>OZ026595.1:30790253-30802753 GCA_964020085.1 Micromussa lordhowensis
TGTCGCTTGATAACTGATATCCCCTTCGTGCGTCGAAGACAGCCAGCAACCCCAGGCCATCTCTTTGCTTGCTTAGACCACAGAAATAAAAAATAAATGAAACCAAAGAGAACACAGCTGTCAAGCTTCGCATCTAGCGTAAATTCTCAAATAAAAGCAAGACTTTCCTAATGGCAAATCATATTTCTGGCATCTGGTAGCTTATTTGTTTATCTCAGTTTATGGTTAAAAACTGAAATCCTATCTGTCAAAGGAAGCGGAAACATGAAAAACACAAACATTCAGAAAACCAATACTGAAATAAAAATCCAAAAACCCACATATTGTCCGAGAATCACATCTAATGCACTGAATAATTTAAACTGGACGGTACCCAGCTTGTGAAGACCCCTGGGCTCTTTTACCGACAAAAGCAATATATTGCCATTGCTATATCAGTCAAACTGACAAACACAATTATTATTTTTCGTCAAGCCTGATGATAACAAAATAGTTCTAGATTAGAAATGATAGCGATAATGGCTCCTGAATCGGACATCACTGAAGTCAGCCGGTGAAGGGACGCATACAGAGTAGAGAATCGGTGGAGAATGAAAAAAAATGACATCAGTTTTTTATTTTACTTGGTTTTAACTGACCGTCTTTGCTTCCGTAGTAGAATGTTTGCAGAGGTTATCCAAGAAGATCCAAGAATGACAGGAAGCATGTATCAATTAAAGTTAATGGAAAATTTCAATTTTGACTCCACAGAAGTTTATCAAAAAAGTTCTGACAGTAAACCTGGAGGCAAGAATTAAGATGATGATAAAGACTAAGAACAAGAATTCGTCATAATGAATGCAAATAAACATAATATTCATATGCTTTAATTTTAAGTCGATTAAAATCGACTTCTTATCGTGGTCTAAATACACTGTCAGACAGATACTCCGCAGGTGACAAAACTCAAAAGCGTAAGATAGGTGTTATTATTTCTTTTTAAAACTGAAGAAATCTTGCAATTAGAGGATAATTCATATTTTTCTCAGTTGGGAGCAAATGATGACCAGCGTATAGTTCCCAGGTCTGACTCATTTCTTTTCGCCACACGTAACAAAAAGGAGCCTGGTACTGCAGCGTGTTTTTAAGTAAAAGTAGTCATGCGTGGTCAGCTTTTTTCCTTTTTTCAATTCAGCTTTTAACGTAATTGAGCGAGTTAAGAGACAATTTGAACACTCCTTTACAATTGCCTGAAGACAGACACGTAGCCGAATTGATACGCCTGGAATAAGAATCGACTCTTCAATGCTGGCATAAACATCCGGTGAGTACAATCAATAAGTTTGGCGAGTGAAAAATCTTTTTTTTGTTATAATCGTTGAAAAGACGTTGTTATAGAGCGAAAATTCATTGCAATGCAAAATCTAGGAAATAGGAAAGAACACGCGCAACGTATTCGCCATTACATTGCGGAAAACAATTATTTGACACTTCCGTCCATAAAGCTCTTGTGTCAAGTGGAACAAGGAGTAACAATGGCGCTCGATACATGATTCTTTTCATTACTTCTTATTCATAATCATGAATCAGTTCGACTTCAGTTGTAATAAGGGTTTTGGGAGAATTAAAGTCTCTACCTCCAGTTCATCAAAAAACAGGGGGTTAATATCTTATGATTACTCGTATTCGCGGGAACATCTTTTCGCGAAAATGGACGAGGCAAATTTCGACCAATTTTAATTTCGATGTTTGGCATAAAATTCCCGTGGAAAGGAATGAATTTCTCAAAAATTCACCCACTTCTATTCCGTGTTAACAGTCTCAGAGTCAGTGCAACAGATTTTGAGGCCATAGTTTAAAACATTGAACCTAACCTCAACAGAGGAAAATTGAAACAGGTTGATATGTTTGCTAGCATCAAAGGAGAGCGGCAAAGAGTACAGGTCAGCGTCTACGTTGTGTGACTCAGAGAAAAAGGAAATGAACGCGGCGAATCATTTAAACTGAAGTTTCATTTAAGACTGTTACAGCAAGGTATTAAAATTTGAGTCATTAATTTTCGCGGGAACCTCAGTTTTATTCGCACAGAGTTCGTTCGCGAATAATCACTTCCCGCGAAAACCAGAGTAAGTAATTCTAAGGTAGTCGTCTCAGTTGAAGGACGAAACGGTGAATTAAGCTACTACTAAAACATTTAGAGTACAATTGCCAGTAACGAACTATTGGTAATAGTATTTCAAAATTTAATTTGACTTACCTAAGCCGGCTAAACAAATAAAGGAAATTGCCTTGATATTACATTTCACACCATAAGAACTTTGTGCTTTGAAGGGCTAGTTGATCCAAAAGCCGAGAATACAACAGTAATTAGCTTGGAAGACTGCTGAAGGAAACCGAATTTTACCTTTAAAAAGAGAAGGAGGCCACTCTCCGGTCATAACAGAAACTCTCAGTGTTTTCTCTCTTTTGACTTGTCGTCAGCCAAAACTCAACGAAAACGTGACACATTGAGCGCCGCAGTTGGTAAGACAAGTGAGATTTTCCCCACTTTCACCTAAGATGTCTCTAAATATGAAAGCAATTAACAGTTGCACACATATACCGTGCGTTGCTCTACCACCTGAGCTATGAAGCCACACATAGGGAGCGAGGTCAATTTATTGAGTTCATATCTTCCCGTGAGGAATGAAATGATTTGTATACGAAATAATTAGTGTATGAACTGCGGTTGTAGGTGAAAATGAAGAATGATCATCGCAGTATATTTTTCAATTTTAGCAATTGGAAAGAAGAAGCCTGAATTTTCGTATACACATCACATCATTTCATTCCACACGGGAAGATACGAACTCAATAAATTGACCTCGCTCCCAATGTGTGGCTTCATAGCTCAGTTGGTAGAGCATCGCACCGGTATAGCGGAGGTCACGGGTTCGAAAATCCCGTTGAAGCCCTGATTTTTTTTGCAGGCTTCTTCTTTCCAATTGCTTAAATTGGAAAATATACTGCGATGATCATTCTTCACTTTCATCTACAACCGCAGTTCATAATGAATTATTTCGTATACACATCACAACATGCACCATCTGTTAGTCAATTTATAATATCGACCAGTAACACGAAGGCCCAGTCAATTTTGCCTTAGAAATCAAAGGACACCTTGACCTTATACGAGAAAGTCTTTAATCGTCAGTTCATCTTCGATTTAACCGAACCTTGTTCACATTCTGGGTTAGGAAAGTCGCAGGCTTCTTCTTTCCAATTGCTTTAATTGGAAAATATACTGCGATGATCACTCTTCACTTTCATCTACAACCGCAGTTCATAATGAATTATTTCGTATACACATCACAACATGCACCATCTGTTAGTCAATTTATAATATCGACCAGTAACACGAAGGCCCAGTCAATTTTGCCTTAGAAATCAAAGGACACCTTGAGCTTATACGAGAAAGTCTTCAATCGTCAGTTCATCTTCGATTTAACCGAACCTTGTTCACATTCTGGGTTAGGAAAGTCGCGATCCTTTTGATTAAGTAAGTATGTTTAATTCCTACCAGTGGACAAACATGTTTTCTGTAAGCGTGCTGAAAATTCCTCATCGCACCAAACACAGCACAAACCCCGGGCAAAAACCTTATGTTCGTATTTTTTCAAAAATAAAACTGGTCGTGAATTTGTGATTCCCCATACTCTCGGCGTTTCGCTTGTCTAAGGAAAGCAGGCTCCTTAACTAGAGAAATGAAACTATGCCGTCTCGAAATCATTTAAATCAGGGACTTGTATGTTTATCTGGTAGCCTTTTGAAGACTGACGCGTATTCATGAAGTGAAGTTCTTATTAGTTTTTCACTTTTAAAAATACCTATTGGGAATGGCTGGTGATGGAGTCATTAGCAGACATTGAAGAACTGCTCTACCCTACAGATATCTTTAATTTGCCTTGATTCTCGTGAACAGATTAAAAGGGTCTGAAATATCAACTCCCAACGAATGCATTGAAATTGTGTGGGTTGAAACTCACGTGGATGTAAAGCTCACTAACATGCTGGTTAAGTCAAGTTTGTCAAGATCTGTTAATGGAATAATAAGGGATACCACTGAGTCTATCTGAACGTGTAGCCGCGAGACGATCAGTAGAAAACTATATTTGCGATCGTCGAAAAAAACAAACTGGCCATACAGATATTCTTTTGTAATCTTGCTGTGATTGGCAGTTTAAGAATTAAGTGTAAGTTTTAGTATATTGTGTTACGGTAATAGAATACACGTTTCTTGTAAGAACTAAATTTTCTTTTTTCTATATTCAGTTCCTATGCGATAATTACCAGTAGCTAGGCTCATCTTTGGTGCCACTATGTCTCTTTACTGTTAGTGTTATTAAATATTTTCACTGCACAGACGATTGCCGACTTTTCCTGCTGATGTAGATAAAGCTTATGCAACTTAAACTTCATAACTTTGATAAGAAGCTTACGGTTTCTAATCAAATTATTTGAAAACAGTAATAACAAAATTCAGCAGAACTAAAAACAAAACGCAATGTTGCCTTAAGTAATTTATATGTTTTGTTCTAGAGTATAGTTTGCTCTTTCATAGTAATAAAACCTAAAGGCGTTTGAGGTAATATTTATCTGTGTCCCTTTGTCATTGGTGTTACAGTGAGGCAGGTGCAAACGGCTTCCCGCTCAGTTACTCACGTGATATCTTTTGTACGAAGCGGTTCCGGTTGTCTTTGGATTTTTTGAAGATGCCGAAATGTCTGCTCTGAACAAGGTGAGTTTTCGCAACAGTCTTCATCACATTGCCCGCACCGCCCTTTCAAATTTCTTTCTCGTGCCTAGAAATTTCCATTTAAAAACCTGCTAACACTGTGGCAGTGATTCTGGTATTCTTTACTGATATTCGCGCTCGCCGCAAGAATTCTCATGGGCTGTTTAGAACATTACTTGGGAATCTTGATGTCAAGTTACGGCGTTACGTGATCTCGCGATATCTCGTGGCGTAATCTAGAAAATTTCATTAACTTCAACATGTAATAACGTAATGTTTAATTATAAAGGAAATTAGCGAATACTGCAGCCCCTTATCGCTCTTCGCCGATTTGACTAAAATTAGTCTGTATTATTTTCAATGCAGCTGTTATCGGCTTTGCAAATTCGACCAATTAAGCCATAATAGATCAAGTTTCAATTTTTTTCAGACAAAGTGCTCGCTAGGAAATGACCTGTCTTTATTAGCAGCCTTACAAGCTGAAACTGTTGGCGCTCTTAATCAAACACCAACGCAAAATACAGACAGTGAGCGGAAATTAAGTTCAGACTATTTGTAGAGTGGTCGGCTAAAACTTTCAACTTTATTTATCTTGTATTTTGTTTCCTTTAGATTAAGTTGTTTTTTAGATCTTTCAGTCACAATATAAAGTTTCTCGACTTTAATAAGCGGCTTTCATATACTGTGTAATTTGCAGTTTGATCAGTGTGTTCCTTGCACCGTAGCTCAAAGTGAAACGGATTTCTCCATACATAAAAGTCTCTTCTAAATACTTTTTTGCCGGAATTTCGATGGGCGACAAGTTGGCCAACATCATAAACATCGAGTTATTTGTTGGCCATAAGAAGACTACCAAAGCTTGCCATTTTTTTCATAAGATGGTTTAGTGCATAAAACGCCAGCACTTTAGAGTTGGGAGGCGGTAAACTGGAAACTACTGCAACGGTTATGCCGATAAAAAGCATATTAAAGCCAGTATTAGCAAGGACAATTTCCCGGAGTAATAACCCAGTGAGATCGGCGAACTGGAAACTACAGCTACAGCATTAAAAGTAATTAAACAAGCTGCAAAATATTTTTAATTGACTGGATATGTCGTTTTCGGAGGGCTGCATTGAGGAAGATATTCCGCGGTACATTTCATGGTCGACTGTTGCCATTAGCAGCGTTCTGTGCATCATAACTGTACCAGGTAATCTGCTGACGTGTATAGCGATCATTAAAGATCCTTACAAAGACTTGCGAACGCCTTTCAACTATTTTGTAATCAACTTGGCTGCCGCTGATTTGATTGTCGGCTGTGTAACCGAGCCTGCTTTTATCGTTTATCACATCAAGGAAGCTGTTAAAGGACAAAAGTTGCAGGTGGTCTGGATATTTCACTTGACGTATTTTATGTCACTCACAGCCTCACTTCTGAGCCTGTCAGCCTTGACAGTGGACCGCTGTCTTACGATTACGTCACCCTTCCGCAGAAAGCTCAAGCAGAGGCACGGATATCTGACCTCTGCTGTTATTTGGTGCATGTCGCTCAGCGTTCCCTTGATTTACCTTGTGGTAGAATTTTACGTGTTCTTGTTTGTATTCGCCAATACTGCAGCGCTGGTAGTTTTTGTTATTCTCGTTATTTCGCACAAACGCATTGCAAAAACAATGCAAGATCATGTGCGGCATTGAGATTCAGTTCACAACAATGACATCAAACGAAGAGCTCTAGCGACGGAGAGGCAAATCACCAGATCGTTCCTGATGATGTTGACGCTTTTCTGCTCCGCTGTGTTCCCATCATGCATCATTGCTTACGTCATAGGTTTCTGTACCACGTGCTCTTGTGACCTCATTAACACTTTGCGTGACGTTTATTTTATTTTGCCAATGGTGATTTCAGCCAGCAATCACTTACTTTACTCTATGAGAATGAGGAATTTTCGCAGAGCGTTTTCATTGTTGTTCAAAAGCTCTGTTTTTCAAGCCACGCGATCGAGACAATCCTATTGGTTGAAGGAAATTGCGGATGGAAATGACGGGAAAGTTGCTAAGAAAACAGCGAGGATAGAAAACTTACCATCGCAAGCAGATTGTAAAATTAAATGCTTGCGTTTTGAAATACTGGACTCAAACGAAATAGCGAGAAGCTAGAAGGTAAAAGTGGAAGTAGCATTAAATGAACACATAAACATCCATGTTGTGAACTTCAAGGCAAAGACGTAAAGAGAGATGTTTTTCACAAACGAGAAAACTCCGAAGATCTATTTTTAAAAAAATGCTAAATTTTCTCTGAGTTCCCGAACGGGGGTCGAATCCATGACCTTCCAGAATACCGGAAGTATGAGTTCTTCAACTCCCATTGGGGAACTCAAAGAAAATTTCTGAGTAATTCGAGAACGCTTCTTTATTGATTTCACTTTATCCAAGTCACCACTTCACTTATCATTTATCCACATTCATCATTTCGACATATTGGGCCTTGCAGTATGGTAATTCTGAGTAATTCGACTTGAGAACGCTTCTTCATTTATTTCACTTTATCCAAGTCACCATTTCCCTTATCAAGTTGGAGCCGTGATTGTTCTGCGTTAACTCAGATTCACGTCTGGTCATGTCATTCTTCACATTAAAGATGAGACTTGATCCAGTGAGCGCTAAATACAAAAATGTGTAGATAGTGTAAACGGAACGCAGGACCTTTCACTCCCTAGTTTTAAAGTTCAAAGAAATGGAACAAATCTACATTCCTTTTGCTGGTATGTGTAAATTTCACATTGCCTTTCTTCAGCTATGCTGACGATTGTAAGAAAGCATAATTGGCTTGTCTTTTGTTTGACTGAAAATACTTCTCGACTAGTGTGATGAGATTTGAGGCTGAATCAGAACCAACTGGACTAAGCTGGAACAACTGGAAAGCGCGGTAAGTACTTGGTGTATCCCTTATCATAGTGTATTTAGAACGTAGCATAGTATATTTATCCTTGTTATTTAGTAAATAAACCCCTTCAGGCGGCTGGTATGTCGGCTGATAATGTCCGCGGCTGAGAGATTGTCCGAAAAATGAACATTTGGCCGAGAAGCGAAGCTTCGAGGGCAAATGTGAAATTTTGAGGACAATCTCTCAGCCAAGGACATTATCAGCCGACATACCAGCCGCCTGAAGGGGTTTATTTACTAATTATAACCCACCCATTAATTTTTGATTGATTTTATTGGCTATTTTACGTCACGTGGTATAAATCTCTGGACAGTTATTTAACAATTATTCCATGAGCGCGCGTTGGATATGAGATGATAGATAGCCAACGAGGTGCGTAGCGCCGAGTTGGCTATAATCATCTCATATCCAACAAGCGCGAGTGGAATAATTGTTTTATTAAAAACGCCCTAAAAATATAGAAAACTAGACTACAATTAAAATAAAAAGGCCCAAAAAATCATGCATACGCTCGCCATTTTTGTAGATCATGGTATAATGGCTCATATACCATGATGGCTAAGCCAATGAAAACTCTCGAATTGCATTATCCAATGATTCAGGTTTTAATAATACGCAATAACCCCCGCCCGAGTCGATATTTGTCCTCCGAATTTTTCCGTCGAACAGAAACATAGTCAGCACAAGAATTTCAACTTTTCTTTTCTCTTATTTAATATGGAAGGAAACCAAACTAGTGTTACTGAGTCTAGCGATGGTGACATTAAAAAGCTGATGGCAAGTGCTGTTCCGGAAAGTACATAAAAGTCACCAAAATACGCTGTCAAAGTCTTTGAAGGTGGATAGAGTCACGAGTAGACTTTTAATATTTAGTCCTACGTAAATTTAAACCGGTTCATTTTATATTACAAAATAAAGATTTAATACAATGTAATAACTAGCTATAAAATAAACCAACCGTTCACGTCCGACTTTATCGTGGAGGAAGGAGAGAAAAATTCCAGTCGCATTTCTCCGCGTCTTTTGAGACTCTCGGCACCAGTTATGGCCGAGGAGTTTACACGCTTGATTAATTTTTTGATTGTTAATTGTTCTTGGCCAGACCAATGGAAGTGCGGCAATTTAACACCAGTGTTTAAAAAGGATGAGGACACGCGAAAGGAGAACTATCGCCCTGTGTCGGTCCTTACGGCGTTGTCAAAGGTCTATGAGAATGTTATGTACGATCAACTTTATAACACTTTTTGTCGCCACCTGTCACAAAACCTATCCGGTTTTCTTAAGTCCCATTCATGTTGCACGGCTCTTCTGAAAATGAATGTTGTGCCACGTAGCACTATGAACACAAATGGTGGAACAGAGAATTAACTCTGAAGTGTAAATTCAAGTGCTGATTAAACCCATGAATAACCCACTGGGCGTTAGCCCTAGTAAAGAGAATCAGGGAACCACACGAGGCAAAGAAAAAATCTTTTGACCTCGGTGGGAATCGAACCCACGACCTCCGGTTTAGATCTACCGTTACTCTGCCGACTGAGCTACGAGGTCGGACAGAGAAAGTCGGGGACGATTTAGGTGGTAAATCGCGGCGAAGAGAAAGTTAGGGTACATATGAATGTTGTGCCACGTAGCACTATGAACACAAATGGTGGAACAGAGAATTAACTCTGAAGTGTAAATTCAAGTGCTGATTAAACCCATGAATAACCCACTGGGCGTTAGCCCTAGTAAAGAGAATCAGGGAACCACACGAGGCAAAGAAAAAATCTTTTGACCTCGGTGGGAATCGAACCCACGACCTCCGGATTAGATCTACCGTTACTCTGCCGACTGAGCTACGAGGTCGGACAGAGAAAGTCGGGGACGATTTAGGTGGTAAATCGCGGCGAAGAACTTTCTGGAGCATTCAGGCCAAGCTGATTTGCTGCATAGAGGACTTCAAGGTCTTCGCCGGAAATTGGACGCTGATGCTTTGTGAAAGAAATCAATCCCTGTCGCGCAAGATCTTTCAGTGATGGATTCGTTTGCCGGCTTGAATACTTATCCCAAATAATGGCAAACGGCTTTCTTTGAAGGGAACCGGAAAAAAAATCTGTCCAGCCCGGAACGAATTGGCTTTCACAGTGTTGCGACTGTATGGTTTTCCTTCCACTGAATTTTCTGGCTTCTGCGTAAAAAAGGTTTCAACATGGTTGACAATTCTGCCGGCTCCATGATTTCAAGTGCGACTGGAATTTTTGTCTCCTTCCTCCACGCTAAAGTCGGACGTGAACGGTTGGTTTATTTTATAGCTAGTTATTACATTTTATTATATAAAAGTCAGTGGTATACCGAGTGGTAAAAAATTGATTAAAACAATACGATATCCTCACATGTGAAGATATGAAGATATGATATCCTTACATGTGAAGATATCATTTTTGACCAATCAGCTTGCAGTATTTTCGCGCGCTGTCCAGCACTCTTGGTCTGCCGAACCTTCGCGCCCGTCGTCCGCTGAGAGCTTCTAATTTCGCTTTTTCGCGAGTCAAAGTTAAGTTTAGTTTTATTATAAAATGGAGACAAGCAGGTTTGTCGATATCTCAGACGAGGAACTTAACGAATTCATCGAAGGACGACAAAATCCAAATACAAAGAAGAAGACTGCGTACGACGTCGAGTTATTCAAGAGGTTCATTCAGACATCATCTCCTGGCTTGCTTGATACAACCTGATCTCTTCATGAGCTTTCACCCCAAGTTCTGAATGACCTCCTTTCGAAATTCATCTTTGACGTTAGAAAAAAAATGGCTCTGAATATGAACCAACAAGTTTGAGAGGTTTTCTTTCAAGCATCCAGAGATATCTGAACAAACAAAACTATGGCTTTACAATTTTTACTGACGCTGAGTTCAAAACTACAATGGCTACTCTCAAAGCAAAACAAATGGATCTAAAAGCCAAGGGATTTGGAAACAAGCCTATGACATCTGATGGCCTAACAGACGAGGAAATTGAAAAACTGTATGCTTCAAAATGCCTGGGGATTGAAAGCCCTCAAGCCGTTATAAACACTTTGTGGCTAAATTCGACCATACATTTTGGCCTTCGCGGCGGCAAAGAACAGAGAGAGTTATGCTGGGGAGATGTTAAACTCAAGCAAACGCCCGACGGAAAAGAGTATTTAGAATACTCGGTTGAGAGACAGAAGATCTAAAACGATCTAAAACTAGAACTGGATCTGACCCTAGAGATACGCGGAAAATTAAGCCAAGAATGTACTCAACTCCCGATCTACCAGCTGAGAGAGATCCAGTTCGTGTTTACAAATTTTATGCAAGCAAGCGCCCGGAAAGCATGAAGACGGATGATTCCCCATTTTACTTGGCGGTGAATAACATTCAGCCATCCAGCCTATCAGTTAAACCATGGTATAAACTACAACCCATCGGGGTAAACAAGCTCAACAGTTTGCTAAAAGACATGGTAAACGAGGCTCGTCTTGGGCTAGATTGACAAACCATAGTGCTCGCAAACACCTCGTTCAGAAGTTAAATAACAACGAAATACCTCCAACACAAATCATGCAGATCACAGGACACCGGAATGTTAATTCCGTAAACAACTATTCATCCTTGTCGGACAAACAAAAAGAAAAAATATCCGGTATTTTGTCGTTCAGAGGCCAGAATGACAAGCAATTGCAAGAACCACGCGCATCCACAAGTACGACACAGCTTGCTACGGAAGAATATGAGTGCGTTCGTAGCCCTGAAGGACTTCGGATGCCTCTAACAGGGCTTGGGTCATTAATAAGCGGAACAATTGGTGGAGGAACATTCAACATAAATGTGAATTTGCAGCAGAATACCTCTCCTGGTAAACGTGAAAGCACATTTGAAAGTAGTAAGAAATGGAAGCTTGTAAGGGTAGTTGAAAGCAGCGATGAAAGCCAGGAGTAAAATGGTATGTTACTTGCTGCTGTTTGTCAAATTTCTAACGATCTTTATGCCTTTAGTCAAGACAATTTTGTATTTCTATCGATTTTATTTCGGCCTCTTCGCTTAAGTCTCTTTGTATTGAAATAACTTGGCCTTGTTGACGATTTGTACAAGTAAACAACTGACTTTTAAGCTTATGTAGTCAATTTTGAAATAATCTTTTGTTGTATTGTGAGGATTTTATATAATAAAAACTCAATCATCTTTTGTTATATTGTGAGGATTTTATATAATAAAAAGAAAATTACATGTCTGCTTGGAGATACGAAATTTCTTTCTCGTGTTTGAAAAATATTTCACTCGTTCGCTGCGCTCACTCGTGAAATATTTTTCAACACTCGAAGAGAAATTTCGTATCTCCGCGCAGCCATGTAATATCCTCTATGTATTAAATCTTTATTTTGTAATATAAAATGAACCGGTTTAAATTTACGTAGGACTAAATATTAAAAGTCTACTCGTGACTCTATCCACCTTCAAAGACTTTGACAGCGTATTTTGGTGACTTTTATGTACTTTCCGGAACAGCACTTGCCATCAGCTTTTTAATGTCACCATCGCTAGACTCAGTGACACTAGTTTGGTTTCCTTCCATATTAAATAAGAGAAAAGAAAAGTTGAAATTCTTGTGCTGACTATGTTTCTGTTCGACGGAAAAATTCGGAGGACAAATATCGACTCGGGCGGGGGTTATTGCGTGATAACTGTCCAGAGATTTATACCACGTGACGTAAAATAGCCAATAAAATCAATCAAAAATTAATGGGTGGGTTATAAAGTGTATTAGATACACTATAATATATGGAAGGGATACATGAAGTACTTAGGGAAAGCGTTGCCA
>OZ026595.1:30802953-30805453 GCA_964020085.1 Micromussa lordhowensis
ATGACCGCTGGCCTCTGGTGGGTTAGCAGCTCTCGCAAGGTCTCACATGAATGGCTTGATTCCCTTTGATAGAACAATACAACAAACAACAGAAACAATGTCCCTGTGGCTTAACTTTGTCCAATCGTCGCCTACAGGACATTGCCATATTAATTTTCAAATCTGTAAACGGTATGTCACCGGGATATATTAGTGACGCGTTCGTCGTCAACGCAGTAAAGCCTGATTCTCATATCCCGCAGACCTACCTGCGACGTAGTCGCCGGTTACATCTGACAACGTTCGGCCATCTGTTCCAGTGGGTCCCCGGCGCATCTGCGATGAATCGCCGACGTACTCAAACTGGCGCGAAATGCTTCATGCGTCACTTTGAAAATAAGGAATTGTGGGAAAAATGGAATTGTTACGCCATACTTTGCGACCGCAGATCTCCGCAGATGATGTTCACATAGAATATTTTCATCGCCGACAACCGCCGGCTTGCCTGCGAAGTTGAACTCAGCTCGACTTCGCAGGCAAGCCGGCGGTCAATGCCTGGGACAGATTATGTGTCGGCGATAAATGTTCACATATGCCGCAGCGTTGTCCCAGGCCGTGCCGGCGGCCATGTCCCAGGTATGTCGGCGGCATATGAGAACCAGGCTTAATGTGTAGTGCTGAGAGGCACCAACAAGCTCGTAGTCCCACGTAAGAAAACTACAAACTTTGGCTTAAAATCTACAACTTTTATTCGTGCTCGAACTCGGACCGATCGACCTGGAGACGAGCACTAACCATGACTGCGCCTCCACCATTTATAATAATTTAGTTTATGATAATCATAATTTCGTGGCAATACGTAATGCACACCAAGAAGTCTACGGAATACTTTAGCTAACCACGACCCGAAGAAGATTATACAATTTTTTTTTTATGTCCGCACCCCGGGGTCCGCACGCACAAAAACCACTACTTACATTTCAATACTGACTTAAGGTACCTACATTAACGGATACTTACTTACACGTTATAATATAAGCCGAGAAATTTCGGAGTTGTGATTGGTTGATAGTATTACTCTTTCCGCGTAATAGTGGTATAACAGCAAAAATGGATGGTATAACAAGGTTAGCATAACAACACTGAATAAAATTTGTTTTCAAAAAAATGGCGGCAAGGTTCCCGGAAATTTCCTGTGAGGAAATAGAAAAGCACAAAAACCACTACTTACATTTCAATACTGACTTAAGGTACCTACATTAACGGATACTTACTTACACGACTTACACGTTATAATATAAGCCGAGAAATTTCGGAGTTTTGATTGGTTGATAGTATTACTCTTTCCGCGTAATAGTGGTATGGATGGTATAACAAGGTTACCATGACAACACTGAATAAAATTTGTTTTCAAAAAAATGGCGGCAAGGTTCCCGGAAATTTCCTGTGAGGAAATAGAAAAGCTCGCCGAAAAAGCAGTAAACAAAAATACACTCAAAACTACTAAGACGTGGATGAATGTTTGGAAGTCGTGGGCAGAAAGCAAGGGTCTTAACGATGACATTGTCAAATACGAAGCTAAAGAACTGGATGAATGTCTGTCGCGATTCTTTGCCGAAATTCGCAAAAGCGATGGCTCTGACTATGAGCCGGACAACCTAAGGGTTATGTTAGCTGCCATCGACCGACACCTCAAACAAAATGACAGCAAAATATCCATAGCAAAGGACCGAGAATTCGTCAAGTGCAGAGAGGTCCTGGAGGGAAAAGCAAGAGCTCTTCGCGAAAAAGGCCACGGAAAACGACCTAACGCAACTAAAGCACTTACCGCCCAAGATAAAGAGCAGCTATGGAAAAATCGTGTACTTGGCGAACAAAACCCAAAGTCACTCCTTTATACTCTGTGGTATCTGCTCACCCTTCATTTTGGTCTTCGAGGTTGCCAAGAGCACCATGAAATGTTTGTGGAAGATTTCAGCTTGAACAAGGACGACCAAGGCACAGAGTACGTGACATTTGAAGAAAACCCAACAAAGACCCGGCAAGGCGGTCTAAGAAAGAAACGAAGAACCATCCAGCCAAAGATGTTTGCCACTGGTGGTCCTCGTTGTCCAGTCCAGTTCTTCCGTCAAAGCATATCTTGCCCGCAGACCGGAAGAAATGCGAAACAGTGGCCCGTTTTCTCTCGCCATTACTGAAAAACCGAAATCCGAAGTGTGGTACAAGAAGCAGAGGATGGGTGTCAATAAGATCGACTCCTTCATGAAGAATATGGCCTTGGAAGCGGAGTTGGATGTAGAGGGAAGAAAGTTAACCAACCATTCGGTAAGAAAAACGCTTGTGAAGAAGCTGAAGGCCTCCAATCAGCCAATAAGTGCAATCATCGATGTAACAGGCCACACAAGCGAGCGTTCACTGGCAGACTACGAGGAAGGTGACGAAGCAGAACAGCGACAGATCTCATCCATCATCAGCTCTCCTGTCGGCCAACAGGTTCAGAATTCCCGTCCAGTTCTTTCCA
>OZ026595.1:30810453-30837953 GCA_964020085.1 Micromussa lordhowensis
GTGACGTATGTGCCTGTGACGTCATTCACTGGCTGCGAGATTTTCAGTTTTTAATGGCTCTTGTCAACTGTTCAGCCAATCAGTTTCTCTATGCATGGCGCATGCCCACTTTCATAAGAGCCTTTAAAGTACTATTGACTGTCAAGGGAGCCCGGGTTGGAAGTGGTCAGTTGTCGTCGGTTACGGACAGGACTCATTCTGGCACTGAGAGTGTGTCAGTTCAACCTAAAGTGAAAAGCAGTGCAGTTTGATTATAACTGTAGAGTTGTTTACCCACAGTAATACAGATCTCCCATCAAAATTGTAGTTAAAGAAATTCCCCGCTGGAGGTCATTTGAAAGGGAAGGAAGTGTAATTTGAGGACGCATTTCCAGCAATGAAGAGCTTGCGATCTACAAGGACGAGGCAAGTGATGCAAGTGGTGAACTTACAACCAGGGCTAAGAGTTTTCGTGAAGTGGGCGGGGCGACGATCAGGCCGGCTCTGCAAGGAAGTTTGGTTTTGTTAGCAGTTTGTATGTAGGGATTGATGGTTCGAGTTTAATAGGCAATCCTTTTAAAATTAACACTAAAAATTGACGTCAGTTTTTCATGCGTCTGTCCTGTTGTTGATCATGAATTTCGTCATACCATTGTCAACTGTGAATCCAGGAGGCGATAGCCGAGTGGATCCGCAGACTACTTTGATGATTTGGTCGGTAGTCATACAAGTCGTTAACAAAATCGGACTCATCATCATTAACATTTGTTTATTTTCCACCATAAGAAAGTGTCTACAATTGAAGCAATTTTGATAGGGCGAGGGGAGCTACAAAAACTACCGGACATCCAAACGCCGAGTCCGACTTGTTTCATCACTTGCAAGATAACAGACCGAAGTTGCTTTGGTACAGGTTTGGTTTGATTTCAAGCCTTTTACTCTTTTCAGATATTCTAAATTTAAGTTATTAATGAATACTTAATTGTAATGTAAAAACAGCAATTTCGTGAGATTTGCATGGTTGCACCAGGATATGAAAAGAAATTTGTTCAGTAATGGTTCCACTTAGGTGGAGACTGCAAAGGCGCGACCATCACTTTTAAACAAATCATTAAATTATTTTGTTGCATAATGACTGCAGAAAATCTTTGGGTCATGTAGCAGCTCTCGTGATGTCTCACATGAATGGCTCAATACTTTTTTAAGGGAACAATAGATCGAACAACAGAAATACTGCACCTAACCCTAGACCAATAATAGCTGCTACAATGATAAAGCAATTGCTTATACACTTCTAAATCTTTAAGGGGGCTTGATTGGATTTTTCAATAGTGACACCTTCCAACCTTAAATATAAATCACAAAAAATCACATAATGCACAGGAGATTGATATCGACACTCTTGCTAGGGATAGACCAAATTTCGGGTGCAGTGTATTTTTTCGAGATCGGAGTTACCATAGCAACACAATGAGGTCATTGCTGTTTTACTCACGGTCGACTTTCTTGAAATCTAGAGGTTTTCCTTCTAAACTGTCTACTGTACTTGTAGTTTAGATAGTGTGCCTGATGTGTAGCGAGTTCAAACAAGTTCTATGAAAGCGATTTCGAGAAATTTTCGCCTGCAGTTTTCCCGAAATCAGTCTCATAGAATATGTTTAAACTTGCTACACTATCTAAACTACGAGTACAGTAGACAGTTTAGAAAGAAAGCCTCTAGATTTCAAGAAAAACGTGCGTAAAAACAGATTTGATGTCATTGCGTTGCTATGGTAACTCCGATCTCGATAAAATACACCGCACCCGAAACTTTGGTCTAGTGTGGATATCAATCTCCTGTGTTATGTTTTAGTGCGTTGTGATTTATATTTAAAGTTGGAAGGTGTAACCATTGGAAAATCCAATCCAGCCACCTTAAGATGTCTAGCACTAAGTACTTAGGGGTACCGGTCAATATTCTATTCCATAGCATTAGCCTTTAGTTTTAAAAGGCATATTTCCCAATATTATAATATAGCAATATTACTCGATGGGACGCCTTCTTGTTGTGGATAATAAAATGCTACAAATAACATAACTACAATAGCTTTAATCAGAAACTCATATGGGGGGTTGAAATGTGTCATATGGATTCCCGACTTTCGATTCTTTATTTCTCTTAAACAAATGTAGGGTTCGATACCACCAGTTTTGCGGACAAATTACCTAAATTCAAACAAAAGTGGCAACTTTAGTAAAACATGAAAATGGACCGATTTATTTGTTTCCTGTCGTTATGCATTCCAAAAAATGGTACATGACAGATACGTAGATAGATAATTTTTATTTATCCACGGTAAAAAAAATCCGTCAGCTTAAAATACGTACTACCTTATACCTAATATAATGAAAATATATCAATAAAAAGCCGCTTTTCACAAATGCCGTACGTTATTGTTGTTTTTTTTTTTCAGTGACCAGTAGTGTTATCTTATTGAGAGGAGAGGCAAGAAGATAATAAACGTTCTGAAAAATCCCTTACGAGTTCTTGATCTTATCTTTAATCCACGAAAAGCTACCGTACGCCTTTAACTGTAATTGTAATAGGTTTGGGACTACCCGCGCAGACGTTCACGTCTGATTCCAGCTATTAACAGCGTATTTAACGCTCCGAACACTAATCGTTTTAAGTCCTGTGGCGTTTTCTGAATCATTGTAACATCTCGTGACGTAAATGGAACAACAAAACGAGTAATAAGCCTTTCTATTGTATTTCAATGACTGCAGTTTCTGTGGATGTTTTCCTAATATTACTTCTAGATAAAATAAATAAATCCTGAACCTGAAAAAAGTGAAAAATCCTGTGTTTCCACTGACACAATAGAAGTAACGAAATCATCAGAGAACCTCGAATTCACAATAACGTCAGAGAAACAATAACGCTAACAACAGCTGTTCGGGTGATTAATCAGTTAAGGAAAGCTTACATAGTCGTTTCTTTTGGATGCAAGTCATTCACATTTACAACCGAAGTCATTAGGAATAGTTGAAAACTTAGACCGGATCGAAGATTAGTCTCACGAACGCAACTTTGACGAGTAAAATAAGATTTCAAAAGCTCTATTTTCCGGAAAAGAACATTCATGTTTCGAGGCCTCCCGCAGGCCTATCTAATAACGTTTTTAACGAGGAAAGAACGATTAATTACTACAATGAACAAGCGCTCAGCACTTAGCCTGACGCAAGACCATATGTGACTTCGAGAAAGCCACTGCCATTCATGATTGAATACCGAATAAAATTCGGAAACTCTTCGGGCAACTTCACGAGGATTTGCCGAATACGTTGCTCGTATAACTAGTGGATCATTACTCGATGATTGTAATGTCTTAATCGCCTGTTTTGTTTTTAAGTGTTTTAATCTGTCCAGTTGTTATTCAATTTATGGAGCCCTTTTGTGTAGCATTTGGGTTATTATTATTAATGTTTCCGTTTAATTATCGAGTCGCATTTAGTACGGATCATATTGGCCATTTAAACACAAAACAGTAACAATGGTCCTGAGATATTTACACCTGTTTTATATTTTTCTCAATAAGTCAATTTCAAAATAAACAAAAGAGCCTGCTTACAAACAGTGAAGGTGAAAAGAAAAACTGAAAAACATTGGAGAAACTTAGACAAAATTAGGCCATCGACGGCCTTTAATTTAAAACTAATACCATATTATGGCGTGTTAGTCAGATAGTTTCCTGTGAGAGATAACAAATGTCTACTAGAAAACGATGATTAAAACGCGAGGTAATGCGAGCTCAGAACATTTTACTTAATGCTTTTTCCTATCGCAAGAGCTCTTAAAGCACACCAAAGATGCTCTCCTCTCTTCCAACTTCATCCGTGAATTCATCGTTGATCTCGAATCCTTCTCCCTCTGTAAATTCAACGCAATCCCCCGTTGAATATCTCCACTTTGATGAACAAGGAAGAAGTCCTCAGTTTTCAAGCTCTTTTTCGATCCGTGCCATTTTGTCGTCTTCGACGAACTCTCCTCCCCCGGCACAATCCTTTCCTTCTTCCATTTCTTATGGTCAACTGCTGCTGACTGGAGATGTTGGTTCTTTTGATTGCTCAGCTCCATTCCCTCATCATCACTGCTGTCATCAGGGAGTATGCGCTGTTAACTGGCAAGCAGATAAAGGTATGGCCGTTAAAACTGTCATAAATACACCATTAACTTTAGTGTAACAATTGATTACTTCAAGCGTGTATAAAACAAGAGGACTAGTTACAACCCTTTCAGTTTGGTTTCCTAGTACACTAAAGAAAACGTTTCTACATTCTTGATGGATTTCTTTACGTCCTTAGTTCCAACAAATGATAGCTGTCTTCTGATAATTCGTTAACTAGATAGGAAAGGATATAAATCATGTTTATTGAGTGATTTGTTCTCCTTTTCCTGTGATCCTCGTTTTTTAGTCTCGAAAAGTATAACCTTATCAGCAACTTGTGCTACGCTACCGTGGAAAGTGTAATTTCCTCTCAAAATCACTGCAAAAACGTAGTGGTGTAAAATTGTTGTAGATCATATAAGAAAGCAATGTTAAAGCGTAATTAAAACTTAATCAAACGATTGGTTTCACCACAGAGCCAGACATCAAACGAGATGATAACAAGAAAAACGGGCGGAAATCCAGTAAGAGATCACGAACGATTTTCACGCCTGCGCAGCTGGAACGATTAGAAAGCACATTCTCCAGACAGCAATACGTGGCTGGAGAGGAACGGCGCAAATTGGCTGCCGCACTTCATCTGACAGAAACACATGTCAAGGTCTGGTTCCAAAACAGGAGAATCCGGTTTAGGAGACAAGCGCATCAACAGTCCGACATCACCACAAAGAACTGAGTAAAACATTCAAGCCTTCAAATGTTACAAAATGTCAGTTTACAAAAACAGATTGCCCCTATAGTAGTAATACACGGCGGTCAGGTCAATTGGCCAATCAGAAGGTCGCATTGACCCACGTGACCAATTTGGACCAATCAGATCGCAGCAAATAACCCACGTGAGAAACAAAAACAATGGGTGACACAACAACCACTTAATTGCTTTTTTGGTTCACATTTCGTACTTTCTTGGAGTATCTTCTCATAGTCAGACTGTATACTTTGTGCCTTTTACACGGAGTGGTTGAACACAATAATGTTCTTGGATTGACATCTGAGAGTGAGAAACCTTGCTGTGCCACAGATGTCAAAGCAGTTTTTGCAAAGCTTGTTGAGGAAGCTTTCCTCCTTTACAATTTCAAAACTTTTCCAATCAACAACATCTGTGATGTAAACATGAAATTGCCATCGCAGAATTCTCGAAGGAAAAGATTTACAATACTCTTTGTGGGTTTCTTTGTTACGTTTTTGATTACTCATTTTGTTTTTATTCAACATAGTGATTTTTTGGATAAGAGTTTCACACTTTTATACAATGCCTTAACTAGTACAGATCTTTCATGGCACACACGAACAGATCTCTAATGGCACACACGAAAAGATCTTTCATGGCACACATCGCTATTTTATACTAGGTACGACGATGGTGGACATTATGGTGTGGCCCACAAGTTTTCTGGGAAGGATTATTTGGAATACCATTGTGAAGGAAGTTACTGAAAGGCTATGTTCAACGGCAATGAGTTTTCGCTTCGCGTCACCATCAAGGTTACGCTCTTGTGGACAACAAGAATCATTTGGTAAAGTTACTATGGTTTCTTTACGGAAATAGATCTCACCATTGGCGGAGATCTCTGAAAAGGAAAATTGTAGAAAAAGGACTCACCATTAGCGGAATTTTGGAATAGGAAAAGTTCTCACCACTCACGGAGATCTCTGAAAGGAAATTTGCAGAGAAAGTTAGATTCCAACTGGGCACCGTTTATGCTGATTGGAGATAACGTGACATTTTGTTTCATTATGTCATTTGGTAAGCATCATTTAACAACCAATGTCAACTTCATGACCTAGTTCAGGAAGATGTCAGTAGTATAGTACTTGGGGGTTCCATCGCATCTTATTTCAAAATGTCGCTCGAACGATCACAATCAAAATTGTGATCTACCCCAAGTTCTATACTACTTATAACACACATTTTTGTCCGACGCGTTGGACAAACTGTTCTACAAGGTCTGGGAGACATAAAGTGACTCACGCAACGCTATCGTAACGTTATCTTATTAAAATTATAAGTCATGCTTCACTTTATTTTTTACGCGCAAGAGACGTATTATATGTTTTTCAAAAACTCATTAATAATTCATAAGCACATGAGCCTATCAGAGACGTCAAATTGATCACGTGCATGAACCTTTATACCTGGTAAAAATGAGAACGACTACCATGATCTTTATATAAAGATCACACGTAATCTTTATATAAAGATCTCCGTGTGATCTTTATTAAAGATCTCAATCAATTGTTCTCAATGCACGCGTTTTCTCGGGTTTTCGAAGCCGCAGAAGAATTCGCATGCACGTGTTTTCTCGGTTTTTTGAAACAATAGAAAAATTCGCAGGTAGGTGTTATCGCGGATTTT
Source organism: Micromussa lordhowensis (assembly GCA_964020085.1). NCBI lineage: Eukaryota > Metazoa > Cnidaria > Anthozoa > Scleractinia > Lobophylliidae > Micromussa > Micromussa lordhowensis. The sequence continues at coordinate 30,816,997 of OZ026595.1, forward strand.
TGAAGCTATTTTTGAAGCTGTTCAAAACACTCGCAGCACGTGTTTTATCGGGTTTAAAAACACTGCTGCTCGTGTTTTAAACAGTACTTCACCAATGGATTATTTAACAAAGCAACATGTTCTCCTTCATCGATAGCAATTTTTATTCCATCTAACAAAATACATTCCTCAAGCAATTTTTTTATTCTTTTGACAATTGTCCTGTATAAACTATTTCTATGTCACCAATTGCTAGTTCTTTATGTAGTAATATACCTCTTCATATTATTTGCGGCTTGTCTCTTTTTGGTATCGTTTTACAAAACAAAGTCAAGGCATTCATTCAATGTCATCTTTTTCGATTGCATAATATATTATTATATAAATCTGCTTTATTCATTTAATTCAAACCATAATATTCCAATTAAACCATACTGTTCTAGTTTTGTTGAAAACACAACTATACAGCCAGTGGTTTCTTCTTGTTCTTTATACAAAGCATATTCATTGTCATCACAAGTAACCACAGTTTTTAATCTAAATTCTGCATGCACCTCTTGTACATGTTCCTTACCAAATATTAAGGAATCAACATCTCCTTTTTCTATCATTTCCTGTATTAAATGAACGACTGGATCTTCCTTATTGTAATTCAATTGAAATTCCCTGAAAATTCGTTCCACTGTATTCAAACGTTGATCTTCAGTAGTCTTATCTGGAAAATTTTGTTTGAGCAAAGAATACTCACATACATCTTTTTTTAAGAGAGCTGAACCTGCAACAATCACATTTTCTACCAGATATACTGTATTATTAAATTCTCAACCTCGGATAATGCAGTTCTAGCTTTCTGATTGGGAGAGATCTCGGTTACCAGCCATTATACCTGCGTTTGACCTTATATGGAAATGAATGCGGCAAATGTTTCTCAGCATAAAATTTTTCCCGTGAAAAAGTCACATCACTTTCCGGTCGTTTCTTAGACTTTAATAAAATTTAGCAAAACCGAAGGTTGAGAATTTAATAAAACAATTATTCCATTTGCGCTTGTTGGATATGAGATAGGTTACAGCCAACTCGGCCTCACGGGCCTCGTTGGCAATTTACTAGGGAGTTTAGGAAGCTACTACGGCAACGTCGAGGACAACGTCGATTAAAAAATGAATTTATATTTTACCTAAGAATCTCGCGGTACTCTAAAGTCATTTAGTTTGTTTGTCACTGTCAAAACTATGACGAAACTGAATCTGGGACATGGCGATAAATTTGATATAGAAATTTAAAAAATTAGCCGTCGTGGTTCACGTTCTTCGGACAACGCAGAATTTGGTCATTTCACGTTGTTGTTTTACAGAGGACGGCTAAGAAATGTACCAAGAATTATAACGCACGTGCACAGTCATTGTTCTGCTCATTAAACCTTTTGTTTAGCGACGTTCCCGTTGCCGTTGCCGTCGTGGTTTTCTTAAACTCCCTACTATCTCAAATCCAACGCGCGCTCATGGAATAATTGTTAATTATTACCAGCCATAAAATACGCAATCATTTTTACTGAAATTAATTTACTATATTCATCTCTTTTTTCTACACCTAATCGATGAATTCGATTAGCACTTTGGCCTTCTTTTCCCGTAGAATTATGTAATGAAACTTCTTTGTTGTATTTCAATTTAATATCAACATGTTTTCCAGTTTGTGTTATTTGAAAAATAGAAAATTCCTTACCGGATACTGTTTCAACACCAAAATTTCTTTCTGACTTATACATTTCAAGAACTGGATCTAAATAAAAGTTCTTTGAACAAATATAATCAGATTTTTTAATTTTTTTAGGTGGTTCAATAATTGCTCGAGAGTAGTTTAAGTCATCGCTAAACATAACACTTAGTTTGAGTAATTCCTGCACAAAGTACTAACCCATTATCGGGAGCTTTGTTGTTGTTATATCGTTTATGTCTAATGAGATTTTGAACTGACTTAATAGCAGATACAACATCTTTTCTAACTGCTCTACTTTTAATGTTGTTTGCTGTAGACAATTCAGATGTTAAGTTTCCTGAAGCTATTGATAAATCTATATATGGTTTAATAAACAGTGTGATTAAACTTGTTCCTTTAGATGAAGGTGTTTCATTCATTTGTTTAATTAATGCCAGCATGTAATAAAGTGTTAAATATATTTTACCAACACAAGTAGTGTAGGAAATGGGGGAACTAGGACATTTCTGGATTTTACGCATCTCAGCGTAGTTAGTGTAAAAATCTGAGTCTAAAATATATGATATAATACACTAAAACAGCGTAGTTATGCGTAGGTAGTGTAAGTAGCGTAGATATCGTAAAAATTAGACATACTATTTTACGCACAAAAATGCCTAAAATGCGTAGGTTAGTGTAGGATATAGTAAAATTTAGATTGTTCTCACGATGCTGATTTTTAAGACATGATAAATTTCCAACCAGCGTTCTCACCACCTAGATGTTCACAGATTTTTTTCCAAATTTTATCAAGTTCATAGAGTTTTAAACGATCTTTATACAATTTTAGCTTTGGTAAAAATTCATTATATCCAAGTATTTGACAAAATTTATAAATGATATATGAATAGGAAAAGAAATTTCTTCTATTTTTACCTTTAAATAATTCAAATGGCTCCTGAATTTGTAAAAACCTCATTTTCATTTTTTCTTCCATTATAGAAGTCATTTGTAATGGAGGTATTTTTGTTATTCGATACAAAATTTGTGTGGCATGATTATAATAACGTAATTTACGATGTTTTTTAAGATATCTTTTAATATCTGCTTCTGTTAACTTTTCCAAAGAATTTTCCATCCTTTCACGAATGATTTCTTTGAAAATATTATTAATAACATCTTCTGAGACTTTAAAACTTTCTTTGCCTTGGATATTGGCTAAACAGTCACAAAAATGATTATATCTTTTGTAATCATTTTCTGCGGTTTTTATAGATGATTTTTCTGGATTTGTTGAGACATTTATGCTTATTCCACAACTTAGACAAGTACTTATCCCTTCATCGACGTTCAATACTCGAAATTTTTCACATGTATAACAATAATTATCTTCATTTATATTATTTTCACTGTATTGTAGTTCATCAGGGAAGATATTATATTTATACCTTTTATAATAAGAATTATCAACAACAAAATGTTTTGCTCTATTTTCTGTATGTAAAAAAAGTAAAATAGCATTCTTTAATAAATAACTAGTACGAAGATTTTTGATATCATTTATTTCATTTTGTAACCTTATTTGTTCAATTTGATCAATTCTAGAATAATCTTTTTTGATGGATAAATTTAGAATTTTTTTTTTTAAATCTGGTATTTTTTTTTCTTTGAGAACAATTTCTGAAAGTTTTTGACGATGTAGATTGCCAATGGTCTCTTTGTTCATCATAATAATTAATATACTTTATTCTTTAAAGTAGATTAATCTTCACTCTCACTGCTCGTTGATTCCTCACTGCTCGTTGATTCCTCACTGCTCGTCGATTCCTCATCTGAATCAGGATTATAATCACTGTCACTACTATCAGTATCATGAAGTGGGTCTTCAGTTAAAAATTTTTTAAAATTAGGGACAGGCATATATATTATGAAATATTAAAATTTCCATATGCATAACTACTGATACCATCATCTAAAATATATCTTTTATCATCAAAAGGTGATAATGATACTTTATTAATTTGGTAACTAGATATCTGATGATACTCTGACCGGATAGTTCGCATCTTATGCCTCATAGTATTACATTTTTGTAAGGTATCACGATAATCAGAGAGAGATAATTCACTCTTAATGACATTCTTCTTGACACCTTTAGCAGTCTTGTTTTCCTTGTTTTCTGTCTTGTAACTATACATTTTACTTTTTAGACCAACAAATTCAGTGATTGGATCACCAGCTGCTTCATCTTTGAATTTACCAATTACTTTTTTATTTTCTGCAAAAAAGAACTCTGACGATTTGGGATAATCACTATTGTCAAACCTTTCTTTATCTTTATATAAATCACTATAAAGATCTTCTGCTTTTATATGGTAAAATAAAGAATCAGTATCAGTAAAAAGTAACTTTGCATCAGGGTATTTTTTTCTGATATAGTTGTAATGGAAGTCATACATTAATGTTTTACTTAGATCTAGAATAGAGAATCCAACATAAGAGGGTTTATCTAAGACTAGTCTAGCCTTTTTCATTTGTACCCCAACTAAATTTTCATCAAATATTTTACTAGAAACATACATTGGTTGCCTTGTCAATTTCAATAAATGATCCGGATCAGTTTCTAATTTGATATTAGATCTTTTTCTTAGGTTTTCCATAGTTTTGCCAAAAACTGAATTATTCATTAGTTTAAAGAAGTCTTTTTCAAAACTATTCTTAGCATTTGTTCTTTTTTTTGTGTTAAAATCAATATAAGGTTTCATCCAAGGTTTCTGAGTAAATTCTAAGACTCTGTGAACCTTTTTCAACTTCATACCAAGAGATAAATAAAGCTGTAAATTTTTGTAATGTAATACATACTTTTCTTTATTCTTTAGATTAGGAACCAACTTGTGAACTCTACCACTGCTAATATTTTCTTTTTCTTTTAAATCTTTGCAATACTTTGATAACATATTATCAGTGATTAAAATCTTTTCTGGTGCTAATGGATAATCATTATGCAAATCGTGTAGCTCTTCTGGATATTCTAAATCTACTTCTAAAATGGCACCTTTTTTTGTATTATTTTTGTAATTTTCTAAGATGAAATCTTCAGAGTTAATCCATTTAAAATCTTTAGTTGGAAGTGACTGTGACATAGCCCATCCATAAAGATTATTTGCATCTAAATACATTAAATAACTACTTTCATCTTCTGGATTATAACACTTCATATACTTGTTGTTTGCAACAGCATGTCTATGAGTAATATTACTAATACCACCTCTCATTCCCTTTTCAATGAATAGTTGTTGATCTAAATCTGAAATTAAGTCTAGATTTATTTTTGTCATTCGGAGTAATGCATCCCATGATAACCCAGGTGCAGAGTAATAATGACAGGGATCTAGCCCATAGTCCTTCAAACATATAGTTCTGAAATTTTCAAATACATCTGCTAATAGTAGAACATCTGTACGCAAATATAAATCATGATAATAACCTAAGTCTTTAATTTGGAATTCACTCCATACTTGTTTTGCGTGCTCATAGTCACTCTCTGAAATATTTGTATCATTCAAAATACTATAAAAATCTTCTCTTGCTGGTAAAGACTTCTCACTGAATCGCTGGAATGAGTCCATGTAATCATAAGGGTAAACACCTTTTCGCTTTATTAATCTAAATTGATCATCATTTGGAAAAGCTTTCTTTGAATAAAAGAATGCATTATCACTTAAATTACTGCTTAGTCGATCTAAACTCTGACTCATAAATGAAAAACTGTCAATGAAAGTCAAATAATTACCTAGTCTAAAGCCAATATATTTCTCAAAATTACTTGCTATAACATCAACATTAATATTAAAATCTTGTCTTATTAAATGACCAATATTTTGCATGATAAAATGGCAGTCATAACCTTTAAGATTATGAAATATTACTGGAATTTTTAAATTTTCTGCACTAATAGACCATTTAAGATTACAATTACTATGAGCAGCACCACGATATTTACCTGTAATATGGCAGTGATCTCTAACTTTTTGTTTTGAAGGTTTATCTTTATCTTTTTCTTCATTAAATTTTCTCTCACAAATATGACATATAGTAGAATTTTGGAAATGTGTTTCATTTTTATCAGTCATAACTAATGGTTTCTGGAAATGTTCTATAACTATTTTTATACAATCTTTTACTTCACTCAACATTTTCATGATAAATTTTTCGATACAATCTTCTCCACGGTATATTTCTACTGGTTTGGAATAACTATTATCATATCTACAGACTAATTTATATCCGTAACTACAAGCCTTATGACTTTGATAAGTACTAGTGTAAGATTTATCATCACTAGGTAGGCAACCGTCTATTTTTTCTGTGATTGATTCAAAATCAGCGTAAATTACGAAAGGTGCAGGTAACATTTTTTTGTGATTTTTAAAATAAATTTTTGATCCTGCCTCGGGCATCTTTATCGCTTGAGCTCCATTAAGGAGCATGCAATCTTGCTTGTGATCTTCTAGGACACTAGCAGAACTACAACAATGTAGACAACGCAAACAAAAATATTTCTTTTCTTTGTGATCATTGAATGAAAACATAAATCGATCTAAATCCTTGATGAGCACATAGTGGCTCTTGTCTCCTTCTTCAATCCATAGTAATTCCAAGTGGTCTGTAAAATTAGTTTCTGATATTCTGATAGGATAAGCTTCTCCATCATAACCAAATACACAGATATTAATCTTATTTTGCTTTTCAATCTTATAAATATCTTTTACAGTGACTGGAAAAGTGATACCAGTGTAATCTAACCGTTTGACAGATTCTCGATCTGCCTTGGTTATTCTTTCCGGATGAACTATAAGTGGATTTAAATGCCTATTATGACACCATAGGAAACATTTATTGTCTGTATTTTTGGGATTGATTAAACCCTTCATAGGGTTACGTAGTTCCTCAGGTAGTTCAATATATGATGATCCTCTTAATGGAAAGTAAGAGACAATATTAATGATATGTGAAAGTACCGATTGGAATACCCAACCAGAACCTTCAGAGAGCCAAACAGCTATTAACTCTAAAATTCTTTCAATACCTTCATCGATACTCACTTCTATATCTATTCTATTGGTAACCGTAAAAGGGCCAGCGTTAAAATAGGGTTCTCGGTAAATGACACCATCCTCAGTACTCTTTGATAATCGAACCCTTAGTGTAGTATTGTATTTAAAACCCCTTCTATCTGATAATGATCGCATTAAAAGATCAAATATTTCTCGTTTAGTGCTACTTAACTGTATTGATGGGTCATTTCTATTGACAATTTGTACATCATAAGATTGAACATTACCTCTTAATGCATTGGATCGCTCAGTAATAGTGATGTCTTTAGGGATAAATTTCAAATTTCTTCTGAATTCTCTTATAGTTTCAGGTCTATAATATGGAGCGATTTGATCAATCACATTTTTAACCTTTCTTTGAAGTCTTGTAGGTACAGGTTTTATAGGTCTTATTATTTTTAGCCTCGGTAAAGGCACTGGAGCTGCTGGTGGTTTTGTACGGGGTTTTGGTACTGGTGGGGGTGGTCTATATTCAGTAGGTCTTAATGGTTCTGGTAAATTGACTGAGGGACTTATCGGATCATCTATTAAAGTACCTCCAAGGTATGAGTCTCTTAGTCTCCTAGCTGCAATCGAACGGATTAGTCGATTTTCAACATAATCTTCATGTTTCTTAGATCTTCGTGGTTGTGGGTTGGCAGGTGTGGCTGGTATTGGCTGACCTTGCGGACCTTTTTTTGCTTCATTAAGCTTATGAAAATCTGTCTTTAAATGCTGATATTTTCCCCCTTTTGAATATTTTTTCTTGCATATATTACAATACCAATCAGATGGTTTTGGTAATGTGTCTGCAGATATCTTTTTGTATTTAATTTTGGGTTTAATTTTAACTTTAAAATCCATCTATATATAATAATATATGTCTAATTTTTTTTTTAAATTCTTAATTTTTTATTTATTATAAATCAATTAGTGTGCAAGTAACTGGATTAGTGTATTTTAGAATGTTACGCTCATGTTTCTTTGTCTTTAGATGCATATATTTTCCTCTGTAAGTGTAATTTTTTCCATTTCCACATACATCACAGTACCATTCAGTATTTTTCAGTCTTTCATTAGTAATTTTGTTCCATTTTTCTCGTTTCAATTGTTCTTCTGTTTTTTCCATCTATATAATTATTTATAATATTCTAATTTTTTTAAATAATTTTTATAAATTTTTTAAATCCTCAGCTGGCACCCAACTGTTAAATTCGTCTGGGTAACCTTTCCATTTGACTAATGCTTTTCCTTTTGACTTTCTGATAATTTTCTCTATTCTATAGACCTCTTGATCTGTCTTTTGTAACTCTTCTCTGTAGAAAGTACCCTTAATCACTTCACCATTTAAGTCTTTTATCTTATAAGTAATAGGATTAGTGAATCTAATTTCGTCTATGATGAAAACTTCTTCAGTCCAATTAGGAGTATAGCCTTTATCAAAGGTCACTCTTTTGTATTTGCTTATTCGGACTCTATCACCTATCACAAATGCTGGTTTATCATTCTTTTTATTGTCTCTCGCTAAATCACCATATAAATTAAAATAAACTTTTCCATAGTTTTCAGGTTTTCTAGCTTGGATAGGCGTCATTCCTATTGATCTATGTCGGCTGTTGTTATAAGAGGCGAGTATTTTCGGAAGGATGTCAACGTAGACTGTATTGTTTTGCATAGTGAATCTCTTATACATTTTATCTTTGATAGTTCTATTCCATCTCTCACAAACTGATGATTTCTCTTCATTTTCAGTGGAATAGACCTTTATCTTATCTTTAGCTAAGAGATCCAACACATTTTTGTTATAATATTCTTTTCCTTTGTCTACCCATAACATTTTAGGCTTATTAGAGAAAAATAAGCTTTCAAACGCTTTAGCGACTTCTAAGCCAGTTTTTGTCTTTAGAGGTACTATCCAACCATATTTACTGAAAAGGTCTAAGACCATTAGTAGATATTTATAACCTCGGTTCCATTTGCTAAGCTTTTGCATATCAACTAAGTCTGAACACCAGATATCATCTACATTATGTGAAATGACTCTTCGCTTGGTAAAATTTCGTTTTATAGGTTTGTGTAACTCATTAGCCAGACCTTCCCATGTGTCTAAATTTTTAGCGTTTTTTTTTTACTCCTAAACCAAGTTTTTGCTTTGTATTAATAGTGTTTCTAGCTAACCAATGGCCCCACTGTCTCTCATTCCAGGGAATTGCATCTAAAGCTCGGACCATTTTCTTGTCAGCCACATTTTTACATGATTTTACATTACCTCCCTTATCAGCACATACTGAGTAATCAACATCGTGTTGCATGGCTATAGCATCTGTCTTACCTGTTGGCTGATCATAGATTTCATAGATTTGCCCAGTATCACGATCCCATTTTACTTGTCGTTCTAAATCATTGTAAGGACCAGTATATTTGTGACCTGGAAGAGTCCAACCAGCTTTCGGTTTAGGTAACTTACCTATTGCTTTATGAATATCAAGACCCCTCCCCCTTCCCCTTCCACTGATTTTTTTAGAAAGATCATCTGCCAGTGAGTCAATTGCTCTATTCAAATACCTTTTACCAATGCCTTTAACTTTGTCTTTTACATAGTCAGATTTTATTGCTCTACTAGCTCCCCTTTTACCAAGGTTGTACAATCCTTTTGCACCAGCAGCCAACCCTTTGACAATTAGTTCATCAAAACCGCTTCCTTGCATTTCCGCTTTAGATATAAAACGAAATTTTGTAATTCCACATTCAGCACAAATACATCGCATTGCATTTCTACCATTTTTTGTAATTACAAAAGTTTCAGAATTAGGTATACATTCTGTCCTTTTTCTTTGTCGAACGCAATAAGATAACATATATTAATTAATATTATAATAAATATATGTTAATCTATTGTTAACAAAGTTACTTTACTATAATATAGCTCCTATGAGGGGAATTCCCTTAAATGGACTGTTTTTACCCAGTAATAGCCCTTTTCCTTTTCTACCTCTTCCTACCGTACCTGAAGGGACAAATTTAGTTTTTGTTATCCCACATTCTGCGCATTTACATTTCATCATGGCACGACCATTTCTTGCCTGTACAACCCTTTCTGAACCAGGAACGCACTCTGTCTGTTTTCGTTGTTTTACACAATAGCTTTTCATCTATATAATAATTTTTATTATTTTTTTTTATTTATTTTAATATATTATATAATGGAACAAATTGTCATTGAAAAAGAAATACGTAGAATAGAAGCGATGTATAAACATTACAAACTTCTTTATAGAAAACTTGCCTTTTTATGTTGTTCTGGAGAAGCTAAAAGAGTGAGAAATATGAGAAATAGTTTGAAACGAGATTTAAATAAGCTCCGACAAATCCAAAAAACTACCTAAGCAATCGTTTAATGTATTTTTCTATGAATTTTTCATTCTCTTCTGTGCCAAAGCTAAAAACCTGCAATAAATCGAAATAAGAGATTCCTTTATGCATTTCATTCAAGAAATACAAGCAAAAATATCCACAGGTTGTAGTATAGAGATTCTGTATTTGCTGGTTTTGGTGTAATAAATTTAAGTTTTTCTCTTTTGCATGGTTTACCAACTCTTGAAAAGGTGGCATACCAAAAGAGTCAAAGTAATTTATTGTATCATCACGAACATAGGTTGTAACCCAATGACTACCACTCATATAATGAGGTTCTAAATTATAAATAAAAAGCGCTAACTTATGATTATGAGGTACAGTCTGATCTCTGCTTAGGACATTTTTGATAGGTATCTTCAAGTATTTACACCAATCTAAAAGATCAAAATTACTCATTGGGATATCTTTATGGAATTTAGGCTTTTTTACCTTTTTTTTTTTTTTTTTCCTCCCCTGCCCCATGTCCCAATAAAAGGTGGTGGAGCCATAGGCATTCCCATACGAGGACCTCCTCCTCCATCCGATTTCCCCATTCTAGGACCCCCTCTTCCTTTTATACTTCCTCCTTTTAATGCATCAATAAGCATTGGAATACCAATACTAGCTATTAACGTTCCAATACCATTACCTACTTGTCGTTGTGTCAGTCGGAAAAGTAAGTCTTCTCCAACTTTATGAGCTCGGGCTAAATCCCCTATTTGTCCTTTAGTCAGTAGATCACCCAATTGAGCTAACATAAATAGTTTATTATTTGGTACTTGATACATTTGTCCGCCACTAATTTTCTTAACTATTTGACTAGCACCTTCAGAAGCTAACCCTGCTAGAGCAGACAATCCTAGTGTTTTACCGATAGTTGGTGCTACATTCTTTAATACTGGCAATATTGAGCTAAAGATACCAGACCCAGTTTGTCGCCTGATATTATACTTTGATATAGTAATTACCATTCCTCGATTAGCTGTTTTGGCCTTAGCGAGTCTCTTAACAGTATTCATTGGTACCATAAGAACATCGGAACCACTTAACGCATTTTTACTTAAGCGTAAACTTATTTCTTCTCTGTTTCTGTAAGCCTTAGATAGTTTTCGTTTTTGACCTTCAGAAAGTTTTACAGAAATTTGATGTAGTTCAGTCATTATATATTATTTATGGACTTTTTTTAAAATTCATAAATAATATTTATTCTATGACTTTGGAATAGTTCTTATAAATCAGATCCAATAGATAGAACATCTTCTTCTTCATCATCTAAGATGAAGTTATCGAAAATATCTTCTACTTCTCGATATGATACTTGCATTAATTTTGGTTTTAGAGTAGCTCCAAAAGTTCCTGTTGTAATTGAAAACCAGGAAGCAATAAATTTCACTTTACTTTTTGGACCAATTTTTACTGAATCATATCCTAAATTTTCCCCATCCCATGTAAAAAATTTTGTAGCTATTCGATCATTTCTAAAAAATAGTGAAAACTCCATCTTTGATGGGTAATCTTGATATACTCTTTCTTCATCAACAATTTTATACGGTTTTTTACAGATTCTTTTCCAAGAACCACCTTGACCGTGTTCATCATATCCCGCTACAGCTTCTCTATGTATTTTTTTATTGTTCTTTAAAGAATATAAATAATCAATAAAAAATTCGTCTAATTCTTTGGCTTTTTCTAGATATTCCCCATCACAATTAATTTGCATGCTAGTACCTTGGTAATTACCATCTTTATCATAGTTTTCATTTAAACCGAACGGAGTATATCCTTTATATTTAACAAATAATGTCCTTCCATTGTATAATATTCCAATCTGTGTTCCATTGTGCTTATTTGGCTTTGGTTTTCGAAAAGTTATCTTTGAAGTGTCAATATGGAGAAAATCGACTATTTCTTCTTTGTTCTGACTTTCGTTCTGACTCTCTTTAACTCTCATATATATTATATTAAAATATTTTTTCTAAATATATTTTTTTTTTTATTTTTTTTTTAGACAATAACTAATTGATCTCCCACTTTATCAACAACAACATCTTCTTCATAGAGAACAATTGCATGCACTCGGAAATCAGCAGCTGCTGCTTGTGAGAGGCGAAATCTTACGTTAAGTTGCTTTGGATCTCTGCTTACCTGTTCTGTTTGATAAGTCAGGTCAAAATATAACATTGGGTAAAGACTCGAAAAATTAGTGATATTGAGCTGAGTACCTGTATTATAATCATTCTTTTTCCATGAATAATTCATTAAATCATAATAGATTCTTGTTTTACTTTCTGTATCATATTCAAGTTCTGGATAGAAGACACCATTACCATATTCAAGACGACATGTGCTAAGATGACTATTATTATTGGCTGCGTTCAGTTTAAAAGTATCAAAAATATAAGGATTTGCTGACATATCATTGGTCTTAAGTCTCTGGAAGTAGAGGAAAACATGCTGTACTTTATCAATACTAGCTGAGATTCTGAAATCACCACTGTTTCTAGTAGTATCTGAACTTTGGTACATTTCTTTGAGGTATTTCCATTTACTGGGTTTTTGGTATTCACTGATGAATTTAGACATAAGAGCATCTTTTGGTTCTAGTCGGGGTACCCATAGATAAAAACGATCAATTACTAATCTCAATGTATCAACTGCCCCATATAATACTTCAGCGTCCGGTGTCAGTTCTATTTCAAATTGGAGATCCATTGGAGGTAACAATCGTCCTTCTAATTCTTCGAAAAAAGAATACCTATTTAATGGAATACTTGTATTAACATGAGCTCTGTTAGCTGTTAATAAACGCCTACTTTCCAAACCTGTGTTTGTATCATCTGAAGTGGCATCTGTATCTAAATACCATAAACTATTTTTGGCTGTACTACGCCCAAAATCATCTGAATATTCTAAAAGATTTTTTGCAAAAGTTACAAGATGAAGATTATCAGTGTCATAGACGATTTTTCCTGCACTCTTTATTACCATATGCTTAATTAATGAATGCGATCCATTAATAATTGTTGTTCTGGCGTCTGCATTGTCTCCACCATTTGCTCGAAGGTCTAATCTGAATCGCACTTCAAAAAAGGCGTTAAACCAATCAAGCATAATACCCCGATCAGTAACATGAAATTTGTATCCTTTCTTATTTTGCTCTTGAGTATTGGCAGGAGCTCTTATAGCATCTTGAAGACGAAATTGCACTAGTTCGTTTCTCTGTACGTACTCTGGTGATCTAAATGCCATTATATATTTTTTATCAGATTTTTTTTTTCTTTAAGAGCGTGCTATTAGATTATTAATCAGTGTATAAACTTCCTCCTGCGTTTTTGGCTTTGCTCTACCTGGCTTTGACTTTGTTGACTTTGTTGACTTTGTCGCTTTTTTAGACCCTGAGGATAGCCTTTTTCGGATAAGCTCACCAGATCGCTCTATAACTTTATCAGCAGCCTTTTTACCAACTCGTTCTCCCGCATGAGCGACACCAGCTTGTATTGCTTTTTTAGCAAATGGTTTTAAAACCTGTCCAGTTAAAGCACTAGCTACCTTTTTTAGTGGTTTCATAAGATTATCTACTATAATTCCATTGCCACGGTGTTTGTAGACATATCGTCCCATTCTTGGGTGATAAATCTTTTTGAACTCTCTTGACTTCATATATAATTAAAATGGAACTTTTTTTAAGATTAATGAAAATGCAGTGTCAGCATGATTTAAATAGACTGGTCTTCTTAAGCCATCAGTTACATAGATTCGAACGCTTGAAACTCTTGTTTTATTGATAGGATTGTATATAACACGACGCGGTTCAAGGGTAAAATTGTAAGAAGGTCTGAGCGTTCCTGTACCAAAACTAAAAACAATATCTGATTCTACCCCATCTACTAATGAATCAGAGACTAAATCACAGTGAATATTTAGGACATCTGTATCTTCTGATAGGTTAGGTACTTTGGGGCTAACGTTTCTCTCATCTCTTAAGATCACCTTATCGAATCCTATTAGTTTACCAAAATTAGATTTACGCAGGTCAAGCTGATAGTTAGCGTCTAAAGTCACTAAGACTCTAAAAGTTGGTTCATCAAAAGTCACCGTGATTGGAAATTCTTCATCACCATCACCGCCGACTATTTTAGTCTTTTCCTTAATGTAATTATCAATATCAGTGTAATCCCAAACTCCTTTTGGAAAATCAATATCTGTAAATGTTTTCCCACCGTCTTTACTGTAAGCTATCTTTTGATTGTCGTAACCAGAATTTATATTTGTCCATGTAAAAGCCATTGAAATAATTTTATTAAAACCAATATACCAAATCCCATCACTGTGTTCATAGTCTAGCGTTCTAGAAAACCTTGTAGTAAAATCACCAGGTCGATTACCAGCTTCATCTTTAACTGCAAAACTGCTTAATGAGATTTCTCTCTCCATATATCACACCCTGAAATATTTTTTCACTAACTTTTGATATTGCGACTTATTGATTGATTTTGTTCTTAATAGAGTGTCTAAGATAGTTTGACCCATATTTCTCATCTTGACACTTGTATTGCCTGCTTCCATTTCACCAATAATTAGTGTTAATTTCTTTAGTAATTCTTGAGCATCATTATAGAAATAGACTCCTCTGCCTCTCCTGACGCCACTTCCCTTTGTACTTTTCTTTTTCTGTACTTTTAGATAGTCTCTATATTCTTGAATAGGTTTTAGTCTACTATCAGCAAATTTATGAGCCATATCTTTTTCTCGCTCTAGCTTTTCTATTACATCTTTTGGCAATCCTTTTTTTATGGCTTGTTTTAGTCTATTAGTTGTATTTGTCTTAAATTTACTTGTAATACTGCTTATTTCAGAATTTGCTCTTTTTATGTTACTCTCGAGATATTTACTACGTTTAACTGGTGTCATTTCTGGTTGGGATAATCTCATTTCAACATCATCATAGTTAGGAAGATTTGCACTATCTAAAATTCTATTAATATCTCCTCTATCTAAATCTTCATCATCATCATCATCAGGTGGTGATTCAATTGCTAAAGGTCCTTCTTCCACAAAAGAATATTCTGGTGGTAAAGATTCATCTCCTCCTAGATTCCAAAAACTAGGATCCATTTCATATTTTGGTGGCGCGCCTTTAGGTATTATTTGTTTTTCTGCCTGGGGCGCTACGTAATCTTGGAGATCTAATAATCCTTCTACATCCATATCTTCATATGGATCTACTTCTGGTGCATAATCAATCGCTTCTGGTTTACCCGCTGGGGCAGGACGTATTCTCATTTGCGGTCTATTCTTAGGCTTTTGTGCCTTTAACCCATCTATGATTTCATCTAGTCTAAATGATTTGGTTATCCGCTGGTCAGAAGTCTTACTCTTTATCTTCTCTTCAGTGATCTCATCATAAAGCTGATTCTTCATCCTTCCAGTCTCAGTCCGTTTCTGAGCTAATCGTTTCCAATTTGAGAGACTCATATAATATTTATATTTTTTATATTATGTGGCATAATATGAGTCATTTATTAAAAAAATATTAATTATATAGATGAAAATTCCTAATTATGATTCAGCTTCTAATAATGACAGCAATTTCAAACGACTGCTACCTTATATGCCTTCAGACAATTTTCGAATGTTAATTTGTGGACCAAGCGGTTGTGGTAAAACTAACGTTCTCATGCATATGCTTTGTAATCCTCTACTCTACTATGATAAGATTTACTTGTTTTCAAAAAATCTTGAGCAACCAAAGTACAGACAACTATTAGAAACATTTCAACCCATTTCAGAAGAGGTTGGTTATGATGTCATAGAAGAGAGTAATGGTGATGTCATTCCTCTGGAAAGCCTAGACCACGATAATCAAAAAATAGTTATCTTTGATGACTTTGCTTGTGAACGAAACCAAAAACCTCTCATTGAATATTTTATTGGTGGCCGTCATAAAAATTGCAGTGTAATCTATTTAAGTCAATCTTATTATCTCACTCCCAAAGACATCAGGTTGAATTGCTCTCATTTTTGTATTTTTGACTCTCCAAGTAATGCAGAGACAGCAAGAATGTGTAAAGAAGTCAATGTACCTAAGAAGCGATTCGAGAGTGCGACTAGTGAGCCTTATAGTTTTGCGTACATTGATAAGACAAAAAAGACAATCAGAAAAAATTTCAATGAAAATATATAGGATGGATAGAATTAGTTTGCCGAGAAGATTAACACACGAAATATTTAATGTGTTTAATGAGATAAATTTTTTATTAGAGAATCTTACTAGTAAACTAGAATGTTTAAAAGAAGTTGAAAAAAAATACAACGAATCTATTTCTGATGAAATATTATTATTAATTAAAAATCTCAAAATGTTAGATTCTGATTACTTAAGAGATCGAGAAGAAGAAGAAGAAGAAGAAGAAGAAATTTAATTTAGTATATTATATATGGGTTTTAGCAATGGACAACTTGAATCAACATCAGCAACAGGAAGAGGTGAAAAAGGTGATCCTGGTTTACCTGGAATTGGATTTAGTCTAACTGATGATGGTAATTTTGATATTGATAGTAAGCGATTAACTGAAGTAGCCCTTCCTATCGATAATAATGATGCAGCAACAAAAGAGTATGTAGATAATAACCTACCAGCTATTGATTTGTCACCTTATCTGAAAAGAGATGGAACAACTTCAATGACTGGTCATTTAAATATGAATAATCATAAGATTAGTGATTTAGAAGATGCTACTAATGATAATGATGCTGTACCTCTAAAACAATTAAAGGAGATGACAACAGATCATAGGACAAATTATCATTTGCAACCTAGTTTTACTTTTTATAAAGATTTTGGTGATAAAGCAGAATTAACTAAAGTCTCTATACCTATTCCTGGGCACACTGATCATTTTGAACTATTAGAAGCGCCTCGAGAAGGGACGCAATCTGGTTATGCTTATTCTACTGTTAAACTAGTGAACAATTTAGAAATAGATCCTAATTATTCTATCGTTTTTGAAATATTTGGATATGATGGAACAAATATAGTTACAGATGGTGATTCAGATAGGCTATTAGTTACAAATGTCACTGGTAATGCAAACATAATTGATTTTAGTCATGATTGGTTTAGCAATTACGCAAAAGCTTACATAATATTTAATAGTTCTAAAAGAGATGTGAACATCCGTTTACAATTTCGATATTATGGTTCCAGTAACTCTAATTTTAAATTTCTATTTTTTAGTAGATGTGTCAAAGGAATACAAAGGACTAGTTTTGATCATAGATTATTTAATGTTAAAAGTACTGATTTTTCAGGAACAATATTAAATTTTGAACCGATCAATATGAATAATGAAAAGATAATCAATATTGGTAATCCTACAGACCCTAAAGATGCAACAACCAAAGAATATGTTGACGATGAAGACGCTAAACAGGATATTGCTATTAATGATTTATCTTCTAGAAAAGCAGATAGGTCAGAAGTATTACTCCTAAACGGAAGCCAAAACATGACTGGTAATCTTTCTATGAATGGAAATAGGATTTTTAGCTTACCTATTCCAACTGGGCCGCAGCAACCTGTGACAAAGACTTATTTAGAAAGTCAAATTGCTTCCATACCACAGTCTGATTTAAGTCTTTATCTCAAAGTAGATGGTTCTCGTGCTATGACTGGAAATCTCAAGATGAATGACAATAAAATAACAGATTTAGAGACTCAAGATGATGTCCCAATCATTGATTACCCTAATTATGTAAAAGATTCTAAAATGGCTGTTAATAAACTTTATGTCAATGAAAACTTTTTAAAATTAAAAGGTGATGACTATGACTTAAAAGGTAAACGGATAAGAAATACTGAACCATATGGTGTCAATACTTTTGATACAAATGATTTGGTCTCCAAGGCATTTGTCTTAGCAGAAATAAGTAAGCTACCTACAGATGTATTAAAATTGGATGGTTCACGTGCTATGACAGGTACTCTCCAAATGGGTGATAATGCTATCACTGGAATTAGGAGTAGTTCAGCAGACGATGCAGCCCTAACTGTTGGAGGAGCTAAGTCTACATATCTGCCCCTTACTGGTGATCGAGGGATGCAAGGAAATCTCGATATGGGAGGAAATTCTATTAGAAATATTAAACCTTTTGTTGAAGATGACTCAAGTCAAGCAGCACAAAATGCTCAATCCAATGATGTTATTAACTTTGGGTATTTTCACGGACAGAGAGGTCAACTAAAAAGACAAATAAATGATGTCGCTGCAGCAGCTCTTAACAGGAAAAATCCTTATCCCATGGAAGGAGATCTCGATATGGCCAATCATAGCATTATCCGTTTGAAAGATCCAAATTCATCAGATAGCTTTCACGCTTCCAATGTTAACTATGTTAATAGGACAATTAGTGATAATAACGCTGTTATTAACTCTTTGATAGAAGATAAAGTGAGTGAAGCAGAAGCACTTAATATTAAAGCAAACCGACAAGAGAATGAATTCTCTTTTGTTATGGATGATGACCTATTTAAAGAAGATGATGATGATATTACTAAAGCTGGAAAAAAAGATAGAGATTTTTATCAAATTAAACTAGAGACTTATCGATTTAAAATTAAGTATGATGATTCCATCCATTATTATAGTACTCGATTAACTATTGATTTAAAATCATTAGATTTAGGTGAGTATACATTAGCTTTTGAAATGTATTATGGTAATAAAGTGGATAAAGATGAAGTGGTTGTTAACGCTGTATCCGAAACTTTGAATGTATCACGTAATAATACAAATACTTTTTCTGATCATAGTAGAACAATTATCAATTTTCATAAATATGGAAACATTGGGATTATTGATTTAGATATTGATTTAACTTTAAAGTACAGGAGTGGTGAAACTTATGATTTTTTCACAAACATCTTTGTAGTTGTTTATGGTGTAAGTGGTCATCAGAATGACGTTGACCCACGAATTTGGGATAGATTCTATACCATCAGAAACAAAATCGTCTATTATGAAGCACCTATTAATATGGGTGGAAGACAAATAAAAGGATTAAATGAGGGAGTTGAAGAAAATGATGCCGTTAATGTGAAACAACTAAATGAATCAGAAGATAATGTTGTAAAATATGTTGATGGTGAAATTGCAAAAGTAAATAGTGAAATTGCAAAAGAAAATCCTACTATTAATGAAAATAAAAATGTTATAGAATTAATAGTAAAATATATATTAAGAAATGATTCAAAGATTTCTTTAATAAAAGATTTGTATTTTTCTGATAGTAATGAAGGTACAACACCAAATACATATCAGTTTGTAACTAATGGTGATAATGGAGGTAATTTCACTTTTTATTATGTCTTCCAGCATAGTGCAAGTACAAATAATGTAATGTCTGTATTTTTTACAATCAAAAATTCATCAATTCGTGTATTTATTTTTGTTGATAAAAGCAAAGTAGTAATTTCACGTAATCCTACAATAGATGAACCATCTTTAAGATCATTTAATATTCCAAATAACTCTTTAGGAAAGCAAGTCCTATTTTGGATTTGGGTAAAAGGCACAGTTATGAATATAATTTTTAGTGGAATTAGTGCTCCAATTAATGTGGGTAATGCTTTTGGAAATGATAGTATATTAAGAGTAAATGTAGAAGATAATCCTTTCACTAAGGTGAGAGGATTAATAACTAAAAATATTTATGATAATAACAGTGAAGCTTATCAGTTAATAAAAGAATTTGAAAAGAGCGAAGGAACTATTGTATAATATAAATATATATATATGGGATTTACAAATGGGCAACATGAAAAACCATCAACGACAGGAAAAGTAGAAAAGGTTAAAAAAGGAATAGGCTTAAAATTAACTCCAGACAACCATTTCCATTTACAAAACAAGAGATTAACTAACATTTCCGCTCCAATAAATGATCACGACGCAACCACTAAACGTTTCGTATCTGATTTATTAAAGACAAAAGCAGCAACTACATACGTTAACAATGAACTAGCTAAAAAGACTAACTCATCAGCTTTAAAGGATTACGCTTTAATTACTGATTTAGGAACTTTAGCAATCGAATTCAATGATGCATTAAAAAGCAAAGTCGATTACAATGATTTAGAGACTAAGACGCAAAGTACAAATACCTCTGTCCACCCGTTCATCACAGTCTATGCAGAAGAGAATGGACCACTGATTAAAAGTACACTCCAATGGAGTTTCGGTAATGGATGTGAGCGAAATAAGCAATATGGTTGGCCTAGTCCTGTAGACGGTAAAATAGTTCGTGGCAGCATTTGTGTTTGCGCGGGCAATAGGCAAGCATCTGAAGTGATCGTCGGCTTAGTACACAATGGTGCTGATAAAGATTTAAAAATTATCAAACCTGCGGATGAGTGGTCAAAGATGACTATTTTCAGCGATCCGATTACGATACGAGCCGGTGACACGATCAATTTTCGAAGCAAAACATCGAATTCATCTGTAACACACGCGATGGTAAACTTATTGATCGAAATTGATGTCTAGTATGAAAATATATGAAGCGTGTCTGATGCAAATGAGTTTCAGACACGTCAGATATTTGAAACGCTTCATCCACCCACGCTAAATTAATGGCTTGCCTGATGCGCATGGGTGGATGAACCGTGTCTTATATGTGAAGCGTGGGTGGATGGAAAAAAGTGCACCACATGCTCGAGAAAACCGGGTTGGTGCAATATAAATATTCCAATTGAATTGAGTAGAGAAACAGCGAGCAAATGGTGGTGCT
>OZ026595.1:30842953-30845453 GCA_964020085.1 Micromussa lordhowensis
TCATCTGATGGTACTGGTGAGCAGATGTAACAAAAAATTGTAACAAATTTGATCAATGATAGCTAAATGTGATCTATTGAGTTTTGATTTTCTTAACAGCACGTGTTGGAAAGCTTGTATACAGCTGCCTCTTGAAATGGCTGTCTACCTTTGTGCAGCATAAAAGCAGTCTTAGTTCTTCTTTTGGTCTCTTTCAAGTGTACATGTATTTGCAGGGTCATCTACTGATGAGTTCACCAAACAAGTGCACACAGAGCAAGTCAATCAATTGACACAAATTTTTCCAGCGCATGAAATTGCATTCCTCAAGGAGGTCCTTGAAAAGTCTGGATCAGTTAATGATGCTGTTGCTGTCATTGTAGGAGATCAGGAAACATCATGTTCTATTGATGGTAAGTGCATAAAAAAAGTTCACACTGATTGTAGAGCATTTCTTCAGCAATGATGGTACATGTATAAACATATTATCTCTATGCCACTTGATAAGGGTTTATGGGGTTGACCAACAGCCAGTGTATCCTTAAGGCTGACAACACACATCTTTTCAAGCAATAATGGACATTAAATGTGTGTAATTGTAATTGCAAATTAATGGTGATAATGATAAATGATAATGAACTTCCATTATAGATTTTTTCACTGATGTTGTTAGTACTGAGGGAGCCCCCAACCATTGTCCAAGAGCCACTGACACAAAGCCACAAGAGCCAAACACCCTAACAGAAGGTCTCAGGGTAGCTGCCAAGACGATGTATGGTAGTAGTGTTGAAGCCAACAAAAATAGGTTCCGTATTAGTGTTAGAAGAAGAAAAGTGTTGGAGGACACTTTTGAAATTTGTGATACTTGTAAGTCTGATATCAATTTACCACTGAACGTCCGGTTTTGTGGGGAGGAAGCTGTCGACCTAGGTGGTCCAAAGAGAGAATTCTTCAGTCTTCTCTTCCAAGGTTTAGAGCAACAGAGAATTGTTATAGGTAGTTCACCATGTTTAACTTTTTCCCATGATATTTTGGCCTATGATAGAAAGGAGTATAAAGTGTGTGGGGTTTTAGTAGCTTTGAGCTTACTCAATGGATGTAGTGGGCCCCATAATTTTTGTCCATCTCTAGTACAGTACATTTTGCATGAAGACAAGCAGTTTTGCAAGTTTGAAATCTGGGAAATTCCTGACCCAGACATAAGGCGTAAGTGTGAAGAAATTGAAGTAACATCTGAAGAAAAGGATTTCAGACCAAAAGTGTTAGCTCTAGAGGAGCGATTTGATGCAGGCTTCAACAAAGCTGTTGTTTCATTTGGTGATAAGGAAAAACTTCTGCAAACGATAGCTTATCACTACATAATTAATACTTGCCATGATGAAATACTACAGTTTAAGGAGGGTCTTTCATTTGGAGGGGTTCTAGATGTTCTTAAGAGATTTCCTTTAGAGGCCTTTAAAGAATTAACAGACAGTAAAGAGGCTATCATCACCCCTGAAGACTTTGAAGGCGTGTTTGAAGCAAATCTTTCTACCCAGGGTTCCAATCTAAGGATGACAGAAGAAGACATCTTGTATAACTGGGAAAATTTTATTACCAATGTGTTCAGGGGAAAGGTTTCCCAAACTAGTATCACAATTGATGATGATACATTTCAGGAGACTGAGAGCACCAAGGTGATTACTCTTAATGATGTAATAATGTTTACCACAGGGTCATATTACTTGCCATTCATGGGATTAGAACGTAAAGTACAAATTGAATTTGAGCACATACCCCAAGAGGGCAAGAGGGTTACAGCAAACACTTGTGGGCCAGTTCTAACTTTTCCGGTGTCACCTAGATACAGCTGTGATTTGGAAACATTTTGTAAAAACTTGGCAGAAGATATTATCTCATCACCAGGTTGTGGATTTGTTTAGCCAGTTTTCATTGGACAATGTTGATTTTAACTGGCCATGGTCAAAGTGAAAGACAAATGTTAAGAATTGAAAAGGTAAAGGGACTAATAAGACAGCCAACAACATTGAATATCTGTTATTGTTATTCAAAAATGTTCGAAGCTTTAGATACTGGCTCATTGCCTTTAATGATAAGGTCTATTATAAGGTATTTTCCTATTTACATGAATACGAGTTGGTGTATGATAATACTGTTCAACTTGATAGAATAGTTTATCATCAACAAGGCACTTGTGAACTTTCTGTTGTAATGCATTTAAAATAGTGTTATGATGTTTGATTTTCAATAAAGTTCTGGTTACTTTGATCAATGTATATGTTTCATCAAGTTACAAGTTTCTGTGTTGCAAATGGTACCTGGGCGACACCCATTGACAGCTTTAATAACCTTAATAGACTGTCTGCTACCTGTCTGTTACAAGACAGGTTTACAAGGCAGGCTTACAAAATTGCAATTGAAAAATGCAGCTTCCCTACTTGTTATGGCTTGGGCCTTTTAATTGATTGCTGTGATAATGGGTGCATGCATGACTATCTATGAAAGAGACAGCAGCCAAATA
>OZ026595.1:30850453-30875453 GCA_964020085.1 Micromussa lordhowensis
CCGTAGGGATACGATTTGAAAGTGTTTGGGTCTACGACGCGTTTGTCGAAGACGAGTCCGTAGCTTTTGGTGCGTGTGATGATTCGTAGATGTTTGGTGGCTGGGTTTCTCCAGAAGAAATTTGGGTTTACGACGTTGACATTGCGTCGTTCATCGAGAGGTTGTTGGATCTCGTCAAGGAGGTTTTGGCGCATGACGTTGTAGTTGAGTTGTTGGGCTCCACGGACATTGAGGGTGAATCCTCTGACTTTGCAGCAGACTTTGCCGTGCAGGGTTTTGTACCCGTAATTTTTGGGACCCGCCGAAGTGAATTCGGTGATGAAGTCGTCGTCGTCGAGTTCGTTGGTCATGTCCCCTAGGTAGTCTCCTAGAGCAATGTCTGGTTGACCTGGCCTGACCGTGTAGATGACGGAATCGGTGTCAAAGTAGAGGACACGCTGTTCCAGTTGTTCCAAGTAGGTGAAGAGCTTGAGTCGTGCGTGACAGGTGGTGAAAGCGGCGACGAAGATGTTGATGCGGCCGTTGTCGGGTTGATTGTCCTTGAGGTTGGAGTGAACGACTTCGAGCGTGTCGTCGTTGGAGAGTCGTACTTGGTGGATGACGCTGAACGGATCGGAGACCAAGGCGAAGAGTTCGTGTGGAGTGTGAACGACTTCGGTGATGGGTTTGTGTAGATTTTCTCCCCAGAAGCTGTTGAGCATGAGTTTGGCAGTGGCTTTGCGTCTGGGATTCTTGACGACGAGATTGGGGTCGAGGTCGATGCCTTCTCTCTGTTTGTATCTCTGCACGTACCTGGCTTTGTCTTCGGGGGTGGTAGCCCAAGATGGGTATCCGGCAGATTCTTGCTTGATCTTGAGCCAAGTGTTGACGTAATCTGCGAAGAGTCCCTTTTGGCGTTGCTCGGGAGGGAAGTGATAGACTTCATGTATCTTGATCAGCGTGTAGCCCACTTCCACGGCTTTTTGGATTTCAGGGGTGCACCATTCTCCGCGCAGCATGCGTTGCTGGGGTGTGTGTCTGCAGAGGCACGATTTTTCCAAGAGGGGTTTGGTCATCTCTTCTTCCATGCACGCTTGACATAGTGGGAAGGTGAGTTTGCCCTTGTGCCTGTGGGGCAAGACGGGATGATAGAGTCCTTGAGGTGATAAGATGTCTACTTTGGCCAACCCCGAAGTAATGGTAAATGTCTTGATCGTCAGGATTGACGAGGACTGTTGGGTGTCCGACAGGGTACTCTTGTGTCTTGTTGACCCATGGGTACAAGGACGTGACGTCGATGTACTTGATCTTTTCATTGACTCTTCTCTCGGCCACGTGATGCAGTTTGACAGCGTTCGTGCGTCCACCGAAGAAAGCGTTTCTGGGTTGGAGCGGTTCGATGTGTTCCAAGGTGTCGAGGAACTGTTGGAGATCAGGGTTGGTTTTCACTTCTTGATCCCAGTCACACTCCCACATGATTTTGACGACACAGCCTCGTTGTCTCAGGGCTTCTTGTTTCATGAGAGTGGCTTCGTAGACTTCTTGGAGGGTACGGTCGTGGTGGCATAGGGGAAATCGGTTGCGGTTCTTGGGAAAGCAGTGAAGACAGCCGTGCCATAAACAGCCATTGAATTCGTAGACGGTGGGTCGTTGAGTGACGGGATCACGGGGATCGAACCCGTCCACCAGATACCTGTCAAACACGCGCACTTCCCCTCCGTTTCGTACGGTGCGGATGCGATCGCCTGTTGGAGCCGTAGTTGGTGTTCTTGCCAGGCTAACCATTTGAGGGCTTTGATGGATTGGTTGGATCGGGTCCCATGCCAACCTTGTGGCGGTTCAGAAGCGATCTTGTTCTTGGGGACGAGTTTCTTGCGCCAGAATCGGTTGCAGGTGGAGGCGATGGTGACGCATTTCTCCATGGGATCGAAGTCGGCTTTCTGATTGAATTCATCCCGGAATTTTCTGCATCCGGCTTTGAGGAGTTTGACGTCGGACTCGCAGTAGGCTAGCATTTCGCGCCGCAGGACGAACAGGTAGTTGGCAGCGACTTTTTCAGCATACCACCGCTGGAACTCGGTTTTTTTCTTGGCGGACATGCTGTCGGGATCGTAATGGGAGGCGTCAGGCATGGGTCCCTCGTAGTCTTGGTTTTCCAGAGTGTTGAATTTGTGCGGGAAGAATCCCTTGCACAGTTCCTCAATTCCAAAGGTAGCAGGAAAGTTGGCGAGTGGGAACGGGAGAAAGCATAGGGAGTCCTTGAACGTCAAGCGGTCTGACTGGAAGGAAAGAATCTTGGTGCCCACTGTGATCTGGTTTTTGACTTCTCGGTGTGTGGCGTAACAATATTGTAGGAGAAACATACCATCGTACCCTTTCAGGTTGTGGAAGATAGCTATGACATTTCTGTCATCTCCATCTTGGTCCAGAGCTATCTCTTCTAACCATTGAAAGAACTCCGTTGTGCAGTCGTGTCCGTAAAAGGAGACTGTATCGTCTTCCTCGTCGGTCTCGGCGCAGAGAAGAATGGGTGATTGATTTCCCTCGGCATCCGTGATGGCTTTGTAGTCGCAGTAGACTTGGAGTGGAGGGTCTCGTTGTACCCACACGCGAGTGTCAGGATCATTGGGGGCAGGTTCGAGCACTGGTCGCGTACCCACTTCATCGCGTGACACACGTCCTCACTTTCAGGTAGTCGTTGAATGTAGCATTGGTGTGTTGCCACGTGCACATTCTTTTCGCAGATGTGACATTCCCCCCATCCGCACTTGTGAGCCGGGGCGGGACGTACTTTGTCGTCCAGTTCGTACACGTGACGACAGTCAGGGCATTTCTTGAGGGAGTCACAGATGGATTTGAGACGGAGACTCCGACGCTGCAGGTGGTAGTTGTAGCACTGGTCTCCGAAAAATTTGCGGTGACATAGTGGGCAGACGGAGGTTGGGGTAGGGAACTGACCAGGTTCTAAGGGTCGTTTGGCCTCGAGGAAATCGGGACAGTCCAAGCGTTTGCAGGAGGTGCAGCGTTTGCCTTTACAGGGATGACGATGGAAGTCTTCGTGATCGTATCCCCGGTTGCAATCGTTGCAGAAATAGGATTTGTTGAGGAATCCAGCGAAAGAATTGCAGCCATCGTAATGCCCGTCTTCCTTGATGAGTTGTATGATCTTGCCCGAGGGTGTGGCGGGGTTTCCGGCAAAGATGATCATGTGCGGTGGATCGATGGACACGACTTTGATCTGGTAGTTGGGTAAGGCGGCCTGAAATCGTTCGAGTTCGGGGATACCACAAGGGCCTTCGGGAACACCTGCTCGTTGGTGAAGTTCCTTGGCGAGTCGTTCTTGGACGGGGCGCCCTTGTTTGAGGTTGTGGTACTCTTGGTTGCGGGCATCTCCGTCAGTGTCCGCCAAGGCTTTCATGGTGACAATGGCCCTGGCACAACAGAGGTTGTCCTTATTCTTGATGGTGATGCGTGACCTTTTCGCGATACTGCGAACAGCAGCACAGCTCGGCTTGTATCGTTTTCTGTGTCCACTGCCTGGACCTGGGGTGCGTATGAAAGTGGTTTCCATGGTGAAGGTGTCGTCGGGGGCGAATTCTTCATTAGAATTGAGTTTGGCTGCGAGGGTCTGGAGATAGGTATCCAGTCTTTCACTGCCTTGCACGAATTCACTTACGGTGAAGGTGGTGGATTGGAAGGCGTGCGTGAAGGCACTGGATTGCATGGTGAAGTGGACCGTGGAATGAGGTGTCAGGGTGTTGTCTGCGTCGATCTGTCGTTGGATGGACCTCCGTAACGCGTGGGTCAGTTTTTGTCCTATGTTATCGGTAGGGGTACTGTCTCTCTGTTGTCGCAGTGTGGCTTCGTAGCGTTGTTTGTTTAGTGCATTTCTCCAATTGCGTCGTGCTCCGACGGGTTGTAGGTCAAATTCAAGGAGGGGGTTGGTGCCCGCTCCTCCACCGACCATGATAGGGTCTAGGGCTGGATCAAAGATCCATTCGTCATCGTCATCGGGGAACGCCTCATCGTGAGTGCGACGAAGTGTGTTCTGAGATGAAAAGAAAAAGAGTCTATTTTCAAGGAACATGTTTTTTTATTTGACAACGACCTTAAGAAGTTTCTACTGGAGGCATTAGTGGGTTTAAACTTCCCCAATGGAAAGTCAAGTTCGATTTCACATGTGGCAATCTGTCAAGGGCTTCCCCAAGACCGAACCCTAGAAATTCGATGTAAGTTTCATGTTCAACGAAATCTGTGTAATAGCCCCTGACGACCATGTGCAGACCCTTCTTTATGTTGTCTATTTTTCCAGGACAGTTTGGATCCTGACAGGGGAGCAAGGTGCATTAGATGCGTCCCAACCCCCAGTCGTCTTTCAGTTTGTGGTAATCCAGGATTTCTTGGAGCAAGAGTCTCCGTGGGGGACTTTTGCGCAAGTCAAGGATGGTTTGCCACGTTGAAAGTGAATGGATGTAGTGTTCAATCTCTGGTGGTAACCGATCCCAGTAACACTGAGAAGAGAACAAGGTAGTCTCAATCACACTTGTTCAATTGAACCTCTCCATTTGAGAGTAAAGTCTCTCATTTTGAGCTCAATGTGCGATTTCGCGTGAGGCAATCTGTTATGGGCGTGACTTATGCTGTACCCCAGAAATTCACCGTAAGTTTCATGTTCAAAGAAATTTGTGTAATGGGCAGTGATAGCCATGTGCTTGTTTATCAGACCCGCCTTTAGGTTGTCTCCTTTTCCAGGGCACCCTGGATCATTACAGTGATGCAAGGTGCATTTGATGTGTCCCATCCCCCAGTCACTTTTCAGTTTGTGGTAATCCAGGATTTCTTTGAGCAAGAGTCTACGTGGGGGGCTTTTGCGCAAGTCAAGTATGGTTTGCCACGTTGAAAGTGAATGGATGTAGTGTTCAATCTCTGGTGGTAACCGGTCCCAGTAACTCTAAGAAGAGAACAAGGTGTGACCAAGAGGGTCTCAAGAAAGAAGGATCACACTTTGTTGCCTTAAGTACTCACTTGTTCATAGCCATCCATGTGGTCATTTAACTCTCTATCTGTCAGCTCAGCCATGTTTACTGTTCGAGGTGGAACACTGAAAATGCGGCGATTCCGTCAGCGTGCGCGTTTTTATGCTATCGTCTAAATTGGACCCCAGTCTCTAATGATTGGGGTCCAGTCCCTGTCGGCTGCAAACGGGGGGGATACCCCCCATCCCCCCGGTGGTCGATTTTACCACGTGATAATTTCCTGCGCTCTGATTGGTTGCGTTTATTTCTATAAAGGCCGTGCCTCTGTGATCTTGGTTTTTCATCGATTTGCGATGGCAGAGTTGAGACGCAGTAGACGACTTCGCGGTCTGGCACCGGAGGAATCTCTGCTTGAGCAGGTCTGCTTCATTTGTCAGAGAGGTATTGACATCAACTCTGTGACGAGATGTCAATGCACTCCGTGTTGCGGTGTGTTCATGCACAAGCCTTGTTACCGTCAGATGGTGGAGACGGGACCCACTTGCGGTCATTGTCGCAGCGAGAATGAGGAGTACCAACGTGAAGTGGTTTTGGAGACGGATGAAGAGCTTGAATCGGATGACGACCCGTTTGAGATAGGTACGCTTCACCACGATGTAGTGGGTAGTGTTTTGCGAGAACTGCGCTGATACAGAAATGAACAGAGATTCGCTCGAACTCACTATTACGGATCCTTGTTTTGGACGGAGTTACCGTACGTGATGGATGCGGGTATCTGGCTGGACTATTACCATAAGCTGGAGGCATTCATGAGACTGTTCCCTCGCTATCATTTATATGTGCATGGACGTGTGAGCTTACCCGTTGACTCCACGGTTGCCATGAGACGAGCCATGTACAGAATGTTCGTGTTCAATACGCCCTTTACAGTGTTCAACGTGACGCGAGGGTTCCATTTTAGACTGTTATTTGTCCGAGACAATATTTCGAACACTGTCCGAGTCGATCACCTTAGTTTGTTACCTCACTCTGGAGGACCACCGCTGTATCGGGATGACTTCTTAATTCTCGATTTTTGATATTTTTTTTTCTGTAGAGACCGAGATTCAACAGAGAAACAGGAATTATCAGTTAGTGCATGATGTCATTCTTGGATTCAGAGATGAGGCTCGCCCCTTCCAAACGCATAATTCTTTGACACCACGCACATGGTCCATCCTACCCGCACGCCTTTCAGCGGTGGTGTGGTTCCAGTACTATCAGGAATTGGAGAGTTTTGTGCGCGACCATGGCATTCGGAGAGTGTACATTCATGGCACTGTGTTTGTGCCTTTTGAAACTTTGTTGCATGACGAGTTGCGAAAGGCTGTGTATAGCATGTTTTTTTTCAATACGCCTAGGGCGCTTTGGATGTGCCTTAGGTTCAGGTTGTTGTTCATGGCCTCGACAGCGTACGATGCGTTAAGCATTGAGAGACTTGGACTGACTTGTATGCCTTCAACTACCATGTATCACAGTAGTGATTACTTTTTTGAATTATGAGTCATTTTTTAACAACAACGAGCTGTAACACTTTATTGTTCCAAATAAAAATTACAATTTGAATCGTTTCTTGGTCTGCATGATCCTCTTTACAATGCGTTCTGTCACGGTTTTTCGAGGCAGCTTGTCAATGGACTTGATCATTTTTGTGTCCGCTTTCCACTTGTCTTGTAAATTCTTGGCCTTCGAGTAATCGATGTCGTGTTGTTTGGCGATTCGATCCAATCGGTTGATCCCAGGATCTCCTCGTGCCAGGCGTTTCTTCAATTTCGTACCAGGTCCCATGTATTGATAACCAGGCCAATGGAACTCAATCCCCGTCTTTCCCAACCATTTTTGAAGGTCAATGCCTCCACCCCTCCTCCTCCTCGTTTTTTTAATCGCTTTCTTCTTCGTCGTCGGTGTCATACCGAAGTGGACCTCTCAGACTTCCTTGGGGATCCCAATCTTCCCAACCCGAGGAGGGTTGTAACTTTTCCACTTCTGTCTTTCGTGTCGGTCTTTTCCCTTTCGTGAGTGATTTCAAGGCGCCGTCCAAGGCTCCCTCCAAGCTTTGTCTGAACACTCCCTGGGACTTGCGAGAGGGTTTTGAAGCTTTGGTGGTAGTGGGTGCCTTACTTAAGGGTTTTTTGGGTCTGGGAATTTTTGAGGTGGTGAGTGCCTCTTTTTTGATGCCTGACGTAGAGGGGGTGGCAGGTTCCTGCTTGATTCTGACTGGACTGGTGGGTTCCTTCTTGACCCCTTTGATGATTTGTCTCAACATGCTTTCTATGGGTCCGTCGGCCATTCCCTCGGGTTCTTCGGTGTTTTGGTACACAGTAGGGCCCGCAGACCCTGTGCGCACGCGTTTCACCAACCGAGCTTGTTCCAGAGCCATGGGTTTGGTCATCTTGACCGCTAAGCTGTCTGGAATCCTCTTGTCTTTCAAAATGTTCTCCGGCCAGACGTCCTGCTTTGTTCAACAAGGCACTCTCCGTGATCTGTTTGTAATAGTTTTGTAATTGTTTGAACTCCTGCACGGGGACCATCATCACTTCGTCCGTCATAGTCGTTTTTCAGGGAAATCTGTCAGTTGGCTCAGGGCAGTCTCGTAACAGTCTTGCCAGTATCTCACTTCTTCTTGTTTCTTTTCTAATCTGAGTTTTAGCCCTTGGATGGTTATCTTTCCCTCGGAGCACTTTGCACACAACTCGACACAACCACCAGGTCCAGTGGTGTCTTGCTTCGTTTGACACGTTTCACAAAAGTCACCAAACTTTAAAGCGATGTGTTCTTGGTACAAGTCATGATATTTGCGGTTCCATTGTGCCACGGTTTCTTTGAGTCTGTCTTCACGCGCATTGGAGACTTGCAACAGTTGTACTAGGTTCGACACTGTGTCGTCTTTGGGTGGCGGTGGTGACCTTTTTTCGGGCACTACATCTTCCCCCAGCAGCGGATACCCTTGCTCGTCTCGCCCTTTCGTCGTACACAACATGCTCGAAAACAACCTTCTAAGCCACTCCAGAATCCTCTGCCTTTTTGCTTGAGGAGATGCTCTCTTCGTCGCTTGACGGAGTTTCTGCGTCTGCCCACTTCGCACAGCACCTTTTTATGTCGTTTCAATTTCCCATACGTCGCGGCATCGATATGGGGATTCGTTGTTTCAGCAGATTGAGAACCATCTCGCTGACAGCATTGATCTGATTGGCGTTGGCGTGTGTCAGCATGTCTTGACGCTTGTATCAATTGGCTTTTTTCAGGATGCTCTCTAAAAAGGGGCATTGTCTTCTCAACCGCTTCATCGTCGCTTTCTGTGCAATGTGGGATGGACAGTGTCTTATATGATGTCACATGACGCAGCAACCCGGATTTCTTGCCCCGTACCCTTTGTCAATCAACCAACTGTTGTAGCTTTTTGTTCCTCCGCGTCGTTTGTATTGCTGATACTGTTGTTTGTAGCCTTGAACGGCGGCTTTGGCCTTTTTGACATTGATGGGTTTCTTGAGGGCCTTGACCAGGTCTTTGGTCACTTTGACACCTTGTTTGAAATCCACCGCAACGGGTAGAAAACCCCCTTTCTGAGTTCTTTTTCCTCCTCCTCCTCTTGGCCATCTCTCTGGATAGTGATGTTTCTCTTGACGTTCCCCTCTTTTTATCGTCGTCACATGACACAACACATGAACGATTCCCCAGCGAAGGTTTTTCTTTTACCACTGTCAAATTCCCTTGCTCGTTTTTCGTGGGCCTTGAGGGCTTGTTTCTTAGCCCTCTTCTCTATTGCTTTGGTGATGCTCCAGGCTGCTTTGGGTAGACCTGCGACAACGGAGACGACCCCCTCCCCTTTCTGTTTACGCGTCGTTTTCCTCTTTTTAGCAACACGTTTCGTTTGAGTCTTTCTTCTTCGCTTGGCCATGGTGCTCAAATGAATGGTTTCATCTCTGTAGGGTTTCTTTTTATCGTTTCCTTCGCTTGCATGTGGCTGCTCTGGCTATCAGTGCTGGTAGTAGGAATGGAAGGAGACCCCCTTTCTGTCGAAATCGAAATAGACCCCCTTTCTGTCGTCGGGGTGTCCTCCTCCTCCTTCTCCCTACTGGGAGGCGTCTTCTTCTTGGCATGTTGAGGATGTAAATGAGGATCCTGGGCGTGTTCCTGGTTTTTGTGTTTTTTTCTGCAAGGGATTCTGGACTGAAGTGCTTGTCGTAACTTTTGAAGTACCTGTCATCCGTGGAGGGTGTGAAATCCGTGATGGTGTTGTCCAAGGTTTGCATTTTGGTCAAGAAACTACTCATCGAAGAATCGTCCATACCAGCTCTGACGTAATTTCTGAGTTCAATCAAGGTCTTTTCGTAGGTCGTGTAAGCGAATTTGCACATGTCCATTTTGAAGGAATACTTTTTGAAATCATTCCATCCTTTCAACAAGGTGGCAAAGGACGTCAAGCCTACTACGACGAAACTGTCTTTCCACACAGATCCAATCACGACACTCGCAGCCATGATCACCAAAGCCATGCCGTTGAAAAAAGCGTTGCACTTTTTGAAACGATAAAACATCTGTCTCTTGCACCACCATTGTTTGTGGTAGAGAAGATACAATCCGTCTAATCGATTCAGGGACTCCGCGTCAAGAATCGTGATGGAATGATGTTCATGCATCAAACTGATGGGGGTCGTCATGACTGCTTCTTTGCTCGTTCCATCTGCTTCACCTTCGTCTTGGCGCGATGTTCATATTCCCATATTTCATACTTAAAAGTGGTCTCCCTGTAATCGTTCACGATGGACCAAACTTGTCTGTAACAGGTGCACGCCGCGACACGCTTCATGGCGTCGTGGTCCATGCATTGCGAATCCCTGTAGGATAGGGACTGTTTACATTGGTCCAAGAAATAAGGAAACCACTTGACTTCACTCCGCAACATCTTATCGTCGTCTTCTTCTTTTCTTTTTTCGTTTGAGCACTTTTCGGACAGCGTTGTTGGCTCCAGCACTCACACCGCCATAAACGGCACCTTTCAAAGCTCTGATTCCCAAGGGTTTCAACGTCGACAAGAGGCGTTCTAATTTGCCACCCTTGATTGTTCTGCGTCTCCGTCTCATGGATGTTGTCAGTTCCGCACACTGGTGGAATTGCGTGTCACGGTGGGGCGTCGACCGTTTTTATAGGTAGTGGTGATCGTGTTCGTGGTGGTGATCCCAGCAATACGGCGTCCTGCCGCCGTTTGTTGTTGATCTTGCAAGATCTGCTCCAGTTGGCGCTGCATTTGGGCTTGATTCATACTCACTCGACCGCTGGAGGGACCTGGTCTGACGGAGGAGGGACCTGGTCTGACGGAGGAGGGAGTGGACGCGTTACTGCTCGAGGATGACGAGTGTGATGGGGAGTGTGTGTTTCGACGCGGTACTTGTCTGGGTTGTTTTCCACCCGCAGTGGGACGTCTGGGTTGTTTGCCCCCCACAGTGGGTCGTTGTGGTGTTTTGTACCCCACTATGGGTCTGCCTCCAGCGTATCCTTGCCCGGGTGGTGTGGGTGGACGTCCTGCCAGTTTTCTGAGAGAGCGTGTTGTACCCACACCGATTGTGTTGTTCCCCGATGCAGAGGTAGTGGCCGTTCCCACACCGATTGTGTTATTCACTGGTGGTGGTGGTGCAGTAGCTGTTCCCACACCAACGCTGGGACCTGGTGCCAGGAGGTCCTGTCCCGGGGATGAGGGTGGCGGTGGTGTGGACAAGGGACCCGCATTGTTGACAGGCGTAGACTGCGTCCAGGACGGAGAGCCATACACGCGCAGACCGTCATCGTCCCAATCATTTAGCCAGGATTCGTCGGGTACGTCACTCGACACGCCCAAATCATCATCCAACCAATCGTCGTACGCGTTGCTCGCCATGCTCCCTTGCTATTGCTTTCTTCGCCAACTCTTCTTGCGTATGAATTAGATCCTCAATGTGGGGTTGATTATATGCTTTCACGAGGGACCGTACTTGACGCTTGGACACACTCTGTGTGATTCGTTGCATGGGTACGTAATCCGTCTCTTCTGGATTCATCCAACTCAACCGAGCTTCACAAATGAGAAGGAATCTCCCAAACCACGCCACCTCACTCCGCAGCATCTCGAAACTGATGACATCGCACGAACCCTTCCTCTTTTAACAAGTGACTCAGGACGCGCTGATCGTCCTTACTGGTTGGATGCAGATCCAATAGCAGATAACCAAAGGGGTGGTCCGTCACCTTTCTGAATGTGTCGAGGACCTCAGACCATTGTGTGGGAAACGATTGCAACAACAGGTTGCGCATTCCCAATTGATCTCTGGGATTCTTGAAGGCCATGATGTAATGGGCGTTGCGAGAAATGGTCTTGGCGAATTTTCCGTTCGGAAACAGATCCTGACACAAGTAAATGACCGTGATGTTTTGATGATGAGAGTGTTTGGTGAAGAGATCCAGGACGCGTTTGTCGTTCCCACATTCGTCCATCAGATCGTCCAACACCAGCAAACCTCCTTGAGGGAACCATTTGGGTAATGATTCGCTGTCAGGAATCCCTTCGTGAAACTTCACGCCCCCTTTCTTGAGCGGTTCATAGCCCTTTTGCCACGAACCATAACAATAGTGGATGCTTTTCAGCGATTGAGCAAACAAGTCAGAATTATTCAACAATAAATTGGTAGTGAACACAGTTTTGCCGCATCCGGAGGGTCCAGTCACCATCAGACTCGCTGGGGTGTGAAATCGAAATGCTTTACGCAGTTCCATGGTATCGAGCGGACTGACTCACAACGCGATCACGCTCGTACTTATTTCTAGGGAGCACTCGTCATGGACATGGCTCGCGAACGCTGATAGAATAGTTCGAATTGGAATTCAAGGTCCTGGTCTTTCAAGAGGGGTCTCACTCTTCGATAACTATCGCATGTCAAAATGCGTTCAAGGGTAGGACGGTACGGATGATTTAAGGGTAGATGGAGACACGTGTCCCTGCAAAGGACCAAGAATTGAGGGAACCACTTGACCTCACCACGCAACATCTTGTTTCAACTGACAACTCTTTAATCAATGCCTCTTCATTTAACAAATGGTGTACACCATACAAGGACCCCTGGGTGCCTTGGTGACACTCCATGAATCGGTCGCAAATCTTGCGCCAAGCTAACTCGTCAACAATCAAATGTTCCAACCACATGCCTACTTTGTGATCATTGTTCACATAATCGTTTGTTTCGAACAGATTCAAGAACTCGTTCGTGCTGCGACCCTGAGCGCCATAAATCAAGTAGATCAAAGCATAATTGCCACAACTCTGACTGAATAAGGACTGAAGGCTCTTCCCATTGTGCACCCTGTACTTGAAATGACCATTCAGCCACTCTTGCAAAGGGTGTGTGGTGCCATATACCTCCAAGGGGATGGCATAGCTGTCCATGATTTCACACACGTTCCCCTCTGTCCACAGAGCTATCCAATGCATCCCGGGTTTGTCGTGAGGATCCGTGTTGACAATGTAGGCCCTGGGTTCCTCTTTGGACGGTGTCTTGGGAAGTCTATCGCATGGAACCGTTCCGTAAAAGACGGAGGCCAGCTTCGGATGATTCATCGCCAAATGATCCAATTGCAAATTATTCAACGTCACTTTCTCCATCACTGCTGATACACGTCATACACTACTGTCTTGTTTCTGTCAATCTCCAAGATATTCTCGAATTCGCCGTACAACAAGACGGTGAGATTTTCACCGGGGTCAGCTCCAAAATTGATCACCAAGCGTAGATCACCGCTCTGTTTGGGGTTCAGCACTGAACTGTGCAAATTCCCGTTGGCTGTGTTATCAAATACAAACAGGGTGCAGTGCTTGTCTTGCCCCCAGTCCTCCCGTCTGACCATGTTTCCAGTCCTTTTACGTAGACTTCCTGACGCTTGCAAGAATCTAAAGTAGCCCCTTCGGTCTTTGGCACCACTGTCATGCTGCAGTTCCAGGGTTTCATAGGGATACTCTTCACCTCTCACCAATTGCTTCACGGAGGTGACATTGAACTTTTTGAAAGAAAACGGGTACTTGGTGACATCCCCGTTAAAGGCCGCCGCTTCTATCAACGCCACCACCAACACGTTGGGGAGTTGATTGTGAAAAGGGTTGTTGCACTCAAAGTATCGCTGATCACCCGGGTGAGAGTAAGTGCGAATTTCGCTTCTCACTGTGGGGTAAGTGACCAATTTTCCACTCAGCATGTTGTCCCTCAGTTCTCTGTAGATCGAGGCAGTGACTCTCACTTGGGCCAGATACAATTTCACTTTCACGTCTTCCTGCCGCAGTCTGATAGCTTTTGCACCCGCAAATCTCATCGTGAACATGTCCGGTGAGTTGAGGTACATCTGGATCTGGATTTGGATGCCTGGAACCAACGCTTTGCTGAGATGAAACACTTCCAGGTAAGGCTTGAATCTCAGGGTGACCTTGTTTCCCCCAACAAATTCAGCCAAGAAACCTTTCATATCACGGACCAGTTGTTGCTTTTCCAGGGACAACGCGGCAAAATCAGCGTGAGCTAGGTTCAACTCATTGGCAGTGAGAGCATCAGGGACGTTGATGCCATTGAACCACCCCTCTGGCTGCAATATCGTCTCTCCGTCTTGTCGGTTGTTATTCAGTATGGCTTCCAGGTAAGCTTTGTAATGATACGTGTCAGTCTGAGGGCTGATGAGTGTTCCGTTCAGTCTCACATTGATCTGTTTGAAGAGCGAGTGGGCCAAATTGTTGACTGGAAAAATGGTGTCCGCTGCCACAAGATTGGCATTGTCCGCTGCATTCTTCATCTGTAGCTCCACTTCGAAGTAACTTCGATTCAAATCGATGTAATCTTCCTGGGGGTCAATTTGAAAGTCCACGGGGTTGATCCCGGTGGTAAAGGGATTGATGGGGACAAAACGGCACGAGGACATGCTGAGGTCCGTGGGGGGTATCTTGAACAGATCCAGGGTAGGGTTGAGCACCCCCACCGAGCGTGCGTGAGCTATCATGTCAGTCATCGTCGCTTCTTCCGCCTCCTCCTCTTCCTCTTCAAGGCTGTCTGTATCCAACGATAGTCGACGAGATTTGATCTTGAAGGAAGGATCATTCCTCCTTTATACACTCTTCGTCGCGTCAGACCACTCGCGATGAGAGGAATGCGTTTGACGCGTCTTGAGTAGATGGGATTCATACTCCAAAAAGGTCCTTTCTAACTTTCTTCGAGACTTGACGATTGATCACTTGCTTCGCTTTACGTTTGACGGCGCGATTGGCTCCTCTCTTGATCCCAGCGAGTCCCCCTTTCCAATTGACCTTTGCACCTCGACCCAACCCTTTTATTCCTTCCAGGGCCGTTTCTGACACAACGTCACGAAGTACAGCAGACCACTTTTCTTGATCTCTTTCCAGAGTCCGCCCCCAGACTGAGTCGTGTCACCATGAAATCTCACCAAACCATTGCCTATCATGCTTTCTTGACGTGTATCGTGACGACTGTATTTCTGTCTCCGAACTTCACCAATTCACCTGTTGTCTCAGCCACTTGCACTTCTATAATGTCCAATGTCTCCTTGCGTACAGGAATATATTGAATGTGGAGAGGTTCAAAATACTGAGCTCCTTTTCCAGTGCGACTGAAATTGATTTGTCGAAGCAAATCCGTCACTTGGTCCCCCACCACAGAGCTTCCACCCACGTCGGAATACACGAACAGAGAACGTTTCTCATTCCCTATCACATTCTGAAAGGCACTGTTGAAGTTCGTGAAACGCCAGTTGCAGTAAACGGACAATTTGAGGAATCCATCTTCGACACACCAGTAACGCCACCCACCATCGATATCTGGTCTACCTTTGGACATATCCTGGGGATTGAGCTTTGATTCACCGGTGAATTCCATCTTCATGTTAGGACCGATGCGGTATATCGTCAGGGTTTTGTCGAACTTGATCCACCCCATTTGAAGTGCCACCTTTTGGTTCAACGCCATCATGTAAGGGTCCCCAGGGGTATCCGTGACATACGACGTGTCCAGCTTGGTGTTGTCCAGTACTAGGTCTTGACCTTCCCACTTGAACTCATAGCTGCACGATTTCCCATTAGCAAATTTCACAAAATATCCAGGAGCACTTTTGAAATCTGTGACTTGGGCGAACTTGAAGATGAGGGCTCTCACGAAGCTCAGACCATCCACTATGTTGTTGTCGTGCAGGATGTCTTGAAATGTCAGATTCATTTCAGCGCTGGTTGTGACAGCACTACTTTTCTTGACCTTAAGCCATTTGGCCCTCAGGAGAGGATTATCCAACTCCTTGAACGGATCCAGATTGATGGCGGCATCGGGTAACGAGATGGCACTCAATCCCACTTGCCATCCGGATCCATCCAAACGTATCGTTTGGGGTAAACGGATCTTGTAATGATTGGCTTTGTTGCTAGGAAACTCCTTCTTGTTACTGTGACTGGGTAAGGTGAGGTAGAATGGATCACTCATGCTTGAAATGCAATGTCACTGTGGTCACTCCCGAGGTGAAGTCCGTCAGAGCACCAGTGTTCTCGACCACTTGCGTCTCGATAATGTCCATGACATCGCTGCGCACGGGTCTATATTGGATATGCTTGGGCTCGAAATAATGCTCTTCGGGATTATAGGGTACTTCTCTCAAGAGAGCTGCGATCTGATTCCCCATAATCACACTCTGACCCACACTCGAGTACACGTACAGGGAACGTTTTGGAACAACGGTGTGGGTGTGACTTCCAAACGCTTCCTCGAAACTTCGATCCAGGTTCATGAACACCCAGTTAATGTACACACTCAGGTACAGGGCCTCATGATCTGTCTTGAAAAAAAGTTGGTCCCGGTTTCCAATCACATCGGAAGCTGTCGGAATGTCATAATCCACAAACTCTTTCCTCAGATTGGGTCCCAACATGTAACTGCGGTACCCCCATTTAATCCATTTCATTTTCAGGGCCAATTCCAGTCCGATCGTGATCTTCGGCCACACACGATCTTTGTGAGTCGCCACACCCAGGGTGGTCGACGTTCTGGAATTGTCCATGAGGCACTCTCCCTGATCCGCGCGATGCACCACCATATACGTCAACTTCGGTAAATCATTGTATTCGTAGTGTGGATCCGTCTCTTTGATCTCCAGGAATTGATCCGTTCCTTTCTTCTTGTAACGTGTATCCAGTAGCGTGCTACTCGATTTTTCCACCTCGTAAGAGTCGTCGTCCTCGGCTTGCTCTCCAATGGACCACAAATAGCGACGACGTATTTCATTCATCAACTCCGTTCCATTCCTGGGAGGTACGGTCAAATCCGATTCTTTAATTTCCACAATACGTTCACTGAACCATTCAACTGTGGGGTTCCATTCCGCATACCAAGAGAACCGGAACAGAAAAGGATTGGTCAAATTCATTCGCCGGGTCGTTCGAGGTGTATGAGTGGACAGTGGTAACGAGACGCCACTCAGTCCCACTTTCCAACCCGGTTCTCGGAACTCAAGTGGATAAGGCAAACGGTTCTTGAAACTGTTTGCTTCATTCGCTGGGAATTCCACCACACACGCATTGCTGCTCAATTGCACGTAAAGGTCCTTCATGGCTTCGTCAACACGTCCTTCTTGTTCAACCAAGTGTCATACTTGTCTGGCCACCCTTTCCAATGCACCAGCACTTTATCACCTTTGCGTTTGACAA
This sequence comes from Micromussa lordhowensis, assembly GCA_964020085.1. NCBI lineage: Eukaryota > Metazoa > Cnidaria > Anthozoa > Scleractinia > Lobophylliidae > Micromussa > Micromussa lordhowensis. The sequence continues at coordinate 30,867,155 of OZ026595.1, forward strand.
TCTTGTCGATCCTAAATAGGTCTTCGTCCTCCACAGTCACCTTCTGCAGATCTTGCGCATAAAATGTACCTTCGATCGGTGAACCATCCCATTCATTCACCTTATACGTAGGCACTTGACCTTTTCGCACCCCTCTCACCACAAAGACTTCTTCTGTCCAACCAGGCAGATACCCTTTCTTGAACTGCCTGAACTTCTTGTTGAGTCTCACACGATCCCCCACTTTGAACAGGGGTTTCTTCCATTTGCCTTTCTTTCCATAAAGGGTTTCCCACACCTCAGGGGTATTGGTCAGAGTGACTTGATTCGGGGCTCTCTTGATACTGCGGTGGAACGATCGATTGTAACCTCGTACGAGATCTTGCAAGACTGGGACAAAGTTCAAGGTGTTCTTCACAGTGAAGTAACGATACAGACGTTGCTTCAAGGTTCGATTGAAACGTTCCACGATACTGGCTTTGGTGTCGCCACTGGTCGAAAAGTGATGAATGTTTTTCTTTTTCATCAAGGCTTTGAAGGTCTTATTGTAAAATTCCTTGCCATCGTCCGTCTGAAGGTTGATCGGCTTTCTTCCACCTTTCAAGATCTTTGCAAAAGCATCCGTCACAGCGCGGCCCGTCTTGTTCTTCACGGGTTGCACCCAGGCATGTTTTGAAAAAACATCCACCACCGTCAGAAGGTTTCGATAGCCTCGATTGTACTTGGCAATATTGATCACTTCGATCAGATCCGCCGTCCACTGTTCGTCGATTCCAAAAACAACCACAGGTGAAGTGGGGAAACGACGCAACGTGTACCCCAAATCTCGTTCCAAGACCTCACGCGCCCTTTTGATCGTTATCCCGTTGGCCTTGGCAAAACGGGTCAATCCACCCAAACTACCAGGTTTGAGGGGGTCGCGATACCGAGTCAACAACGTACCGGTGGAGGGCTTCTTCTTCTTTTTCATAGCAACCAGAGTTTATACACGCAGATTCTCCACAGTTCGTAACGACTATCCCTGACTCGCAGATACTTTTCAAATGAATCAGGTTGACGTTTCAACAACATGATATAAACGACAAAACGCATCACATTATTCTCGACATTTGTCTCGTCAAACACTTCCAAAGGGTCAAACTGACCACTCGGAATCTCACCCTCTCCATAGGCAGTGAACACTCTTTTGCATTTACTGCACAATCGAGACCAACTCAACCGATCAGACATTCTGCGCCACACCTTGGAGAGCTCAGAGCACATCACACTCAATACCAAAGACATGACTGAAGTCAAATCAACATTTTATTCAACTTATATACATTTTTTCAAACCAGGTACAAAAAATGATTGGTTCTTTCAAAACTAGGTACAAAAAATGATTGGTTCTTTCAAAAACTAGGTACAAAGAGAGAGCTAACAACAGACTTCTTCTTCATCGGACGAGACGAACTCGTCAACCTCAATGTCTCGGTCCACGAAAAACTCATCCTCGTAGGATTCCCAAGAATAATGGCGACAATTACAACAGTGACACTCCCTGCACTGGCCGGGTCTCCAGTTCAGAGCAGCCTCTTCATCCCCATTCACGTAAAAGGTCTGACGCATGTCCTCTTTACACGCAACACACGACGCCCTACTGTCTTCGTTCATAGCCTTATAGAAAAAACGATCCTTCCACACATTGCGCTGATGCATGATCTCACTCACCACCCCCTCCATTTTACAGCACATTTCTCTATAATCACCTCTGTCAATGGTCAACAAGGACTCGAGACGAGTATCGTAGGATTGCTCTTTCAATCGACTTGCCATGGCTTGACCGAACCTGACAGGCTCCATCAGATCCTGGATAGCCTCACGACTCTTGTAACTAAGGCGATCAGGACAAAGCAGACAAATGCGATCGTCGTCCAAGCTGGGGTCTTTGCAAGGAACGAATTTGAAATTGTCCGTAACCTTCTCACGAGGCAGTACACAACACCACTCACCGCAGAAGAGATAGACCCTATCATTCCTCTTCATCAATTCAAGGATCTTATTACCACCCCAAGTCGGACGGCACGACAGAATAAAATCGGGGCTCACTGGCTCGACAGGTACATCTGGGAACAGATTGTCAAATAAGAGCACCGTTGCACCTGTCAAAGGGGACTCCATAGACCCAAGATCTCTCATCTTCACATCCGCCATACGAGACACCACTTCCTTGATCTCGTTATTGTCCGTGTAATACGTCATGATCCAGTTGAGACCAACAAGAGGTCAAGTCGAGAATGACGCGTTGCTGAAAGCGCCGCTCCTTTTATACTCTACGGAAAATATCACTTTTACTGTGTACTCATACTTTTTCGATCACGTTCATGCCCTTATAAGGACCCATTCACTGAGTACGAGTACTTTTTCGATCACGCCACGTTTCGTGATTGGTTCTCCAAAAAGCATAAATTGAAGCTAGATTTCAGCAAGCTCAAACCAGGTAGGACTCAAAGCACCTTAGATCGATGGTTGTTCAAACCCAAGACACCCACACGCGTTCGGTTCAAAGAACAAGTACTCATGAAAAAAATCATCGGACCCACAGTCAGTTGGACCACAGTAGCCCTCAAAGGGTTCTCGCATCGCAATTCCACCTTTGCCAAAAAACGGGCACGCTTAAAACAAGTCATGGCTCACATGCATTGCTTGCGAAGACAACGACCCACTCCCAAGAATGCGCGAAGAATCACTCACATCCTGGAAAGGATGATGTGAGAAAACACTATACTTGGATACTAACTGTTCCTTTCTCCATGCAGAACCCACAGGAACCATCATGAACCTACAGCACCTTCCACAACACATAGGAACCGTCCAGGAGCATCCAGATTACGCTGGAACCATCCAGGGAGGTCTCATGACCCTCCTTGACCCCTCTGAAAAGGAGCAAGTCTTGGAAGAAGTGTTGGAAGAAGGGGATACACAGAGTGTTGAGGGGGTGTTCGACCCCGATGAATTCTTGAAGAAACTAGAACACTACCAGCCCTACTGTCCCAGGTGTGAAGTGCCCATGAACTATGGAAGTGTTCCATGCCCCGACGGAAGCATTTTCGAGTATTACAGGTGCCCCACAACAAGATTCCACACCAAGTGTTATGTGACATGCCCCACCAAGGAAGTGAAAGAGTATCTGAGACGAGTGAAAGAACAGACCCACCCCTGTTACCAAAAGATCGACCCTGCCCGTTTTCGTTGCGATTGTCACAAGTCCCTGGTACTAGCAACTTCCCATTCAGTCAACAACCCGAATCGTCTGTACCTCAAGTGCCCCAAACGCACCTGTAATTTCTTTCAATGGATCAATGAACACCCCAGAGGCATGACCAAACGCATTCTCATGGACAACTGACTTTTATTGACACTTTTATTCATTACATTGTTTGCCAGGGGCGTTGCTGGTCTTTGATTTTTATTGACACTGTATATTTTTTGATTTTTATTAAAAAACATGTTACATTTTACACGTGTCTCAACGTATCGTCTCTGTCTATTTGGTGCCGCATCTCTTCTTGGCCTTCCTGGTTAAAGGTTCTATAATAAAATTCAATCACATTGATGTGACCCTGGGCAGCTCTTCGCTGACGCGGTTTCAAATGTTGGTGGAAGGGCTCGAACCCCCAACACAGCATCACTTTATCAAAGGTTAAACGATCCACTGGAGGCTTCGCTCCCGCATTGAACCAATCAATGTTATGCCTAATGGCTATTATGGCATTGAATAAGTTCCTTGCGAACACTTTTTCCATGCGCGCATATCGGGACTTCCAACGCGTCCAATTTTCTCGCTCCTTATCGAAGAAGGTGAATATAAGGTTGACCACAAATTCAAGGTGACTCGATTTGGCGAAGCGCCCGACCTCGACCCGTCCCGCCAACACGTCGCGTATCGACACGCCCGCTTGCTCGTAAGCAAATATCCAGCTCTGGTTCGTCATATCGCAGGCCTCTTCGTAGGTTAGATCTCGTCGTCTCGGCACGTGCACAGCACTAGGTGGTAGCTCACGCAACGCCATCCTCGGAAACGCTCAATACACTGGTCAACAGGAGAGTGACACTCCGAGGTGCCTCTCTCGCTATATAGGATTTCAATCCACCAATCAGAGCGCAGGAAATTATCACGTGGCAAAATCGACCACGGGGGGATGGGGGGTATCCCCCCCTTTTGCAACCGACAGGGGACTGGACCCCAATCGTTAGAGACTGGGGCCCAATTAGACGATAGCATAAAAGGCGCAGCGCACCGCTCACTCGCCACTTGCTGATTCAGACGAAAACGCCCAGTCAGAGCCATGGAGAGTAAACCAGGTGAGTATCACGTTTTCATGGATATGAAAACAAGGGAGCACACCCCTCACCACTATTCTCTCGCTCCCAATTGCAGACAAAGAAAATTGTTACGTGTGCAAAGAATCCAGACCCTGTTGCAGACAGTCTTAATTGAACTGGGGGAACGCGGGCACCACGAGAAGCTAGTTCATCCCGTCCAGGGGCCCTTGAAAGACGCGTGGGGGCTGGGTTGTGTGTGGGTGACCTGTTGTCGCAAGTACCACGGGATGTACTATGATGCAGTGACCAAGACCTACCAACCCATGTACCTGGGAGACAGTGAACGGCAGGCCCTTAACAGAGTGAACCATGTTAAATCCTTCCTGGAAGACTTTTGTATCTAGTTATAAACATGTGACACAATAAAAACATTTTTCTTGAGTTTAAAAAGTTGTCTGTCTGTCTTCTTTCACAGAACAAATGACCCCTCAAAAAACAACCAAAATGAGGTGAGTGCTTCGATGGTCTAGTGGTTAAGACGTTGAGTTGTGGTCTCAAAGACTCAGGTTCGAACCCTGGCCGGTGCAATTTTTCACACATTTTTTCCTTTTTCTCAGACACCAAAACCTTTGGCTTGCAAAATACTATTAGACGACCCACACCCCGGGGGAAGACACTACTCTCGTCTATCTACACAATCAGTTTCCCCACCCATGCTATGAACGATTAGACCTATCCCGCTCATGGATCTATGGACGCATCTTCGAAACCACATTTTATCCTTAAAGGACTGTCAATAACAGTGTTTTATTTTCAAATAAAATTCAGAGTTTCTATTTACAAAGTTTTCAATGACTCCAACACAGTATTTCACAGATTTTTCAATCACTCCTCTGACACAATAGCCACAAAACGTCGGTACGCCGCTTCCGATCTATCCACGTCGTCACCGCTACTTCTCCACACTTTCCACGCCTCCTTAAAAGCATCCCACAGATACAGCAAATTCATCGGCTTGTCCTGGACAGATTCGTCTCCGCTTATCTTTTCACTAAGGGCGCACCGGAAGCCAACTATCTCCAAAACAAGACATTCAACCTCCTTCTTCATGATTGAGTCCACACATTCCTGGACCACCACGCCAAACAACTCCGCATACACGGACTCGCCCTCACTCTTGTCAACTTTAGAGACTGCCTCCAGGACATGCTTGCACTCTTTTCCATCTTTTTCCCTCTTCGATTTCAGTTCATCCACGCACTTACGCATTTCTTCAACAGTTGGCACTTCAACGTTTGGCTCCATCCTCTCACCAGATCAAAGTGACTCGTCTCGGACCACGAACCGACTTTTATCCACATCTTCAAGCACTGTCATTCGTCAATAGTCTTACCATCACTTTCACTGCGTACCCGTACTTTTTCGATCACGTTCAGGAAATCACATTCACTGAGTACGAGTACTTTTTCGATCACGACCTCTGTCACTGCACCACCGTTGCTAAGGTAAACAAAAAACCGTTGCTAGGGGCGCCATCTTGGATTGCGCAATGCATAAATTTGCATAATTTATTCCATACAAACCCCTCTTATTCCTACCTCATTAAGGGTTATGACGTCACAAAATGCTGCGCTCTGATTGGTTACGGCCCCTAGGAGCATCCTATACTACTCAAGTTTTCTCGGCAACTCTCGCTCTCTTTCGTAAGTTAAATTTATTGTCGAAGTGTGTGTAGCTTTGTCAAAAATGTTTGTTATTGGTAGTAAATGTTGAAGGAAAATGAGTTTTAAATTAATGTTTTCTCCTTTTAAATTAGAATGGTTGCAGCTCAGATACCCAAGAGAAAATTTGGAGAGCCTAACTAAAGAAATACTTGCAGAGCGACTAAGTAAGTTCTATCAAGAACTAAAGCAAGAAGGAGGGAAGGACTACAGCCGGTCGGCTCATGTGGCTATAAGGGCTGGATTAAACCGCTACTTGACGTCCGATAAAGTCGGAAAGACTTTTTCGATCATTGCCGATCCCGTTTTCAAGACTGCAAACAAATCACTAAACGCTAAGCTCAAGAAAATCAAGGAATCTGGCGCGTCTAAAGTCAAACATCACAGTAGTATTCAACCCGAAGACATACAAAAATGCTACGATAGCGGCATTTTTGGTGACAACTCGCCTCTTGCCCTTCTCCATGTCAATTGGTTTAATGTGAATTTATATTTCTGCAGACAAGGAAGAGAAAATCAACGAAAACTGACAAGGAATAGTTTTGTGTTTAAAAAAGACGCGAGTGGAGTTGAGTTCATTGAAACTGAAGACGAGAAAACAAAAAACCATCCTGGTGGGCTTGGCGACAAAGCTGATGAAGCGGATCCAAAGATGTTTGCAACGGGAGAAACTAACTGCCCAGTTTATTTATTGAAAAAGTTAATCCAGGTTTTAAATCCCGGCGAAGAGGCGTTATTTCAGAGGCCCAAAAGAAAGTTTTCTTTGAACGATGAAATATGGTTTGACAGAGCACCGCTCGGCGTAAACAGTTTAGGAAACATGATGAAAGAAATATCTTTTGCTGCAAAATTAAGCCAAACATATACAAATCATTGTATTAGAGCGACGTCTGTGACATTGCTTGATAGAGCGGGAATTCCTGTGCACAGAATTATGCAAGTATCGGGTCATAGAAATGAGGGGAGTGTGAAAGTTTATTGTGAAAGGCAAATGCTACAACAACAGAAACAGTGCTCTGAAATTTTGGCGACCCCAGTTGCATCCTCGACGGCGTTGATTACAAAATCCCCACAACAAGTAGAGAACAGAAATAGTGCTTCCTGCCAAAACAACATGTTCACCAACACCAATTCGCCCAAATTTGTCGACTTTGGGAACGCCAGGTTTGAAAATTGTAATTTCGCTTTCACTTATAACACGACAAAGAAAAGTGATGATTGATCATTGACATTGGCTTGTTTATACAATTTATGCTCACTGAGAATTCTGTTTTAAGTGTACTTTCGGCTTTTTTTAGCTATTAACTAGAATACACGTTATGTACATGTATCTAAAATATTCATTCATATTCATTAAATTAAATATTCTTGACATTGAATGTTCTTGTTTTCATTTGTTTTTCTTGGCTTAGGTCGCGCGGGAAGCCACTGTAAGTCTTTCGCCAGCAGTGAACTCAGATTGAATATTAAAAGGGTTAGAGACTGTTAGTTCGTGTTTTGTTTTCAAATACACGCACTTGCTTACTGTACAATGAACTTGAAATTTTCAATACTGCACTCGGCTTCGCTTTGTGCAGTATTGAAAATTTCTCGTTCATTGTACAGTAAGCGCGTGCGTGTGTTTGAAAACAAAATTCACTGGAAAAATTGAAAATTTACAGGCACATGTAAATCCAATTTCCAAAGTGTAAATCTGGATTTACATGTTTTGTAAATTACAATTTACATGTTGCACGAGATCTACATTCGAATCTACATGTTGGAGTGGATCATGCAAGTGTACTGTAAATATTAGTTTACAGGGTCGTCATCTATTAGTACAAAATGAAGAGCATGTAAATAAGATGTAAATTTTTTCAAGTAGATTTACAGTATCTCAATCATGTAAATGGCTTGAAAATATCCAGTAGATAACATGTAAATAGCTACAATCCTGTAAATTGAAATTACATTAAACTTGTATGTTTCAGCAGATCATGTAAATTTACTGTAAATAGTAATTTACAGCAATGTCTGTCTCAGTCATGAATTCCTACGAGTCCTGTAAATTATTTACCTGCAAAAAGGGATTTACAGGATCATTTTCTGGTGAGCGATATTTGTGGAAGCAAGATGTAAATGACAGGTATTAATAACAATGTTAATTTCCCAGAGCGAAGATGAACCTTCTATAATATACTATGCACGCGAGAAAGGTAGAACCTCTCAGCAACTCGAACTCGAAGCATTAATTTTGTTTTAATTGCTTCTCTCCTTTACAGTACAGCCCGTGATAAAGAGGGCCAACTGGAAAA
>OZ026595.1:30895453-30922953 GCA_964020085.1 Micromussa lordhowensis
CGACATTTATTACGCCATCCATTAGGTGTTTGCGTTATCTAAAACCGATTACGATTTACTTCCAGATCCTTCAGGCAACTTGACAGAGTATGCTTTTATGCAGTACAACTTTACTAAAGGGAAAAGGACTCTTCAACCGCAGCCTCATGGGAACTCTAAAAGCGGTAAGGCGTTCTTGCCAACGCAGAAAAGCACAAAAGAAGAGATTAAGAAATTGTCACAAGCCTCCCGACCGAAAGAAGTATTCCATCATATTATTGAAGGAAAAGGTGGAGTCAGACATTTATCATTTCCCGGGGAACACGCGAGGAGCTACCAACAGGGGTCGGACTACAGAAGGTCGTTAAGTGGCCATTCTAAAACAAGTAAGGCGCCTGACGCTGTGGTGGAACTAATGCAGATGTGCAAAGTCGAGAGCAGGGACCCAGGTACCGCATTTGTCCGACGAGTGCATTCAACTCCCGAACTTCAAGTGATACTGTGCACTAATCGCCAACTAAAGGAATTGGAACAATTTTGCACCAATCCGGAATTGTTCTCACCTCTGAGCGTAGATGTCACTTTCAATATGGGCGACTTTTATGTTGCAGTGATAACGTATAGAAATCTTCTATTAAAGACAAAAAATAACTGCCATCCCGTGATGATCGGTCCAATTATGCTACACCAGCAACGGTTATATGAGTCATATTATGCCTTGGCTTCCCCCGTAGTGCAGTTAAACCCTAAGTTAAAAAACATTCTATGTTACAGAACGGACGAAGAACAAAATCTATACAAAGCGTTTGGAACTGTTTTCCCCTTCGCTATACACTTGTGTGACATCCATATGGAAGACAACATCATGAGAAAACTGACAGAATTGGGAATACAGAAATCACTGGCAAACGAGTATAAAAAAGAAATATTTGGAAGGCAAAGTGGCACTGTGCGAGAACCAGGACTGGTGGATTGCTTAACCGAGCAAGATTTTCAACACCAACTTGATCTTCTTCGTCCATTGTGGGATAAAAGGCACGTGAAGGGCAGGCAATTTTACGAATACTTTGTTCGCCAGAAAGCCCCGCTAATACTCTCTTGCATGGGAGCTGCAACAAGGATGATGGCAGGACTGGGCTATCCCCCCGAGGTCTACACTCAAAACGGAAGTGAGTGTGGTAATTGTATTCTAAAACACTGTAAAAACAAAAAAAATCTGGGAATTCTTGAATGTGTTAAGGAAGTATCGAAGGCACAGAAACCTAGTAAGCATATTGATGAAGTATAACATAGAATAATGCGATTATGGGGCTCAGTGCCGGTGTGTTATTGTTATTTTAGCGTGCCAAGGGTAGCTAGTTTACAATTTATAGAGAGCTAAGATCGTTCCGAGAAATCGACCTGAACCTTATATTCAAGCTTAGTTAAGCTTATAAGCAAGTGACGGCACAAGTTTAACTCTGTTGATATTTGTCACTGCTAATCAGTGTTAATGATAGGCTGAAAATTTATCAATAGTTTTCTCGGTTCAGTTGACTGCACTTGAACAACAGATCGAAACAGAGTGAGCTGAAACCTATAAAGGTAAATACATGTACAACATAAGCTTAGTCCTCGAGTTTAACTTACCCCTTCAGCTTGTAGTATTTCCATAACTCGATCTTTGTCCGTAAATGGTACATCTGAAAAAATATGTTTAATTTGCTCCATGATGTCGAAGCCGGAAAGATACTGTGATCAAGAGATTCGAAAAGAGTTCGCTAGAGTCCGTTCTGATCCACCAAAAAACCCGCCACAAACTAAACCGACGCTTGTTCGCAGAACGTCACGCGGTATGAACGACACGTGATATGAACCTTTGTCTTGGGAGCTGTTCGGGGAGAGTTCGGGCATTTTCTCGGCATTCGGCGTAATTTTCGAGCCAGCAAGGCCTGCGGGCGCAGTTTTCTCGGCGTGAACTAGCGCTAATCGCGGTAAATATATCGCGCTGAATCGCTCAGTACAAGTAGCTTAGTAAATGTCTTCACGACGTCCTCTTCGTCTCTGTTTTTGCAATTTTTGCAAAGGAAATAATCAATTGTCTAGACACAAGATAGCTCAACACGAGCGGATATACGGTACGTGGGATGCGAAGACTGACGAAGGACCTTCAAATGCGAAGAAGTCAAGATACCAGAGAGTGTCAAATGAAGACAATAGCTCTAGCGAAAGTGACAACGAACAAGGAGCACTTGTTACATCAAATGAAGACACACACATCAGAGAAGACTGTGACGATGACACAGATGTGGCGCAATTATCGATCGTTCGTAACAACTCAGGGACACCTGAGGTAATGTACTCTTTACCGTTTTTCGGCCCATTCCGAGTTCGCATCGTACGAGTTTAGCTTACAGCCAGGTCAGCTTGAGCTTACATGTAGCTTAGCATCTTTCATTCGACAAACCAAAGTTGGCAAAAGTTCTAGTGTTGGTAAACTCAAATTGGTGTTGGTAAAAGATACAACAACAGTTGGCAAGCATGTTGGCAAACTGTTTGCGACCAAAAAGAAGTTGTCTCTATTCTTGACAACTTCAGCAACATATTTGACGTTTGAACGATTGCCAACACGAGTTTGTCAACATTAGTATGTGGCGAAAAGTCTGCTTTGAGCCTAATCTTAAATTACCCTCACAAGTATACATATTTTACGGAGCACAAATTTCCAACATGAGCCTTTCAAAGTGATGGCCATTTCCTCTCAATTTCAATTTAAGGTGTACACTACCTATAAATAATTATGCATGTATTTGCAAGGCAATAAATGGAGTCCTATATTTTTACTTTAGGAGACAATTGAAAGCAGCATTAAAGAGTATGTAGAAGGTTTAGAGGCCATTCCTTTAAACAGTGATGATCAAGGAAGTGACTCCTCAGATTGTGAAACATCAGGAGATAGCAGCTCTGGTTCAGAAAGTGAGGTAAAACGCGTTTTTGTTTTATTGTACACTTCTTCCTTGTGCTTGTCAGCTCTGGTTCAGAAAGTGAGGTAAAATGCGTTTTTCTGTCATTGTACACTTTCTTGCTCTCGTCAGTTTAAAGTGTACTTTATACAAACTATAATCTTAATAAGCACAAAAGATTGTTACCTGTACATGAATGTAAATACTGTAACTTGTGACAAGATCAGTTATTGTTTTGATGAGCCTGACCTTTTTATTTACAGAAAATATAAATCAATTACCTTTTTCCTTTAAAGTGCACCTAACCCCTAATTTTTTTTTCCGCCTAAAAAAATCGTCATGCTTTGGTGACTACTTCTTCGAAAACATTTTTGGATTTGGTCAAATCCTTGAATTTTTATGCCCCGTTGAAGTCGAGTTCCGAATGGACCACGACCGCGTAAATGGGGATCTGGGCAGAGTAGAGTTGTGACGTCACTTCGAGAAGACGCTCAAGCAATTCTCAGCCAGTCGTCGCTCTGCGAAAGCGTTTCTAGCACGAAAATTCATTCTATTTGGTCTTGATAGCCTCTGTAATTGAAGAAAAAATTACTATGTCCTCCGAATCATCGGACTTGGAGACGAGCTTCGACTCAGACGACTCGGAAATCAATTTTATCGCTGGATACGAACTTGAAGACGAAGGGCATTTATCAGTCTTGCATTAAGTGTCGATTTGCTCCGCGGGCAAAGAATCAGGCAACACTTGCATCGGCTATTTATTTATTTATTTATTTGTTAGTGTGTAGGCGAATCGACTTTACTTGTGTAGGCGAATCGACTTCAGTGTAGGCGAACCGGCGTGTAGGCGAAACGACTTGCAGGTGAAACGACCGGTTTCCACCCCACGATCACAAGAAACCTCGAACGATTCAAGCGATGATGATGCTGCTTACACTGACGAGCCACTGGCTGATGCAGAATGGATAGAAAAATATCAAGAAGAAATGAAGGCTAACGAAGAGCTCGAACGAAGCCTTAAGGACCGGTTACAGGGCAATGTAGAACTGAAGGAATGGTGATATTCGCGGGTTTTCCCTTATGTATGTACTTTAGTTTATGCATTACATGTGTTGGCACGCTTGCTTCTGGCGCTATTGTTTATGTATTTTAGATTACTTTTCTGCTAACATAACTTTGCTGAACTTAAGGTGCAAGTGTGGAAATTGCAACGTCGCTCTGTTACAAAACATCAGTGAGTGTTATTGCTGTTATGAACTGAAAGGCTGCGAAGAATCGATTAAGAGTGATCTTGTCTACAAAATCTTGCCCCTGTCGAGAAAGCGGTAATTCCGAAGCTGTCTCGCACTAACTACGGAATTGATGGAGCTTCTTGGTTCTTCAACAACGCGTAGTTCCAAACAAAATCATTTGGCTTGAAATGCTTCGAGCATATCACAGAATTTTTCGATGGCTCCCATTGAGCACGTTTCAGTGTTACAAAATCTATCCATCTCTTCCTTCGTTTCTTTGCCTCTGGACGCTCATCGCCGTAAAACGGTATCGTATGGAGCCCTATTCCATTCTCCAAGCTTCTGACATTACTGCAACCCCCAACAACACATCTGTGCGGCATATTTGCGACCTAAATCGATCTAACCTTCCAAATGTAACAAGTGAATGGTGCGAAATAGTGCAAAATACAGATTGCTGGGTTCTCGAAGTGACGTCACAGTGGTCGCCAGACCCTTGATCTTTGAAACGCGGCCGCAAGCCAAAATGGCGGCGATTTTAGTGCGATTTTCCGTACTTCAACGGGGCATAAAAAGGATTTGACCAAATCCAAAAAATTTTTCGAAGAAATAGTCACCAAAGCATGACGATTTTTTTAGGCGGAAACAATTTTTTGGGGTTAGGTGCACTTTAAGAACGTGTATTGTAACCACAGTTTAGTTCATAATAAATGGAACCCTGTCAACACTTCTACCACCACTGGCTAGCTTACCACCTAAAAAAGTTAAACACTTGCATGTAACCTAGTCAAACAATACATGTAATGTAATCAAACGGCACTATCTATAGTTAAGACACAATGTGATTTTATGGCTTTCATCAAGAGTTTTTTTTTTTGTAATTTTGCAGGATTATGAAGACAACAGAAAGCCAAATGGTCAATTTGGCTTGGATGCTTCTGACATCACTGCTGCCATCTTGTCTGGAGAACAGTCACACAGTGTTGATGAAGGTATTGCTGAGAGTCCTCTTCTCCACAGCAGCTTAACAAGTACTTTGTTTGAGACTCTTGTTCATCTCTTTGATTGGTTTTCGTCTCATCCTTCACTGAGCAAAGAGGCATTTTCAAAAAATTTGCAACTTTGGCACTCTATTCTTCCAGAAGGCAACCTCCTCCCTACGTCTTATCAAGAGGCGTACAAAATTATCAAGCCTTATCTTGATCCTGAAGTCATCTTTGACGTATGTCCAAATGACTGCATTCTCTTTAGAGGAGAATACAAAGACAGTGTTACCTGTCCCAAATGCGAAGAGTCAAGGTTTAAAGCGGGTAACATTCCAAGAAGAACCTTCCATTACTTGCCTTTGGGCCCAAGGCTTGTCCGAAATTATGGCACAAAGAATATTTCTTGCCTTCTCCAGAGTCATGGAGGTGAAAAGAGAGGCTCGGGCAGTATGGGAGACATACACGATGCCCCAAAATGGAAAGAGGCATTCAGTGCTGATGGCACTTTCAAAGGTGATCCTCGTGGCATTGGGCTTTCATTGTGTTTGGATGGGCTGAATCCTTGGAGCAAGAACAAGGCGAACTATTCAATGTGGCCCATTGTTTTGGGACAATTGAATCTTCCAAGAAGAATAAGATACAACTTTGCTAATATCATCCTTGTTGGTATAATACCAAGTCAAGTCAAAGGAAAGGAGCCCAAACACCTTGATCCTTTTCTTGAAGTGCTACTAGATGAGATCCTTTTTCTGTCTGGATGCAAAATTTATGATGCATATAGAGAGGCACCATTCCATGTGAAAGTGGAAGTAATATCCTTGACTTCCAAGGATTTGGAAAAGTTTTCTGTTTGACTGGTACTGGCTCATACAGAAGCTGCGCATGGTGCATGCATAAGGGTCAGTACTGCAAACACTTGCAGAAAGTTGTGTACCCGGGAAACAGGCATTTTTTGCCAGCTGGAAGACTCTGTAAACTTTCCTCACCAATCAGAGGAACTAAGACACAGGCCACCGGACAGAAATTTTCAGCAAGATATTCTGTTCCACAAGTCATATGACAATGCTAAGAGTCAAGCGCAGTGCAGCAGAGTATCTAGTGGAACTGGGTGTCGAGGAATGTACAGTCTTGCCCAGAAGCAACCTCGATTTGATAGAGTTCAACAAACCATGCCTGATGCAATGCATACAATTGCTGTACAAATCAAGCACCTGGTGAGGTGTCTTGCTGGTATGGCCCCAGAAGACAGTTTGGCAGTTCGAACTCAAGAAAAATCTCTGGGTAGGTTCAAAGAGTCATGGCCTACTACAAATGCTTCTTCAAATCCATCAGAAAGCAGTAGTGGAAAAAGCAAAGCAAAACAGAAGAGTGGGAAGAAGGAGAAAGGACCAACCAATTCATTGCCACCTGCTCCATTTGGTCTTACAAAAAAGCAAATGGAACTAGCTGACAAAAGAGCAGGAGAAGTCGTCACCCCTGCTGGAGACTCATTTCGCCCTGGTCCCATCTTTTCACGCATTTCGAGACTCAACTCTCATGAATGGAAAGAGGTACATGTAAATACTTTTGTTGCAAATTCTATGAAAATTGTACAAAGATTAACAGCACTATACATGCTTTACTTTCCCACTCTACTTACATGTACATGCCGCCTGGCAGTTTGAACTCAGTTGTTTCAATTTCTGTTATTTTGAACTCACCTCGAAACTATTTTTCTTGGATAGACCTGTCACTTTTTTGTCCATCATTTTAAAACAAAATGCTGCTTACATTACAGATACTTTACATTGCAATGCTAAGAACACCAGCTTATATTACCCACTTACAATCAATGCAATAATGTATGAACTACTCACACCTGTACTGCCTATTTCTTGAACTAATTATTGTATAAGGTATGAGTCAGTCCATCATGTTAATTATTGATTGTTTGATTTAATGCTGATCCAGTTTTAAACTATTAAGTTAATATTTAGTTAATTATTAACTTGTGATGGTGCTGTCATGTCCTAAAATTATGAGTGAGTGATGTATTTTACCCTCCTCACTGAATGTGCATACATGTAGAAAGTTTGGTGCACGTTGAATAAAAATTTCCTTGTATTTTTTCTTGTCAAAAATGCACAAAATTTGTCAGGGCAGGTACCTTAACAGGGTTCCGCTGTATCATACAATATTTATACATGTACTTTTTGCTTCCCTTCTTTACTGAGGTTGCAGCAAGAGGTATCCTAAAGTATTGTGTAAGAGACATGCTGGGGCATAACCAGCAAGAAAGTTTGATCCTCTTCACGGATGCCATCTCAGCATTGTGTGCTCCTTCCCACGAGGAGGCAAACTTGCAGTTACTAAAAGATCAAGTAACAGTTGCACTTGCACGACTGGAGAGAGATTTTCCATTGTCACTACAGGTAAAAATACCAAGACATTTAAGGACATTATATGTACAGTAATAAAATTAAAAAAACTATAAACATTATTAAAGAAATTATTGTGTTTTGAAAGTACAAAATTTGTAACACATAAGTGAATACTTACATACGTGCATACATTACTTTATTTATCCTTGTAATTTTCTCAAGGTAGTAACAAATCATATCATGCATCACCTTCCGGAAGGGATAGAGAGATTTGGGCCTGTTCATGCCACATGGATGTTTGCATATGAACGATTTAATTCGTGGTTATGCCGAAGAGCCCTCAGCAGAAGACACCCAGAAGCCACTATCTTGAGAACATACCAGGTGAAGTTGAACTCTAGCACTGAGGGTGCACATATATGCACATACACTTTACATGTGGATAAATGTCACGCACAACAATGACACATTATATATTATATATTATTACATTGTATTATATTATGAACAATATTAACTGTAGCATGGAGATATATACATGTAGTGTATGAGCTAATAATGAAAATAATCCCTCATAGTCCTACAGATCATACTAATTGACATTTTACTCATTGTTTGTAATATGCAAGTCAAATATCAAGTCCCATTATCTATCAAAGCATCAAGTGAGGTGTACTTACAGTTGCACATGTATTTCAATCTTTGTTAATAGATATTTGAATGGTGTCAGTTTATTAAGATGTCTGGGAAGATCAGTGCCAAACCTCCCTTTGAGCTTCCAACAGAAGATGGGTCACAGACTGAGGAATGCAGTGCAGTACAGCTACATGTACACGAGGGACAACAAGAAGACATTTCATCTGAAAATCTCAAAAGCATGGAACAGGTATATTTACGTGAAGTTCCAAAATTTCAGTCCCTCCTGACTATTTATGAAATGGAAAAAAAGAAGGCTCGAAAGCAGGGAAAGCTTAGAAGATTTCCAAAGACTTTTGCCTGTTGGAGACCAGAGGGAAGCCAGTCTGATGAAGAAACTGCATCAATTCTTGGAGGCCTTCAACCAACAACTAAGAAGTACAAAGAGTATTTCCTTGAAGCCAAGCAGCACTCGCACAGCTACCACTACATTTCTAAAGAGCACCCAACCCAAAGGCCTAGTACTGTGTACTACCTTGATTCTTCTTCCAAGGCAGGTACCACATCGAAAAATCCAAGGTTTGGTGTCATTCACTGTATTTACCAACATTCCTTTGCTCAGAGAACATTCTTGTGGGCAGCTGTTAGTTTGTATGAGGATTGCTGGTATGATTCAACAAGTGGTCTTTGGTGCTCAAAGGATTCAGTTGGACAAACTGTGCCAGTACTGATAAGATACCTTTCACATCCACTAACAGTTGCAGCTGATGGAAATTTGAAAATATGGTTTTTAGATGTTTTCATTTAAGTACACTCTAATTTTGTATGAAACATGTTTTATAACACTGGAAAATTACCACAGCGGTACAGTGATATAAGCTGTACATACTTTACATATCATGTACGTTTTTCAACGTTATCACAAAAAATACTTAGATTTTAGTACAACTGTACATGTATAGTAGCTCAGGCAAAAAATATTAGAGGTAACTATTCCATATACAAGACAGCACTTGTGTTACAATGCATGGTTATGTATTTAGCTGAAGAGGATGATCATTTATTTATTAATAATGGTTTTATTTTGAGAAACGTACCTGACTGTATAACATGCATGTGTGCATGTCTAGGTTATGTGTGTATGCATGTCTATGTGTATTCTGTACATAGATAAAATACATGTTGTGAAGGAAGGCAAAAACAAATCACAAGGTACAAGTAAGGAACTTCAAACTGGACCTTGTTAATTAATTTGGTATGTTAGCATAAAAATGAGAGTTATGTTTGCAATGTTATGTTTGCTAATGAAAGTGTCTTACCATTAAAGATGTACAGATGCATGAATGGAGCATTCAGAATATTTGATGGTAATGGGGGGGGATTTCATAACCCATGAAATTTAAAGTAATGGGTCATGAATTCATTAAGTTTACATTTCATAGAATTTTCATGCCCCATGAAATTCCATTATCAAGTGTATCAAATTTTTCATGGCCATGACATTATTTTTATGGGTCATGAATTTTGATTTTTTAAATGTCATAGAAAATTCATGCCCCATGAATTGCACCTTTCCAACATTCTACAGATTTTCATGGCCATAAAAAATGTTTCTCATGGGTCATGACTTGTCTTGCTTCAAATTCCATGGAAAATTCATAGGTCATGAGTTATATCACTTCAAATGTTATGGAAAATTCATGGGCCATGAAATACAGATTCTCCATTTTCATGACCATGAAAAAAGGGGCCATGGGTTTTTAATGAACTTTTAATGGCATTTTCATCAAATTGCAATTGGTAGTGATTGTTATTTAAACAGAACCTCCTGTTCGTTCCAACTGTTCGTTCACTGAATCCCTTTTCACCAGGATACTTCTGTTTCAATATGTTACTGATTTCTGCATGAGTTTTCTTTCGGCGAAGAAACAAATCTCTGACAAAGTTCACATCTGTGGCATCCATATTTAAATTTGGCGGGTGGCACGTTAACTAGTGCCCAAGCCACAGCAATTTGATCCAATGACCTTTGCAACTAGAATACGCTCCCTCCCCTCTCTCCTTGACACGTAACTCAGGTTGCCCCTGAGGGCAGGACAGGGCCGGATGGAACAGTCACGATCACAAGAGGTGTAAGCAAAAGAGCAACTTAGCCTACCTCTACTGCGTCAAGTTTTGTTCTCCTTCCGCGTGATCAATCTTCAATTTTGTAGTCGAAATACAAAATTGAAAATTGAAATCAATTTTCAATTTTTGATTTTCGCTTAATAAATTGTCTGTTTTTGGCGTAAACAAAATTGAAAAGAGAATGATATTTCAAATTTTGTTTCTAAAAGCCGATTGAATTCTTGTAAAAATAGTCTATTTTTCATTCATCTGGACCTTGGAAATAACAAAATTATGTTAAATAAAGTAATAATTTCAATTTAGTATTTAAAATATCAGCGTTTATTCTATAATATGGTAGTTTTGTTTCAAAAAACCGAGAGGAAATGATACATAAGACAAAAGAAACTAAAATTTCATCTTCTTCCTAATTGAAAATGAAATGGACAAATGACACACGGACCATTCAGGGATGGATCCTGGATTTTTCTTAGGAGGTGCACCTCTAAGAAATGACGTCACTGATACGCGGCGAGGTAAACAAATTTTGAAAGCAAATACGAAGGAGAAGGCTTCATCTCAGGGAGGAGTGTGCACCCCCTGCACCCTCACCCTAGATCCGCCCCTGGTGATGTTGATGTTATTATTACCATTTATCATCATCATCAACTGTGGCTCACCTTTCATTTCTGTTACAGTCAAAGTATAGAAATGAGTTGTTTTTATAGTCAGGGCTTTCAGGTCATTTCAAAACTGACTTCATTTTACTTAATGAGAGGTAATGAGAGGTATTTTCTAATAATAGCGGAGCTCCGGCGGCCGAAGGCTGCCAAGCGGAGCCCCATACCCATATTAGGAAACTGAAGGGAACCCATGAACTGATTTTCTCATGTGTATCATGGCTAGCGGTATTGCTCGTGGGCGCGTACGCACGACGACAACGACCACGACGACGACGACGACGACGACGACGACGACGGTGGTGGAGTCGCGCAACATGGCGGCCACAATTGACACGTAAACCAAAACGAGGCTTAAGTTTTCGCGGGCTTTCCTTGTAGGTTGACAGAGCACATGTACCATTGGTTTAAAGCGTCCTTTGGACATCCATGTTGCAGTCAATTGACACCTGTCAAAACAAGGAATCCGCTGACCAGTATCACGTGACCATATCGCGGGCTCAAGTTCAGGGCTCATTGAGGTCACGTGTTTTTTTAAAGTTGACCGCTGCCCAAGTGCTGCTTTTTTCGATCAGATCGCGGGCTCATGTCAGGATTAACTTGCTGTAAACAGCGTAGGGTTGGTAGGAAGCCGGTTAACGCTAACCCAGGATTAAAATTTAACCGAATTATAACCTTTTCTTTTGTACAAAGTTTTTTCACTGCTTTTGTTTTGCGTATTTTGCTTTCATTAAAATTCAAAACACAAAAACAATATACAGAAAATCTCACCGCAAAGTTACAAAACTCAAATCAAAATTCTACTTTATCCTCGGCTAGTTTGATCGGGCTCTGAACAACCCGGCCCAGGAGCTACGCTTTTAGGCTGGCCTAAATCTATATATTAATATTGTATTGTCCCTTGGTTTTAGGTACCCCTTGGTCTTCTCTTCAAAAATGAAAATAAGAATGAGGATATGTTAGACATCCTACAAACAATTCATGATGAGTACATTCCGGTGGGAAGAGGTACAGATAGGCTGACTGGGGAGGAGACAGTGGAGGTTCTGGAGAAAGTGTTCTTTGGAGGTGACCAGTTAACTGAGGAGAGGGCAACTAATGTTAGGGATGCAAGAAGTGATGGAGATAATGAGTTTGAAAGACTTCAAGGTGTAATACCAAAGGTGGAGGACTGGCATGCTAGCAGAATCTTGTATCAGGTAAAAAAAATTAATGCTGTATTTACTTGCACAACACATAACTTTTACCTTCTTGGCAACTGTGAACAAAGTGGATTATATGATGGGGTTGGGACGAGGATGGGTTCTTGTGTGCCACAGGTCTTCTCACTCAGTATCAGAACACAGATATTTGAAAATAAACTACTATGCTCTTCAATGCACCATTTGAGGTTTTTTTTATTGACAGAAATATATAAGAGGAAAACATTTGCTCTGCACTGACAATACACGAACTCCCCCTGTTTTCAGATTGTAAAAGTGAATGATGTTGAAAACAATTATTGAACTCTTAACTAATATTTTCTAATGACTATTTAAAAAAGGCTGTTTAAAAAACTTGGAGCATAGTAAGATTTGTTACTGAATGGATGGTCACTTCTTTGCAGATTCTATACCACATTCACTACAAGGGAACATCAGGCAATGACATTGGTACAATGTTTTAAGCATTGTAAATGCAAAGACTAATAATGTACTGGACAACTTCAATTCCTGCAAGGAGCATGTGAACATGGAGACAGATGCTTTCATTGTAGCTGCAGCTCTTAAGTACTTTGGAATGGAGTCACTGGACACTTGTGCTAAAGAGGTCATCCCTCCCAATACGTTGAGACAAAGTAAACAAGACCGACGAATTTGGCTTCACGGGCATGTGAAAAACATTGTTCAGACATATGTGATGGATGAGCAGCAGTCAAAGCACACAGAAATTAGAGAAGGTGTGGAACAAGCAGCAAGACCACCTCAGAGGGCCTTGGTCAACTGCTTTGTATGTGGAAAGGAGTATTGTTATAGGAAGGCGCTTATCAATCATTTGGATAGAGAGCATGCTAGTCATTCTCCTATCCCTGATCCTGAAGAAATGGAGCAACCAAGAGTAAACCATTCCCAATCTTCAGAGGAATCGCCACATGATGATCGATTTTACTATGCATGCGTTCGCCTTAGCTTTGGGCTATTGTTAGGAACTTTGATGATGCTGTTAAAGAGGGCGATGGGGAGCAAATAATCCGTTGTTGGAAAATGTCATTGCTGATATGGCGAGCCTATGGTCACACCAAGTATGCTTATGCTGCATTTCATCTAATTGCTGCTACACAGGCAACTCCAACACCACATCACGCAGATTGCCTCATATTGAACAGAACTGTGAACAACAAAGGGGGTCTGGGTAGGAACATTTCAATGGATATAAGAGTGGAACACTTGAATAACTTTACCAAAGGTATGTTAAAGGGTCTTGGTCCAAACCTAACTGAGAATGCAGCTAGATGGTGCAGTAAGTCTGTAGGCAAGATTGAAGCTCTTTCGCAAACAGTTGATGAAGATCTGAATGTTTGTCGACCATCTGGGCATCACAAAGTAAGAAAGAGCAAAACTGATTTTCAGACCCTTGTAGATGAACTGCGTAGAAGAGCAAATATGTTCCACTTCAATCCAAGTTCTCAACGCCAGTATATCCATTTCCCACACTTCAAGAGGGATATATTGTCTAACATTGATCACAGGTTATTAAACAATTGGTTGACAAGACTAAAAAAGGACTTGGCAAAGTCACTGGAGTGAGAGTTTTTGAATTGTTGGTTTGAGTATCAGTTAACACAGCCAATAAATTATTGAAGAAACATGAGAGGACTGGGACGAGTTTGTTATACTGATTTTGACTGAAATGTTACTAAATCAAAAACTACCCAGCCATATTTAAGAGTTAAGCAGAAAATTCTCCAAATGGCAGCCTTGCAAAAGGTTGCACAATTCCATACAAAGCCTTACAATTTTGTGCCCTGTCTACCCAATCCATACAAACTCTCTATTTTGGGCGATATTTAAAGAGCTACCGCCTTGCCATTTTTCTCCTCTAAATACTTCTATTTGTGGTAAAGACTCTCAAAATTTAGTTGATCTTTCATTTAAATATCATAGTTTTTTTTAACAAACGGAAAACAACCATGCTCTTTCCCAGTCCTCTCATATTTCTGAAATTGCTTGTGCATGATGCCAATTCAATTGTTGATGTTCGTCAACTGTCCAAGTGGTAAGATGAATACACTGTACATAAAAGGTCAACATACATGTACAGTGTTGTTACAAAAATGCAAAATGTCAAGTGTCAAAGGCCATGTAGAAATTAATCACATTGTTAAATCCAAAAGGTCTAAAGTTCGAAAACCACTGGAAGGGGCAAAATGAAAATAGTATCTTTGACAGAGAATTAAAGGTTCAGAGTAGATTTACATTCTTGAACTGTGAGCCCTGAGGTGACACTAAAACAACAATATTGGTCTCGAATAATGCATATGAAAGAAATCATATTGGACTTCTTGCCCTCAAGGATCATGGGTTGATAGCTCATATGACTTTGTGGAACGGGATTGGCCTTTAATTTCAATTGGTCATTGTTAAAGTGCCACTATGATCAAATTCTCGATACCCATTTTTTTTTACATTTTCGTACACAACAGATCTTTCCTAGCAACTGACGAGATTCACTGAGAATCAGAACTGCAGTCTTGCCTCAGCATAAATATGGCAGCTAATATACTCAACAGCGCGGGTTTCCTTGAGAAAACCGCAACGGAGCTAGAGCTGATAAGAGCATCAGGAGCTCCAGAAGATATGCAGACTGACGATATTCCCGACGAACTCGAGGACAGCCTTCTGTCCGAAGGGAACGACAATGAAGACGAAATCCCGAGTGCTCAAATACCGAAACAGAGACTTACCAGCACTGAGAGACAGAGACCTGAACAGCCTAGAGAAAGACCTGAAAGACCCAGCACCTCGAGCCATTGACAGAACGATGCGGGCAGAAAACGCCACCGAGACCAGGACAAGTCCGCCAAAACTAACGGCAGCTCCGGCGCCAAAAGATCCCGCCAGGACGAAGAGCTAGACTCCATCCAGGAGAAGATTAATAGCTCGAACAATTCCATCGGTTTTCTTGAAAACCATCTAACGAAAGGAACTTGTCCCAAGACTTTACGTTACAACGTCCAGGCTAACATCACGCCCGACGAAGATTTTAAGAGTGATATAGGCTCGATCAGAAAGAAAGCAGAACAGGCTCTCGTAGGAGCGCTGGTGAAATTTCACCATAGGTGCATAGAAAGACTATCGAGTAAGTTCAGAAAGCTCGAACAAGCGAAGTCTCGAAAGAGCAATGTTGTAAACAACCAGTCTTCAAAGAGAAAGCAACCGCCCAAGGCTAGTGAGAAAATTGTACAACATGAGAATGTAGACGAACTAGCCTCAGTTATCCTAGACAAGATTAGCGATAAATTGCTGGAAAGATTCAGGTCAGAATCAAAGAATAAAGAGAGTGAAGTTTATCCTGTTGTCTTAACTGACCCTTTAGTAATAAGGGAAGAGGGGATAGAGAAAAAACAAAACAACAAAGCGGCAAAAAACCGCAAAAGAAAAGATAGGAGAAAAGACCAAAACAAAAAGCGTTTCCATAACGCCATTGAGTCACGCAGAGAACATATCAAAAACCTGTCAAACACACATTTGACAGATGAGCAAATCACTTTACTATCACGTGGTTTAAAATTCATTCCAGTGCCTGTCACGAGAGAAAACCTCATTAGGCGCCAACTGCTCGCAGACTTCGACCAATTTGCTAGACGAATGCGCCTCCAGTATATCTTCTACGGGCAGGAGAAAGAACCTCACCCTTTCCACGTTAAGTCAGACTGGGATCCGCCAGTTCAACCTTCTGTAGCATTAGAAACCTTCTTGGAAGAAGTCAGATTTGAACTTGCTACAATAGATATTGAAAAGCCAAAAGATAACCTATCACATGGAGAGCGATGTGCACTCAAAGAACTTTCGCGTGACAAAAACATTATCTTCAAGAAAGCGAATAAGGGAACCACAACCGTCATAATGAATAGAGAACACAAAATACACGAGGGTCAAATCTTACTCGATGACGTTAATAACTATAGACCCCTAGAAAAACCTATGGCTGACACCACAGCCAAAAAAGTACAGCAAGTGATCAAGTCACTGCTTCAAGAAGGCCACATTGATGACATGACGACGAAATGGCTCTCTCTTACGCCAAACCCTCCAAGAATACCGGTGTTTTACACACTCACTAAGATTCACAAGCCGACCCCTGTCGGTAGACCTATTATATCAGGGTGCGATGGCCCTACAGAACGTATCTCAGCATTTGTTGACCACCTTCTTCAGCCTATAGCACAAATACAACCTTCGTATCTTAAAGATACAACAGACTTTATCAACTTTATAGAGAAGACAAAACTGCCTTCTAATACCATCCTAGTCTCAATGGATGTCACTAGTCTCTACACTAACATACCACAAGAGGAGGGTATCAACACTGTATGCGAAGCATACGAAGAATTCTATCAGGGGAATCCCCCAATACCCACCAGGTATTTAAGAGAAATGCTCAGCCTCATCCTAAAAGAAAACTCATTCCAATTTAATGGAAAAGATTATTTACAATCGCATGGAACTGCGATGGGGACCCGTATGGCTGTAGCCTTTGCCAACATTTTCATGGCAAAAGTAGAACGAGAAATAATGAGACAAAGTAATACAACACCCATCTTTTGGAAGAGATTCATTGATGACATCATATCAATGTGGGACACAAGCAGAGACAAAATAGAAGAATTTCTATTCAAGGCAAACAGCTCTCATCCTACAATTAAATTCACGGCTGAAATATCAGAAGCAGAAACAACTTTCTTGGACACTATTGTGTACAAAGGTGACAGATTCCTCAAGGAATCTATACTTGATGTGCGAACACATTTCAAACCTACAGAGACCTTTCAATACACGAATTTTCATTCGTGTCACCCGCCAGGCGTCACGAAAGGCTTTATCAAAGGAGAAGCATTAAGGCTTCTAAGAACTAATTCCTCGCAGCTCACTTTCGAGGAAAACGTGAGTAATTTTGCAGCACGCCTTAAGAAAAGAGGTTACCCAGCAGCAACAGTAGAGAAACATCTCTCAGAAGTCAAATTTTCTGAAAGAAAAACGTCGCTGACAAATAGAAACAGAACCGCACAAAAGAAAATTCTACCCTTTGTCACGCAATACCACCCAGCGTTGCCCAACTTAAAAGAAATACTCATGGGGAAATGGCACTTGATACAGAACCAACCACAGCTAAGAAATATCTTCAAAGAGCCACCCCTCCTATCATATCGCAAGGGAAAATCCCTGAAAGACATCCTTGTCAAGGCTAAACTATGAAGACTATAGAGTCTTTTCATTGCGAACCGCAGGAGTCGTGCAGGCCCGTCAACAATTTTATTACTCTGTATGATTTTTATGGACGGGCCCCGTTCTGCCTCGCACAAGTAAAGGCTTTTCCAAGGCTTTAGCGTTACAAAACTACGATCAGAGCAGGATATTTCCCTCGCTCTAAAAGAGGAACTAACGCCAGATTTCACTCATATAAAGCCAACCAGTAGCCTTAGTTGGAAGGTCGAGTTAAAACACACACCGGCCTCAATTAGGTAGGTCATGTTTCAAAATTAACTGACCTTGGACACATCTTAGGATCGAAAATCCCACGACGCTATTGGTCAGTTTCATCTGACCAACAAGAAGCAAGGCGCAATTTTTCGATCCGAATAACGGTCATCAGGGATATATAAACTCCAAACGGCAGAATTTGCTCAGACTGCTTTCAGAACCTTCCTGGCAACTGGCGAGATTCACTGAGAATCGAAACTGCAGTCTTGCCTCAGCATAAATATGGCAGCTAATACACTCAACAGCGCGGGTTTCCTTGAGAAAACCGCAACGGAGCTAGAGCTGATAAGAGCATCAGGAGCTCCAGAAGATATGCAGACTGACGATATTCCCGACGAACTCGAGGACAGCCTTCTGTCCGAAGGGAACGACAATGAAGACGAAATCCCGAGTGCTCAAATACCGAAACAGAGACTTACCAGCACTGAGAGACAGAGACCCGAACAGCCTAGAGAAAGACCTGAAAGACCCAGCACCTCGAGCCATCGACAGAACGATGCGGGCAGAAAACGCCACCGAGACCAGGACAAGTCCGCCAAAACTAACGGCAGCTCCGGCGCCAAAAGATCCCGCCAGGACGAAGAGCTAGACTCCATCCAGGAGAAGATTAATAGCTCGAACAAATCCATCGGTTTTCTTGAAAACCATCTAACGAAAGGAACTTGTCCCAAGACTTTACGTTACAACGTCCGGGCTAACATCACGCCCGACGAAGATTTTAAGAGTGATATAGGCTCGATCAGAAAGAAAGCAGAACAGGCTCTCGTAGGAGCGCTGGTGAAATTTCACCATAGGCGCATAGAAAGACTATCGAGTAAGTTCAGAAAGCTCGAACAAGCAAAGTCTCGAAAGAGCAATGTTGTAAACAACCAGTCTTCAAAGAGAAAGCAACCGCCCAAGGCTAGTGAGAAAATTGTACAACATGAGAATGTAGATGAACTAGCCTCAGTTATCCTAGACAAGATTAGCGATAAATTGCTGGAAAGATTCAGGTCAGAATCAAAGAATAAAGAGAGTGAAGTTTATCCTGTTGTCTTAACTGACCCTTTAGTAATAAGGGAAGAGGGGATAGGGAAAAAACAAAACAACAAAGCGGCAAAAAACCGCAAAAGAAAAGATAGGAGAAAAGACCAAAACAAAAAGCGTTTCCGTAACGCCATTGAGTCACGCAGAGAACATATCAAAAACCTGTCAAACACACATTTGACATGTTGTAAATCTGAAAGACGTTCTCTGGTTAAAAATTTGGTTAAAATATAAGCTTTCGGCTATCTATCTATAGCCTTTAACGAATAAAAAATGTATGAAGCGCGAATAAAATATATACAAAAAGGGGTGTGAAAAATTCAATGCGGGTGAGAACTAACTAAAATATGAATAAGAATGATCTAAAAATACAATAAAATAGAGTATTGCCTAGGTAACGGTTTAGAATTATTGTCCGCGTTAACAGTATTGGCGGTATGCCAAGATTCCAAAGTTTTTCAAACGCGTTAGTTGCCTTTGTCAATTACGCATGCATTATTAAAGTCAATAGAGTGATCGTTCTTCCATGCATGGTTGGCAATGTTTGACCCTTTCGCGCAATTTTTTAAGTTTCTTTGATGTTCTTTTTTCCGCGTTAAAAAGCATCTTCCAGTTTCGCCAATGTAACTCCACGGACAGTCTGAGCACGGAATTTTGTAGACAACATTGCATTGTTGGTCCAAGGGCTGTCTTGTTTTTGGAGATGGAAATTCTTGCTGAAGGGTTTTAAGTGGTTTGGTGACGACTCGAATTTCTTGTTTGCGTAATAATCTCATGAGGGGCTCTGTCAAGCCGCTAATATATGGAAGGCACGCGAATCCATGGGGTGTATTCTGTGGGTCAGCCCAACTAAAGAACATTGCTACCAATTCTTCTGGTGGTGGTACAGTTGGTGATGGTGGCTTCTTTCTATTTTTAGAAATATTAGAGATGACTGAGGACGGGTAGCCATTGGCTTTTAGTGCATCTGTGACATGGTTGGTCTCGCGTGATTTTCCTTCGTTAGTGCTTGGGAGATTAGACGCCCGGAATAGCAGGGTAGAGGCCGTGCTGATCTTGTGTTTTCTCTCATGATGCGAGGAGAAGTCTAGATATCTATCAGTATGGGTTGGTTTTCGATAAACATCAATGACAGCAACACCATTTTTTCTTGAAACTAAGGTGTCAAGGAAGGCAATTTGTCCATTGTTCTCTTCTTCAATGGTAAACGTGATCTTAGGGTCGACAGCGTTTAAGGTGTCGTGGAAGGAATGGACAGCAACTTTCTTGATGATCACAAAGCTGTCGTCGACATATCGTTTCCAGATCCTTGGCGGAACAGTGGCGGAGCTAATGGCTGACTCTTCTATCACTTCCATACAGAGGTTAGCGACGATAGGGCTAACAGGGCTGCCCATGGCACAACCATGAATCTGCTTGTATGTGCGGTTATTATAGACGAAATAGTTGTTTGAAAGAGTGAAGTCAAGGAGAGAGATGATGTCGTCGGTAGAGAGGCTTGTTCTGGTCTGTAGTGTGCTGTCACAGCTCATTTTATTGCGGATATAATCGCAGGCTTTATTCACTGGGATAGCTGTGAAAAGGGACACAACGTCAAATGACACCATGACTTCGTCGTCCGGGATTTCGATGTTAGCTACTTGTTTCGCGAACTGGGAGGAGTTGAGGACAGAATAACCATTAAGGTTCTGTATTGGAGAAAGGATATCTGATAGAAACTTGGATGTGTTGTAAAGCAAATCACTTTACTATCACGTGGTTTAAAATTCATTCCAGTGCCTGTCACGAGAGAAAATCTCATTAGGCGCCAACTGCTCGCAGACTTCGACCAATTTGCTAGACGAATGCGCCTCCAGTATATCTTCTACGGGCAGGAGAAAGAACCTCACCCTTTCCACATTAAGTCAGACTGGGATCCGCCAGTTCAACCTTCTGTAGCATTAGAAACCTTCTTGGAAGAAGTCAGATTTGAACTTGCTACAATAGATATTGAAAAGCCAAAAGATAACCTATCACATGGAGAGCGATGTGCACTCAAAGAACTTTCGCGTGACAAAAACATTATCTTCAAGAAAGCGAATAAGGGAACCACAACCGTCATAATGAATAGAGAACACAAAATACACGAGGGTCAAATCTTACTCGATGACGTTAATAACTATAGACCCCTAGAAAAACCTATGGCTGACACCACAGCCAAAAAAGTACAGCAAGTGATCAAGTCACTGCTTCAAGAAGGCCACATTGATGACATGACGACGAAATGGCTCTCTCTTACGCCAAACCCTCCAAGAATACCGGTGTTTTACACACTCACTAAGATTCACAAGCCGACCCCTGTCGGTAGACCTATTATATCAGGGTGCGATGGCCCTACAGAACGTATCTCAGCATTTGTTGACCACCTTCTTCAGCCTATAGCACAAATACAACCTTCGTATCTTAAAGATACAACAGACTTTATCAACTTTATAGAGAAGACAAAACTGCCTTCTAATACCATCCTAGTCTCAATGGATGTCACTAGTCTCTACACTAACATACCACAAGAGGAGGGTATCAACACTGTATGCGAAGCATACGAAGAATTCTATCAGGGGAATCCCCCAATACCCACCAGGTATTTAAGAGAAATGCTCAGCCTCATCCTAAAAGAAAACTCATTCCAATTTAATGGAAAAGATTATTTACAATCGCATGGAACTGCGATGGGGACCCGTATGGCTGTAGCCTTTGCCAACATTTTCATGGCAAAAGTAGAACGAGAAATAATGAGACAAAGTAATACAACACCCATCTTTTGGAAGAGATTCATTGATGACATCATATCAATGTGGGACACAAGCAGAGACAAAATAGAAGAATTTCTATTCAAGGCAAACAGCTCTCATCCTACAATTAAATTCACGGCTGAAATATCAGAAGCAGAAACAACTTTCTTGGACACTATTGTGTACAAAGGTGACAGATTCCTCAAGGAATCTATACTTGATGTGCAAACACATTTCAAACCTACAGAGACCTTTCAATACACGAATTTTCATTCGTGTCACCCGCCAGGCGTCACGAAAGGCTTTATCAAAGGAGAAGCATTAAGGCTTCTAAGAACTAATTCTTCGCAGCTCACTTTCGAGGAAAACGTGAGTAATTTTGCAGCACGCCTTAAGAAAAGAGGTTACCCAGCAGCAACAGTAGAGAAACATCTCTCAGAAGTCAAATTTTCTGAAAGAAAAACGTCGCTGACAAATAGAAACAGAACCGCACAAAAGAAAATTCTACCCTTTGTCACGCAATACCACCCAGCGTTGCCCAACTTAAAAGAAATACTCATGGGGAAATGGCACTTGATACAGAACCAACCACAGCTAAGAAATATCTTCAAAGAGCCACCCCTCCTATCATATCGCAAGGGAAAATCCCTTAAAGACATCCTTGTCAAGGCTAAACTATGAAGACTATAGAGTCTTTTCAATGCGAACCGCAGGAGTCGTGCAGGCCCGTCAACAATTTTATTACTCTTAATGTTAACTCCCATACCCAGTGCAGTTGAGGCAAAAACCACCCGACACACACCAGCTTCATGAAATAAACTATCAAGCACTCTCTCCTGGTGTTTCTTTAGAGTATTGTGGTGGTAAATTCCAATTATCATGTTTGCACTGCTTGGCACACAGTGAAGAGGGTAATAGGCATTAACCCCAAGTTCCAATTTAAAATGACGAAACAGTCTCCCACATTCTTTCTGTTGTTTGCAGTACATGATTGTCCTTGGAGTGTTGGGCCCTTTCTCCTTGATCATATCAGTAAGCCACCCAAACGCTTCAGGAACTGCTCGGCTAACCTTCATTTTGTGTAGGAATATGTTTGCGTGGTTGGGGCTGACATACACTTTGAACGTGTCAGGACGCAATGACAGTGACTCAATGACAGTTGCTTTGGTGGCATTTGTAGCAGTGGCAGTAAGGGCAAGGACAGGTGACAGTGGAGGGAACAAAGATCGAAGCTCTCCAAGTTTTCTGAAGCACTCACGAAATGGAGCAAAATGCTCCTTTCCACTAACAACACCATCTCCCCTGAAGAAATGAACTCAGAATTAGTTTTCTTGAAGGAGATTCCAAACAATCATTGCAATGTTTGATGCTTCCTGTGATAACTAAGGTATTTGCATTCACTACCTGTAAATATTTTCCTGTTTTAATTCACTAACATATGTAGGGAATGATGTCCTTGTACAGCATCCAATAATAAATTTTTCTTTTGAAGCTGTTACATTGAAATTAGAATTTTGCAGTAACCATCTTAATCCTGCTTTGAACAACCTGGCCATGATACCCATTAACTATCTAAATTTATGAAAGCTGAATGGTTCATTTAATTTAGCATTCATTTAGCAGCTAGCTCTAACTCCAACGAATTTTAGACTTTGAGACGTTTGAAGTGATATTTTTAGCCAGATTAGGCATGGCTATATTATTTTGATGTAGAAAGATTTCTACATGTAAGGAATAAACAGTCAGTAACAAAATCTTCTTATAAACAGTTATTGCGCATGAATATTTTATGTTGTCACATTGAAAGTAAAGAAATGTTCTGCGAACTAAAAATGACTTACTCAGTTAATCAACTGGAAAACAATGTATGTAAGCTTATGTATTGCAGTGCACATAAACAGCAAAACTCGTACCATTTTGGAACGACGTGGGCTTCATCAGTTACCAGTCCAAACAATCGTTCTTGGTAGACATTCGTTCGCAACATTTTGCGCCACTTTTCATTGCAGATGACAGACTCGGGACTTGTAAAAATAAAGCTGTAGTCGCCCTGTTCGATCCCCTTCTCGTCTATGTCATCTCCCGACAGACAGGCTGCTGAAAATCCACGAGAACAAAGTTCTTTTATGTGGGAGTTGATGAGCGAAACCAACGGACAAATTACAACAATGATGGGCTTTTCAGGGTAGTTCAAACAACGAGTCGCCAACATAGAACAAATGCTAGGAATAACTTGAAAGATCACTGACTTTCCAAAGCCAGTAGGCAAAACCGCAAATACATCTTTTCGCATCACAAACTGAACAATGGAAAGGACCTGCTCCAGTTTCAAGTGGTCGAATTCCGGAAACTTTGAATCAACAGTTGATTTCAGAGCGCAAGCTATATCGAAAAGGAGAACATCCATGTCGGCCATTTTTTCTGAACTTGGCTTTCTTGGGTAAAACCGGTTTGGCCAAGATCATGGCGCACTTAACCAATAGCAACCCTTTTAAGAAACATTTTTTTCACCCAACCAATCAGATTCGCAGGGTCAAATCTTGACTCTGGAGAAATAAAAGGCAACGTGATTGGATCGGCGCTCTCAAAAGACTTAACTGCCTGAGCAAGAGGTCTCTCGCCGACCAGCACTACTCGCTCTGACGAATGTTTCTCGCCGCTGGCGAGCGAGAAGACCTCTGGCATCCAGGGTTAAAGGCCATGTTACACGAAGCAATTTTTCTTGCAACTTGCAACGCAATGTTTGTTGCATTGCAAGTTGCAAGAAAAAAATTCATGTGTAACACCCCATTTTGCAACTGCAATCGTTGCGTTGCGAGTTGCAAGAAAAGTAGAATGACCCTCTACTTTATGCAACGTTGTGAGACAAGTTGCTTGCGTGTAACATCCCCTCAGCAACATGCATCGCAATTTTGTCAGAATGGGCCAATCAGAGCTCATCTTTTGCTCACGGGAGATTTCAAGGTGGCGGCACTCGTAAACAATCAAAAGAAGTTAAGTGATAACAAAAAAATTGAACTGCTAAAAGATTACAAAACATTCCCCTGCTGTGGAATCAAAATGAAAAATCGCCAAAGAAAACTGACAAGGCTCCAGCGAACCCTCTGATGTTGAACTACTAACCACCACCCAGCAACAAACCGTATTTGGCTTACCAGCTGTCACCAACCCTGGTGGTACACTCAAAGAGCGCCATATTCTCTGGACTCCAGTTGTCTCTGCTGGAAAGAAGCTTCCTTTACCTCTTGACAATTGCTGTTCAGTGTCTCTTGTTAGACGTTCCCACGCTGACCTTGTTGCCTCTAAGCGTCCTCAGTTGAAGTATCAGTCACTAGAAAAACCAGTTGCTATCTCTGTTGCCGATGCAAAGGCGCAGCTGCAAGCTGTCGGTACAATGGAAATTCCCATACAGTGGAACAATGGCATAGAAACAATATTTCAGATGCTAGTAGTTCCTGGTCTTTCTTGGCCCATTCATTTTGGGGAGAACCATTTGCACTCTACACAGGCCTTGGTGGATAATGCTGACCCTAGTATTCACTTCTGACATCCTAGCATGTCCTTCAAAATCACCTGTTCTCTTCAGAATCCTCTTCCAGAAGTGTCTCATTGTGGTAACGATACCCATGCAGGCGTCACCTGTCTACTTACAGGAGCTCCAGTCCCAGGCCATTTACCAGGACCTTCAATACTGAATCATGGACTGAACGTTCTGTCTGTTTACCTCACCCTGGGTACGTCGCTACTGTCACTCTCCCAGTCAGATCTATGAGTACACGGTCAAGAAATTCAGCCTGGTGTTAGAGTTTTAAGTGGTCCATTTCACATGAAAGCCGCCACTGATCATCATCTTCGTGATATTTCCTGCCATGCATCAGTCTGTGACCTCACATCAAGTTCATCTGATACCATTAGTGAACATGTCATCTTTGGCTTTCAGTCCCTGTATACCACTACCCTAGCAGTTGAGTGCAAACGTAAACAAACAGATATCCCACAGAATGTTATTCTTGGACATCTGCAACCAATTCAGGATGAAGACTTGCAAGTTTGTGAAGACACCGCGGAGAATACTGCAAACATTCTTTCAGAAAGCTGGATGTGCTGGGCGAATGGACAGGCAGCCTTATCACCTCCTGCTGTACCACATCCTCCAGCAACATCCATATCTTCAAGCCAAACATACAAGATCTCAGAGCAACAAAAAGAATTGGCAGCAGCGGGACTTGACTCCTCAGTTCTTTCTCCCTTCACTGAGAACTTGTCTGAATTTAATGAACATGACAATGAATTTGTTCCCTCTACACATAGTTAATGGAGGGGACTGGTTATGAAACACAGCAAACTTCAAAGGGGCACTCTATTGTTTTGGTTTTGATGTTGAAACGTACCATCACATGACCCTGACCCTGCACAGGTTATTTCAATCCAAGATGACGGACAGGGTTGATTTCTTAGATGGAGACGATTTAGAAGCGATTTTAGACATTTTAGAAGCAGATGAAGAGATGGAAGGGGAGTTTATAAATGAAGTAGAAAACGTAAGTACGAAAAACACTCTGATTACTTATTATTTTGGAGGAAGAGAGTGGAAAATGACACAAAAACCATAGCACTTGAATACGAACGTATAAGGATAAACAATCGAAACTAGAACTCCCTAAACCTTGCACAATATAGTAGCCAAATCGCCTATTATCTTTCCACAAGCTTTATACATTACACATATGATACTAGTTCTCAACCTGTCTCAATAAATCGACCTGTCTTCGATATTTTCGATTTATATGATCGTGACTACTGAACTGATGAAAGCATCAGTGACAGTACTACTGTAGTGACAATTAAGCGTCGATCGAACTGATGAAATAACTGATTTTTAACCCTTGCTCATGTATTAAACTGCATGACATGTATTCTATTTTATTTAGCTTCAGAGTCAAGAGATTTTGTGTCAGAAATGCGGCAAGAAATACAAGACTAGAGGTGGTTATGAAAGACATCAAGCTTCCAAACATAGTGAACGTGCAGACCACGAAGTGCCTTTTGATTCAGCTGTGCTGAATGAACTCGTCAATAATACCGTTTTGAAACTGAAGGAAAACAAGGCTCATTCCGAATTATTAAGGCAGGAACTGTCATCTTACTTATTAGAAAGTCCTGACGAAGACAGATGTCATCAATTAAGAGATGTATTTGAAGGATATACAAAGAATGGCAGCGTTGAGAAATTTTACGGGAAGTATTATGCAACTGTGGCAGTAAACTCTGTGACATTCTTCAGGGGATTGACCCGAGATGCAGCAACGTTGTTGGCAGTCAAGGTGGCAGATAGTTTGTTGGCATACTGCAATAAAGTAAGGTCACCAAGTGAAAGTGGCAAAGAGCTGAACACTGTATTGTCAGACAGGGACATGTCATGCATTCAGTACCTAGGGGGATATGTTCTGCATAATCTGCATAATAAGCACAGAACCAAAACGTCATCTGAAAGCCAACAAGCAATGGCAATCCTGAAAGCTGGCAAGTCCGAGACAAATGATCTTTCACAAAATCTAATATCAAGTGTGACACGGGACGGGTTATGGTTTATTACACAACCAGCACAGAATTTTTTTGCCAAACTGAATATTTCTTCCGCGAGTCCACTTCTGAAGTTGGTTTACAAAGAGTTGATTTTCCTAGTATTATTTCTAAGTCAATCAGTGATAGTATTGTAGTATCTCAGTATAATATTATGCTTTTAGAAGCTGAACTAGAACCTGTTAAACACGGAGCGATCCTATATAACAAGGCTGAGGTGTTCAGCCTGTCAATCACCAATCCCAATGGAAGGCCAATGCTCCCATTTGATTGGCTTATTCACTCAAGTCTAATTTTAGCGAGTTGCCACATGATTCTGTTTTTCTGCCAGTTTTCTGCGGTTGAGAAATAAAATTTGAACGCTAAAATTCATCAAAAAAAAAAAAATACAACAGACTGCGAAGGTAATATATTTTATCCACGGTAATGTGGTTATTCTTCAGCCAGTTATCTAAAAGA
>OZ026595.1:30927953-30950453 GCA_964020085.1 Micromussa lordhowensis
AACTACATTTAACATCCGTTTACTGCCTAACGTTAATAAAATTTAGTACTTTGGGTCGAGCCAATTACAACATTCAAGGTACAAACTTGAATTTTGTATTGTTGCTAGTGTGTATCGGTGTGACTTATATGAATGAAATAAGAAAAAAAATACATAAATAAACAGAAAGGCTCAAAACAAAGAAAAATCTTATGTCTACATCTTTATGCAAGGCATCAAGACAGCCAAGAAAGAAAGTTTTCCCACTTTTTGTAATGGTTTAGTAAAATACCCTTTTCTTTTGCAATATATAATTCTACTTTATAGGTTGCTTTTAACTTAGCTTTGAAAACTAAAAGCGATGGGATAACTTTATGAAGCTTAAACTCATAAATGAAATATTTAGCAAGCAAGAAAATATGATTCACTAATAGAAAATCTTTCTCAAGGTCAAATTTCTCAAAAAGAATATCCAAAAGTGAAGCGTTTAGTACAATATTGGCATCCACTCCTATCCAAGATAACAGTTCTTTCCAAAAGAAACTCGATGACTTACAGAAATATAATAAATGCTCCAGGGATTCTTCCTCTGCATTGCAAAAGGCACATACAGTACTGTGCAAAAGTAATGAGAGCGAAATTCGTCGAATAACGTTCTTTGTTCTCGCGACTTTTCGTTCGAAATTTCGATCGAACCCATGCGTCCTCTCCAAAGAAAAGTCGGTGAAACTTCGAGAAGGAAAACGAAATTTCAAGATAACGATATTTCGAAGTAAAGAAATTTCAATGGAAATTCGTTAAAAGGAAACAAAATATCAACGACATCTTAGCGAGGAGAATCATTAATTATTCAGTTTCCGCATGAGCGCGGCGGTAATTTAACAACAGACAGATTACAGCTCGATAATTTACACACCACATGCTTTTCAAGAGTCTAGACAGAATACCAGTAGTTTTGATTTTATTTTCTATGGCTTCTTTCTTTTTCTTCAGAGGAATGATGAGCGTTTTTCAAATGATTTGCGATGCTCCTTTTGATTTCCGATGTAACGTCATGACATTTTAGCGAGGATAGTCATTAATTATTCGGTTTCCGCATGAGCGCGGCGGTAATTTAACAACAGACAGATTACAGCTCGATAATTTACACACGACATGCTTTTCAAGAGTCTAGACAATACCAGTAGTTTTGATTTTATTTTCTATGGCTTCTTTCTTTTTCTTCAGAGGAATGATGAGGAATTTTCAAATGATTTGCGATGCTTCTTTTCATTTCTGATGTAACGTCATGTTGTAGCGTTCCTACAATATTTACACAAAGCCGCTTGCAATATACGATGATGTAAACAACAACGGGAATGTCTCGACATTTTTTTAATTTCGCTCAATCAAAAAAGACTGCGTTTTGGCTAACATTTGCTTAGTGTTGTTGCCAGTGGTAAATTCATGTAGAGAACTGCTTGCAGATTGCCAGAAATTGTCACTCTTCGTTCTATCCAGCCGCGAAGATCACGATACTGCTCAAATCCGGGATCAAATGTCTCGCTGCAGTTTGAATCAATTTTACATCTATGTGACAAACCACCAAGAACACGCTTAGTATTTATTTCTTAGTTTTGATGAATGAGATTCCTGAAATAAATGAGATGCTTGAAACTGTTTGCCCAAAAGGTGCTAGTTCAGTTCGTAGTTTGAGACAACATTGTTTCAACACCGATTTCGACCAGTTAAATAAAAACAAACTTTCTCTTTGAATGTCTAGCCTCATTGGGAACGGAGTTTACCTTCATGTGAAGAAACGGCTCTTTCTTTCTAAATCTTTCTTATTTCGGCCGAGCTGTGACTAAACTGTTCAATAAATCAAGTAAGTTTGCAGCTCCAAGTCACTCATTGCGACAGACTAAGCGAAAGGGATTTGTAATAATTGTAATATTAATCACGGCAGAAATGCGACATACACCTGTATGAACTGGCAGCATTTCAAAGCTTGTTCACAGTAAAGTCCATCATCAATCATATTTTCAATTATGTTCCCCATGCCATCAATACGTAAGATTCGATATCAAACGGCAAACAAATGTAAATATATTGTTCTGAAGTTTATTACAGATATAATATACATGCAGCGCGAAAGCATCCTTTGTATACAGAACAACTGAATTAAAACATTGCCTACATATGTATTCTTACATGTAATTCAGGTTACATTATAATTCAGGGATCTGCTACGATTGGTTCTTTTAATTAAACCTGGATATTAAAACGAAAGGAAAGCGCACTTCGACTTATAAACTAAGCATATTCGAGGGCGAATTAAAAACTTTGTCCTAAATCAAAAACCTAATCTATCCTAGTCCTGTCCCTGCCTTTTGTACACAAAAACTCCAATGGAAATTTTAAAAAAAAGTGTCCTTAAACAAAAAGCTAATCTGCCCTAGCCACGTCCTTGCCTTTAGTACGTAGATTTTGGCAGCGCTTGCCTATACTTATTTTACACATTTCCCACATGCGGTTGACATCCTCAGTGTTCCGGCACTGGTAAGCAAACGACCTGAGCACTTCAGCTGAAAGAAATTAAAAAGTCCTTATGAGTCAAAAGATATAATACTGAGACTAGTCCAAGTTGCAAACTAAGAAATTTGGAAGGCTGAACTTCGTTGCAAACATTGCTTAAATATTGCGTGACAAATCAAAATACATGTAACACAACGAGTATAGTCTGTTGTTGACTACAGAAAAAACACCCTGGCCCAGAGGTTTTTCTTGATTTTTCTCCATTTGCGATGAGAGGTACAGAGAAAATCAAGAAAAACCTCTGGGACCAAGGTAAAGAAAAAACCGCAAAGTTAAGGCTCTGCTGGGCTACAATTTCCCAGTTAAGCACCCACATAAGAACCATTCACAATTTGTTTTTTTCTTTCACTAGGAATTAAGAGCGTAAATCCGAAAATATCGAGAATCGGCCGACAGAAGCGAAAAAACGAATTTTTTCTTACATGCCCAAAAGAACCCATTTGGTAACCTATTTTCGGAAATGACATCAAAACGTTCGATTTCCTTTTCTTTTCTTCAAAATTTGCAAAACATGAAAATTCGGCCACAAGGCCTTCAGCGGCGTCCATGAGACTTGAAATTTGGCACATGTTTAACATGCTCGTATGGACGTACCAAACGTTATCTCAACATGTCCTTTACACAGTTTGTGAGGCATCTCTTGAACTTTACTTGGGACTAAATGTTGTTTAAAAATATTTTTTTTTACAAACTAATTAACCTTCGGAAGCTGAACTATTTACGGACCTCAAGTGATAAGGCTTATATTAGCAAACTTTGAACTTGTCAAATGCTGTCTGTTATATTTCAGTCACGTAAATAAATATAACCAAATAAAAGCAGGTTCTTTATTCTACTCGCCTGGAAAAAATTACAGGTGGCCCGTAAAAACTGTTCCATTGAGAGAATTTTCCGTGAGGTCACTTTGACGCATATCTCATTTAATTATGCAATTGTTAATTATTGCGCAATTGTTATCATTTCCGACTTCTTTTATTTTATACATTCTCACTAAATCTCTTAGGGTATAGAATTGAAATAAAAGATAAGAAGTCCAAACAAGCTGTTACAACTCAGCTTATAGTTGGCTTATCAATAGACCAAAGGACTGGTACTTTATCATGAGTCGCGCAAACTACTTCACACGATAACGACCGTGACCAGCTGGTTGAAAGAAAAAAAAGCGTTTTATATACATGGCTAGATTGAATTGAATTGAAATAAATATAAGAAGTTAAAACAAGTTTTAACAACTCAGCTCATCAATAGACCAAGCTGTTGTTTTTTCAATAATACTAGTACGTTATCATGAGTCACGGAAACTATTTCACACGGTAGTGAACTTGACTAATTGGCTTCTTCGATGGATCCTTTTTTACATGGAACGTACGCATTCTAACTAACACTTCTGTTATAACGAGTACAGATAGCCACTCAAGCGATGGAAATACAAAATTCGTGAAATGTGGAAGGGATATCTTTAAAACAGAGACAACAACTCTAATTAAATTAAACTAGGAACGTCGCGTTAAACTTTACAGTATCGCTACCACTAGTAAACACTTGCCTGCTTTGCTGTAGAATTTTCATATGCAAAATTTTCATTCACGAAAAAGTTTGAGATATGGTATATTCCAGAATCGGTGCATATTAGTAAGACGTTATTTATGTTTCTTACGTTATGGTTAAATATTTCACTCGAGCTTCGGACGCTATAAACTCAACCGATAGACATTATTAAATTAAACGGAATCCTTGAAAACTTTAATTAACAGATTCATTCCTAGCTTTGGAATTCTCAATACGCTAGTCACTCTGAATCTTCATCGCATTGTTACTTTTTTCATAAAGTTTACTTTGATTAAGATACGATTTTCAGGCCAGTGAAACTTCTTGTTCCTCAATCACACTCCTAAATTGTGTTGCGTGACAATGTGATTGACAATTAATTTGCCTGGGATACGGATCGATATAACTAGCTGTTGAGCGTGAGTGGTTCAGGTAAAAGTTATTTACAGCTAACAATTCACTTCACAGCGAACGTTCTGACTTGCTATTCATATTCTGTTATGGCATGCGCATGTGGCAATTCATCGCTAGTGGGTGGAGAGTGCGGTTCAAGTAAAGAGAGACCCGCTGATATAAAATGCGTCACCATACGAGAATGTACGAAGGAAGTGTATAATCATCTTGCATTTCACAAAATCAGCGATGATTCCGGTGTTGACTCCGAGTGGAAACTGCTTCTTGCAAGGGCAGGTACTATGCAATGGTCAATTTACTGTAATCCTAAGACACCATTTTAACCTGCGTTTCCCACAAATTATAACTCTTTCGCTGGCATAAACTATTTTTTTTTTCTACGTGCAGGTGTATTTAAAATTGATGCCTCCTACTTAGAAATGACCATATGTCCTCGTCATCGGGACTTATTTGGTTCACGTTGGCAATCTGGAAGGTCTATTTGCACTATCCCCAATGAAATTGCTGCTCACAAGTCCTCGTCAGCAAAAGGGCTGTGTGGCTTGCGGAGTTATCAGTCGGCATATGTTTACTTTAAAACCCAGCAGCTTGTTCCAACGGGCTCACGTAAGTCTCATGGTACTAAAGTACAAAAACCATGGTTGTTGATGTAACGACTGTTTTGAACCTGTATCAATTTCTTTACTCTCGTTATTGTTTAAACAACCACTATCAATGTGTATCTCTAGATACACACGACGGCTACATAGTAGCCTGCGGATCCCAGTAGCGCTCTTCATCTCAGCTGTGAAAGTAATATCAGTAAAATATAAAACAGATGTAAAGTGTTATAATCTCAACTGCCAACTCTAGCACTGTATCGTAACAATAGCAGTGTAGAAAATCCTCCCCTACCCCTGGTGAAGTTCCTGGGTAGGAAGTTTGAAGTGCAGGTCAGTAAGTGGGAAAAGTTTATTCATTTAAGTAAATATATATTTAACAAATAGATAGATGTTCCGTGTTTTTGTCGAGTTATAGAAACACGAGTGGAAGTTTGGGAGAACGAGAAATGCTGTGGGAACATGAGTCGTAGACGAGTATTTCTACAGCTTTTGCGAGTTCTCCCAAACTTTCAAAAGTGTTTCTTTTTAATACGCGATAGAAAGACGGAGAACATGTTTTCTATTTCTTTTAGAAAATACCGTGACGAAAGAAGGAAAATAACTTGTTAAGCTTGATTATTAAAATGTTAATTCTCTTTGCTTGCGCCATCATTACGTCAACAGCGCTCGTGCTAGTTCTGTGTTTCTATCGAGTTTTAATACAAATTTATTAACGTTCTACCACGAATGCCGTTCTCTGATTGGCTACGCTACTCCGAGTCACTATCTATTCTGTGATAGATAGTGAGAAGCGTAGCAGTGTACCCTTGTTAACAAGACAACGGCCGCTTCTTGGCGCTTTCGAAGTGTCTTTGGAGAGGATTTAGATATAGATTTGAACGACTATATAGCAGATTTATACTAAAGCAATTAGATTATTCGCTCTCAATTTCTTTGCGCGATAGTTGACTGGTGTTGCTTTCCCTCGTCAAATCGCGCGATAGAAATCTCGAGCTCATAATCTAATTGTTTAATAAAAACACACTTATAACCAGTCAGCGCGCGCATTTTCTTAGGGCTGCTCTAAATATATATATTTCATATATCTTTTTTTTAGAAATTTGCAAGTGTTGCAAAGAGAGCCTAACAAAACTGAGCAGTGACGTGAACTTTCAAAGATCTCTGGTTTCAGATCAACCTGCATATTCCAAACCAAGTGTAACAGAGGAATCTACTTCAGAGCCATTTACAACGGAGGTATGGGACCATTTAGTTTCTTAACGGACTTCGTGGTAGGGAAATGATAAGAAGTCAGTTATGCTATAACTATTTACTTTCAACTTGTTACACTTGCAGGCACACGAAAGGACGTCAAGTTCGAGTTCTGACGAGTTAACAGAACGACTTAAGTGTATGGACATTGCTGACGAAACCTACTTGGCTTCCTCTGACCCTTCCTCTGACAACTGCAGTACAGAATCATCTTCAAGTGATAAAATTGAGCCGTCGTTGTCTTCAGACAGTGCTCGACGTCAGAAACTAAACGTTTTCTTAGAGGAATGTGGCATTGTGCCTCTTCACAAACCATGG
The DNA here is from genome assembly GCA_964020085.1 of Micromussa lordhowensis. NCBI lineage: Eukaryota > Metazoa > Cnidaria > Anthozoa > Scleractinia > Lobophylliidae > Micromussa > Micromussa lordhowensis. Next base: position 30,934,640 of record OZ026595.1, read on the forward strand.
CGGAAATGGGAGAACGCCACTGAGAGAACAAGGGAGCGATATCTTCAACAAACATCGGAAATTGTTTCGTCTGTAATTGGAGTAATTTCACCCGAAAATGCGACTCACCTTTGGGAAGCCTTACAATCTTCAAACACCGTAAACAAAATACTTGGCGTTAGTCAAATAGGTCATCCATCCGAGGTGTCTTACCTAAAAGCGCTCGCGGAGGAATATAAGAGGGCTTCTGGCTGGGACACCCGCCGCCAGGTGCTGTCAATCATGGCTGGTATAGCGAGCTTCAAGGCTATTTCAAAATTTATTCCGGGGCTCACACAATACCGTTTTACTGAAGCCAAACTTCACGGTCTTCAGCATGGCCGGGGCACACCAGTTCCTGAGGTGAAATCTCCGCACATTCGAATTAAGCGACAACAGCTTGATCACTTCTTAAGTTTCATTACCAGCCCTCATTTAGTTCAGGACATGCCATTTGGTCAGAAGCATTTACAACTGTCAGACGGGACAATGTTGACGGTGCCGAACGTAATTCGCACTATGATTCCAAGTAGAATTGGTTCGCAGTACAAGCGTTTCTGCGTTGACAGCGGCTTTAAACCATTCAGCCAGGTAACGATGCTGCGAATCTTATCGGAGTGCAGTGCTTCAGTCCGCAAGTCACTACAAGGTCTCGATTATGTTGCTGCAGAAGGTTCTCGAGCATTCGACACTCTTGGAGATGTAGTAGAGAAAGTGTCTCACATGACCGATTGTGGAAAAAAGTGGGCCGAAGAGCTGCAAGAGACACTCAAGGCGGGAAAATTGTACCTCAAGGGAGATTACAAGGTAACATTATGTATGTCACCACGGTTAAGATTGGATAGGATAGAATCGCTTGTCGCGTTACTAAAATTAGAACCCGTCTTTTTCATGACTAAAACTATATAATTTCGTTAATATTGATCTTCAGGACTAAATGTTTTTTACGCGCCTTTACATGTGCCTCTTTCTTTTTCTGTTCCTTTCCTTTTAAACCCAATAATTAATTTGCCTAATTCAGTAAAGCAAAAACAAATAAATAAATAATGGCAAGAATAGTATTTTGAAAAGATGCTTATACTCTACTATAACAAGTGGTCAACGAATTACTGACTGACTGAAAGACAGATAGACGGCAGACTGACCGACTGACCGACTGACTGATGATCAGTTATGATCAGTAAATTTATGGAGTGAAACTCTTCATAACTACCTGCAGGTGCACGTGAATGAGCAATCACATGTGCCAGACCATTGTAGTGTGTTTGCGCTGAGTGACAAATCAGATGCAGACGTCAGGAAGCAGTGTGACCACACCCATGATGAGGTATGCGATCAATGCCACGCACTCACTGTTGCACTTAAAGATATCGAGGAAGCTATCCGTACTGCTGCGTTTGACCTCAGTGAAGACCGAGAGGAGTTCTTGTATCTGTGTCAGAGTGCTGTGACTGCCATTGAAGCATGGAAAAGCCACCAGATGAGAACCGTTCGCCAAGATCAAGCACGCATTGATATTTTGGAGCTTTTTAACGAAGAGAGTATCTTAATTGTGAGTGATTGGGCGATGAAGTTCCTCCCTCAAATGTATAGAGAATCCCAGCAGAATTGGTACGGTAAGCGGGGAATATCGTGGCACATTTCAGTTGTTTTTCGTCGTAAAAATGACGTTTTACAATCTCAAGCCTTTGTTCATATTATCCAGTCGTGTGCTCAAGATAGCCAGTCAGTTGTTTTGATGATGCAGCACATGCTGCAAACACTCAAGACTGAGCACCCTGAAATTGTCCAAGCCTGTTTTCGTCAAGACAATGCCGGATGCTACCACTGCTCCAATACTGTCATGGCCCTTGCATACCTGGAGAAAGAAGTGGGTATAAAAGTTGCGCGCGTCGACTTCAGTGATCCGCAAGGAGGCAAAGGGGCAGCTGATAGGCTCGCTGCAACCTGCAAGTGTCACATTCGAATTTATATCAACGAAGGACACAATGTCTCGACAGCGGAAGAAATGAAAAAGGCCCTTCTTTCACATGGTGGGATCTCTGGTGTTAGGGTCGCCATAGTACAGTCTTTTGACAATTCCTCGGTGGTAGAGCAACCGAAGATTCCCGGAATCACCAAGCTTAACAATTTCATCTACACGAAAGATGGATTGCTGGCTCATCGCTCTTATAGCATTGGAAAAGGCAAATGTATCATTCTGCAGGACCAGTCAGGTAAACTGTCTAAAAATACGCGACCTTTGCTTCCAAAAGAAATCAAATCGATGCTCTTGAAAGAAGGCACCCGAGTTTCAAAGTTTTATTTTTAAACTTTGCCTCCAAAATTAAACAAAAACAAAACATATCGAAAGCAAAGCTAAGTACAAACAAAGACACAAAAACCACGGAATAGAGTGCATTTTACCCAAGGTTTTTTCCATTCCCAACTTTTTCCCTGAGAGTAAAGATTATTCTCTCTTTAAATGTATTAAACAGTTGTCTTTTTCCAACAGCCACGATTTGTTCCAACTGGCTGGCCATTCCATTCTCTGCGGGCGACTTTAAGGAAGTAACGCAGAAGGCCGTCAAAGTCCATTCCAAAGCAGATGTGGCTACCGAACAGGAACAAAGTTACCCCACAGAGTCTGAAGAGTCTGGTGTATTCTCCTGTCCCCAGGAAGGATGCGTTCGTGTTTTCCAACGACATTCTTCGCTGGAAAAGCATCTATCAGTAGAAACGTCCACCAAAGCTTTGGAAAAGCACACGCTGCTGGACCTGGCAAAATTAAAATACGCGTCCATCCTAAAAGAGAGTGCAAGTTCAATTCCAACTATCGACTCCGTGTCTAGGAAAGGTAGCAATGTAGTATCACCTTTTTCTGACGAAGGGTGGGCCCTGAGGGGTACAAAGAAACCGTACAAATTCAATGAAAAGCAAAGGGAATATTTGGAGGCAAAGTTCGATATCGGGCAAGGAACAGGGAGAAAAGTGAGTCCCGAGGTCGTCGCCAGAGAAATGAGACACGCCAAAGACACTGGCGGGGGAAAACTCTTTTCAAGCTCTGAATTTCTTTCTGCTCAGCAGATTTCCTCGTACTTTTCCCGCCTTTCTGCAAAAGGTCGCTCTCAACTAGTTTCCGCCGAAATGGATCTTCGTGCGGTAGAGGAAGAATATAACTTCGCCTCAGCAAGGGAAGCAGTTCTTTCCACCCTAGATTTGCAGCATCCGATAACATACGATCAGTTCAATATTTGCAGTTTAGTTCGGGATAGAAAGCTTAGTAAGCTGAAAGTTGGCATGCTGCAAATGATTGTTGATGCCTTAAATCTTGAATCACCAGTACCACCTGTCAGGAGAAAAGCTCCGTACCTCGCTGCTCTCGAGGAAGCTGTAAAAAAATGCTCATGCACTAGTGGTGTTTAAATTTAGTGACATCATTACCTCTCTTAAAATATTAAGAGGTCTGTTCTATTAGATGCCAATATTTATGTTCTTCCAATCCTTCCTTTAAACTGCAGTCCGCCGCTTTGCGCTATATTTGTTTCTTGTGAGGATAGGAGGTCAGTACTGAGAAAATAGTGTGCTGTGCTACAGGGCACTCTTGCTTTGGGTGGCCTCAAAAATCAGCTAGGAGAAAAGACCAGGATCAAGGAAGTAAAATAGGTGGTGATGCTTTAGTGCCTCTCAATTCCAGTTTTCCTTATTGGTGTCTTGTCGTTTATGAGTATACGTGTGTGTCTATTGTCACGCAACAACCCTGAAATGGCAGAACTGTTTGACGGTTCACAATACAGAAGAACAGAAGAATGCAGAACTTAACTTAGCAAGCTAAACCGTCTTCAAATGAGAGTCATTGTTTACGTAGGTTTTAGATATACAATAGGCCCTTTAATTTCAGTACAAAAGTAGCAGTACGCAAAGAAAGTGTTACACACACTAAAATCAAGTCAGGGTTGAACGAATCAAGTTTAAAACAGAGTACGTCACTCAAAGTAGTAAATAGTTATTGAGTGGAAGTTTGATTGTCGCTTAAACGTTACTGACTGTCAACAAAGTTTCATTTTCGGAAGGCGAAAGTTTAGCGAGACATAAGTAAACATCTACACGAGTGCTTACATTCCAGCCGGTGCAAGTCCATGGACCTCCATGCGATGTAAAGTAATTCCGTTTCGCCTACAATTTAATAAGGGAAAACTGGAAACGAAATAAGTACATCCTATAAGCAAATTTTGCTGAATTGTGGTTAGATTTAATCATACTAGCCGATTATATGATTAATATGATCGGGAATATGACCAAAGACAAACACATATTTGTAAAGTAAAGTAAAGTAAACAACTTTGAGCGAAGCAGTGACCGTTTAATAGCAAGCCTTTAAAGGCAGAATATAGATGGAAATACTAACTTTCCCTCAGAGACCTTTAAGCTAAGTTCGTTTCATGTTTAATTTCATTTTTATTCTCTTTTGTTAGTGCAACTGGAAGATTTATTTAGGTAAGTGAACTCTGATACCATGCGCTATAAAGGAGCCTTACAGAAAAATTCTCTCAACGGAACTATTTTTACGGGCCACCAGTTATTTCCTAGAAGTAAAAAAGAAAGACCCTTAAGTCATCCTATATAAAGTCCGTGACAAAAAGAATCAATCTAGCTGTGTATATTAACGCTTTTTTTTTCAACCAGCTGGTCACGGTCGCTACCGTGTGAAGTAGTTTGCGTGACTCATGATAAAGTACCAGTCCTTTGGTCTATTGATAAGCTGAGTTGTAACACTTGTTTGGACTTCTTATCTTGGATTCAGTTATTTCAATTCTATACCTTAAAAGATTTAGTGGGAATGTATAAAATAAAAAGAAGTCGGAAATAATAACAATTGCGCAATAATTAATTAACAACTGAATAATTAAGTGAGATATACGTCAAAGTGACCTCACGGAAAATTCTTTCAACGGAACAGTTTTTACGGGCCACCTGTAATTTTTTTCAGGCGAGTAGAATAAAGAACCTGCTTTGATTTGGTTATATTTATTTACTTGACTGAGATATAACAGACAGCATTTGACAAGTTCAAAGTTTGCTATTATTAGCGTTATCACTTTAGGTCCGTAAATGGTTCAGCTTCCGAAGGTTAATTAGTTTGTAAAAAAAAATATTTTTAAACAAAATTTAGTCCCAAGTAAAGTTCAAGAGATGCCTCACAAACTGTGTAAAGGACATGTTAAAATAACGTTTGGTACGTCCATACGAGCATGTTAAACATGTGCCAAATTTCAAGTCTCATGGACGCCGCTGAAGGCCTTGTGGCCGAATTTTCATGTTTTGCAAATTTTGAAGAAAAGAAAAGGAAATCGAAAGTTTTGATGTCATTTCCGAAAATAGGTTACCAAATGGGTTCTTTTGGTCATATAAGAAAAAATTCGTTTTTTTCGCTTCTGTCGGCCGATTCTCGATATTTTCGGATTTCGCTCTTAATAACCTGATAAAAACCTAGGTGGCCTAAATGCAGTCAACACTTTTTATATAAGAAACTATGGAGGGCAACTTGAAAAAACCAAGGCTTTATAAGCAGATTTTTCATTATAGTACATGTAAATGACTCTGTGAGCTTACCCTTTATTGCAGCGATGACGTTAGCATCAAGAGGGGTGAAGTCTTTTGTTCCGTACACGGTTGACCGCATGAGGACATCCTTCGTGAACAGCTTGTCGACCAGGCGAAGAGCCATTTTTGTTGGTTTGCTCGCCGCCTTTGCAAAGTCGTAGTCAGTCTTTGATAGGCGGACACTGGCAGAACCTCCAACAGTACAATATCCTAGAATTAAGTAATCTATATGTCAGAAAGTCAATAATTAATTCCACTGGGGTGAAGTTATCGATAATCGAAATGAGCACAAGGCAAGGTTTTCAAGCTCGTAGCCTAAAGGCAGTCCAAGTAGCTGCAGTATATAGAATTTTGTTTTAGTTCAAACAAGGCCATTTTTTTCAAGAAAGAATTTTAGTACGTAATGTTTGATGAACTATCGCTTTCAAGAGAGTAGTGTGCCTGAACTGCCTCGTAAATCTAATTCATATCATATCGTAATATACTTCTCTGCTATTCATACTTAAGAAAATTCAATGTTTCAATATTCTTCTTTTATATCAAGCAAAATGTCATACCTGCCAACTCAAGATTTGACTGTTGGAAGACATCATCCAATATCCAGTCGGGACAATGATCTACAGACGAAGATTCTGGTAGGGAAGGTCTGCTGGTGTTGGATGACTTAAATGGCAGGTACTCTGCAGACTGACCCAACTGTCTTGCAGCCACATCAGGGGTAGAGAACGTAGGTGGCGGGGGTTGCTGGATGAAGTGCGAGTTACTCTGCTGCAACAGCTTATCCAGTTTGGCTTCCTGCCTTGCAAATGTGCACTCCAGCCTCTCTAGAATAGTTCTGATCAGTCCCAACTCGGTGGAAGTGTTATCTTGCCTATCAGCATTGCAGACCGGTACCTAAGTAAGAAAAGTTATTTTAGCCATGCATATTTATGAAAAGAAAATGAATTTGTGTGTTGGAACTTGTAAATACAATACAATTATATGTTGTTTTAACTTCACCGTATAAAATTCTCTCTTTCCCTAGACGGCAAAACTTACGTCAAAACACAACAAAAAAAGAAAAAAACAGTACGAGCCGTCTGTTCGATTAGAATAACATTGTGTGCATCATATCAGGCTGTATTGCCCGGAGGGTCCTGGAGTCTTGCTCCAAATTAAAATTACTTCAACGTCATTAAAGTCAATAGATAGAAAATGTCATACGCTATACACTCTCAATTACAATTCTCAAATAATATTTTCAGACTAAAATCGTAAAAAAAAATATGAATATTGATCGTTGGCGCTGACCGAGAGCCCGGAAGAAGGTTGTACAGGGGCTTTCTCGCGATGCGGAATTAGCTGATTTTATCTTCCATGAAAAGAATTTAGGAGATTATTTAGGAGACTATTCTTCGTGATTTGTGACCGGAGGGTGTTGCGTTACCCTTAAAGAACCTGAATTATTCACTGATATTCGTGATTTTACCACTCTATTCTAGGTGGATTTTTTTTAGAAGAGTATCTTACTTGCTTATTTTCAAAGAAAGTTTCATATCTGTGATCAGTGGTCCTCTCTTTTTCTTCGTTCGTAAACCGTGACAGAGACGAATTCCCCCCCCCCCTCCCCATTGTACGACTCCCCTGGAGCAGGCCGCGAATCTCAGAGTAATAGAAGTGCAACATAACTCACGTTTGTCATATTGTTGACAGTGTTCATTGCGTCTGCAATCAATTGCCCCATGCTTGGATCTCCTATTTCATCGTCGACGTCTGAAAAACTGCTGGGGGGAGGCGGTACAGTTTTCCTTTGTAAGGTCGTCAAAGCTGTAGCTAACGGCAATTCATCTGAACAGTCACTGGCATCTGACTCGGATTCTTCAACGAAGAATTTGTTCGGTGACTTTGTGGCCAGAATCTGCAAACAATAATCAAAGTTGAGTTTGGTACACAACACAAGCAAATGAAAACAAATGAACACTGATTCAACAACCTGATGTAGTGCACTTCTAATGTGATAGCTAAGTTAGAATGCGAGTCAGTTCGATCAAAGGCTGTTTCGATCGAAGGTCGTTTGGATCGATACTGAAAACTCGTTTCGATCGAAGACAAGAGTCAGTTCAGTCAGTCAGCACTGAACTTGCTCTTTATCTGTTTAAAAATATTTAGCTTGGCAGTGGGTAAAAGAACGAAGAATAATCAAGCATTGAGTCTCAGTTTTTATCATCACTTACTCTTCTATCGAAACCTTTGCTTCGATCGAACTCACGTTTTGTTTCGATCGAATGGGTTATTCCAGAAAAAATCCACACCCCCCCGACGGATGGGGTCGTTTTTTAACCCCCCCTCTGACCTGGATTTCCTGAAGCACACGACCCCCCCTCCTGTCTGGATTTCCAAGACAAAAGACCCCCCCTCCCGCCTGGATTTCCGCGAAAAAATATTAGGCTTAAATTTAATTTATTTTTAATAGAAAATACGCACAATCACGTCTAGAAGATGTTCTTTTTAATTTCTAAAGCTTTGGCTAAATAATATCAAAAATTCTGTCGCGTGGAACTAAGAAAAGACTGGAGCAAAAATGCGAAAACGCGAACGAGTGTTTTCTTAGCTCATAAAAATCAGTTACTCTTGTTCTTTTTTTGCGCTAAACATGGTCCAAAAGTAAATACAATTTAATAGTAAAGAACATGAGAAACGAGTTCAACAGTCCTACCTTTTGCTTTTGGAGAAAGAAGGTCAGTCTCATCCACTGAAGATCGAGAACTTTAAAATCAAATAATCTTTCGAAAAGCGAGTCCAAACTTGTTTATTGTTCAATTTCTTTTATAACTTAAAGACTGGATAATTTGATTCACGTATCCTACCTTCAAGAGCCTGTTGTTCTAATCTGCTGTGGAAGGAAACTTCAAACTCGTGTTGGGAAGAGCTTTCTCCGAGCGCCGTAGTTTCAAAAAGTCGTTAGGCTTTTGTTAGTGAATCGGAAAGACAAAATGTGTGCTGAAGAGAACGTAGCCAAGACATAAGCACTTGAAACAGCTCCCATTCACGAAAACGAAATTTCAACATTCAACATTCAACGAGTTTCTTTGAAACCGGCCAAGTTAAGTCCGGCAACAGATTCGTCGAGTGCATGGGTTGTGGATGAAAAATTCTTCACCAGGCTCTTGCGGATTGGAACGCCTGTTTGGTTTGCTTTCTCAGACTTAATGTTCCAAACAAAACTATCAATTTCGATGTAAAATTTGTCCTGAACGACGAACGATATTCTTCTTCTCAGTCAGAGTAACACATACAAAATAACTTCAATATAGCACAACCTCGTTTTTCTACACCGGCCCTTCGTTATGTTTGTTGATATCAATTTCGTCAGAAATAATTTTACTCATAGTTTTGTAAGCCAGCACGAGCACAGCAAGAAAGAGTATCTTCGTTGCAGTTATTCACCAGTTAAAGTGTTGTTCATGTTTAAGAGTTATCGTTCAAAATTTTTACAGTACAAAATTGAATAAATTTTCAAGGTATTTTTCGTACCCACAAAGATTATTGGGAACATACTCAGGGTGGTAAAAAATAAGTTACAGTTTTTTTTATTGGTGCACTATGTACATGTTTGTTGCACCATATATTTGCAAATAAACACGTCTTTGTCGTTAAATGTTCACTTCCTGTTTTTTTGGTAAAGGTAAGACTCGAACTTAATAAACTGGGTCCGTAAGTAATGAGCAAATGTTACAGCAAAAGCTACCGCGGCTGCAGAGGTCTCAGAAGGGGACAAAGCAAACTTGAGAGTAATTACATAACGCAAAAATTTCATTTTCTTTATGTCTCTCAAATCTTGTTACAACACTTCCTGTTTTTTTGGTAAAGGTAAGACTCGAACTTAATAAACTGGGTCCGTAAGTAATGAGCAAATGTTACAGCAAAAGCTACCGCGGCTGCAGAGGTCTCAGAAGGGGACAAAGCAAACTTGAGAGTAATTACATAACGCAAAAATTTCATTTTCTTTATGTCTCTCAAATCTTGTTACAAAGACGCTAGAATTCCTTTTACGACTATGAGGGGAATCTGCCTGAAGAAGCAGGCGGACTACGCTGATAAATTGCAGACCTAGATGAAAAGCTAAAAAAATAAAATAAAAAATACAAAGTGCGAAGGTGGGAAAGTAACTCGGTTATTTTACTTTCTTTACTATTATCAAATGTTACACGAAACAACCAAGATTTCAGCGGGGCTAATGTGAAATTACTCAACGGTGGCGCACTAGGTCTGGGTACGAGTAAAAATGTGTCAGGCGTTTCAAACTCTTCGTTGCAACAACATTGCGACGGCTCTTTCTTCAGTACCTTGCCCGCCTTTCCTGCTATAAAAGGACCTACAAAGGAACTTAGATTATCATTTACGTCAGGTGAGAAATATGTAAACAAAATATTTCTACTATTTTCAGGGTCTGAGAGCGTTTAAGTGTCACCGAACTAAACGTTCAAATCGCGTGAACTATCGGTTGAAATGACCCCTGCAGAAGACTTTTTCCAGTTCAACCCCCCCTCCCGCCTGGATTTCCAGGGTCTTTGCCCCCCCCTTCCGCGAGAATTTCCAGAATCCCATCCGTCGGGGGTGTGTGGATTTTTTTCTGGAATAACCCAATGAACTCTTGATCGAAACAACCTTCAAAAACTGACTGACACCCCCAAGCTAAACTACATGGCTAGTAGTATTTTAAAAGCCATTAATTGGTTCCTACACTTGGAATGAAAACTGATAATTAAGACAGATTCCGCTCAAAGTTCGGGCAATCAGTGCAAAAAGTATTTACTAAAAATCTACTCACAGCACATTAACTTTTTGAATACTATTTGAAACCTCTCACTGTAGTTCATTTGTCCAGGTGACCCAGCAATGAAAATCCCAAGCATTCTCGAGAAATTTAATGTCAAACCTCGGAAGAATGCTTAATGCCTGTGTTTTCAACTAAAGTCCGTTTTAAGTGAAATGTGTAACGTTCAAGTTTCTTTCGTGGGGCCAGCTTGCGAGCTTAAATCTTTATAGGATCTTCTTACCTTTATCCAAATATTACTATGCTATGAGGGTTTTTTGGCAACTTAATTTTTGCCATTATTGCTCGAATATTGTGCGGAAATCATCTTACTTTTCCTCGATTTGTTCAACAAAATGTTTACCTTTCCTGCGGGTTTCTCTTTTTTCTTTGGCTTTTGGGTCTCTTGTCTTCCCTTTTTTTCAAGTTCACTGGATTGCGTAGCCTCTGAGATCTGAAAAGTGAAGTCAAAGTTTGTATTAATATCAAAAACGCAGCAAACTTGTCTTTGACTGTGGTGAGCCACCAGAGATTTCTCTTACTTTGGTTACTGAGCTGTCTCAATCTACTGTAATCCCTTCATTACCAAAATGCAAGTTAATTTATCGCAAATTAAGACAAGTAAAGACTCACCAATTTTCGTTTTGCTCGACGTGGCTGCTGGTTGTCTTTAGAAGAAGACTGAGGCTCGCTCTCATCATTCACGGGGTAGCAACTTAAAACAGCAGTATATTCCTTTTTGGTTTTCCCCCAGATTACTCGCGCTTTTTGACCTTGTTTGATCGGCGACGGATCAACTATAGCTGTACGAAACACGTCCGAATAACGTCCTCGACTCCAGTTTACACGTGCGATTTGTTTACTCATTTTAACGGTGGTGATTGTGGAAAGCAGCGAGTCTTCATTGAAGAGGGCAAGGATTTCAACCTTTTTATAGCAAAACACAAGCTACAGTTGGATCGAAAATCCTGAAAATTGATTGGCTTTTGCATCAACTATTATAAGATTCCAATTGTTATTGAAATGTAATCAGAAACAACACATCAACTATTGTTACACCGGCGGGCTGTTGGTTTTTGATATGCATGCCGCCCTCTATTGTTAAAAACACCATTTCGTTTAAGGCGCTGTGAAATTTGTGTATACTTTTCCACTCATACATCAAATTTACAATTAACGTTTTTCAGCGAGCAGATCGATCTCAGACATCTCAAAGTGTTTTTCATCATGCACGCGGACTCGTCACTCACTCAAGAGCGCGCAGTGGGCGTGCGCGTTGCACTTAAATGATTTCACACATCATTGTTTACTCATCCATTCGATTGAAAAAATGCTACATTGCTTTTGATAAGCGTAGCTTAACCTATTTTGAGTTGCAAAAAGATTTCTAAAGCGCATTCAGTAATAATTTGGCAGTGTTTACAGTTTTTTTCTTAGCACTTATGATCTCAAATCTGTTTCCGAAAACTTTCCTTTTCTTCTCAGCCGAACTACAGTCGGTATTGCAAATATGATGTATCATTTAGTACTATTAGGAAGGGGAAAGAAAACTGCAAACGCATGTGCTTTAGTACAACGTAAGCGCACGCGTGTGACGTTCTTTTTCTTTTCACAGAGAAGGACTTTGAGTAAAATAATTTTTTAAAGATTCTGTCATTTTTTATGCTTTTTTTGTGTCTGTTGTGATCAATTGTGTCTTTTTAGTGAGCCGCGGACGCCGCACTTCATTTGCGCATTGTTTAGTCATTTAATGCACTTGAAGAAAAAATAACAATGTTGTTTTGTGCGTTTTTCTGTGTCAATAGTACTTTGATCTTTAAAATTTATTCCTACTTTGAATGTTTTCAAGTCTGTGATCTATTGTGTTTTATAAGTGAGCCGCTTTTCACTTCATTTGCGCATTGTTTAGTTATTTGATCTTTAAAAAATTATTCTTACTTTGAATGTTTTGAAGTCTGTTTTCGGCCGAACCACATGTTTCTGATTTACATACACGAACAGTCATGGAAATAAAACCCTGCCAGCAGTCGGCAGTAAAAGGTACAGTTTAGTTGTTAATAATCCCAACCCAATGAAATGACGTCAAGTTTCATCCGCGCTTAAGTAAACGGAATCCGGTCGTTTCGATCGAAGGTTGTTTCGATCGAAGGTTGTTTCGATCGATAAAAGTCGATTCGATCGAAGACAAGAGTCAGTTTTCGATCGAAGATTGCGTTTAATCTCTTTTCGCTCGGTTATCAGTGAAAGTGACAACTTGTTCGTTTCAACGTGGGCTCAGAACAAATCGTCGTTTTCACGGCATTTCACAACCTTCGTTCTGGGCTAGCTTACACCTTTGCGAGTTAACTTTAGTTTTCTTTTCAAATTCTATGGACAAGTGAATGGAATCAGAGTGTCCTCGAGGATGTTGCAATACAGATCAGCCTGCATTATTCCCTCAAAAATACAGATTTTTGTGGCACCACTCCTGCTGATGCCAGCCCAGACATGAACCTTAAGCGGGTGTTTAGGTTTTGGCTTTCTCTTTGCTGGTTCATCGACCTTTCGATAACACGTGCGGCGGAACTGCTGAAGAGAGATGGAGCATTCGTCGGAGAAGATGACATTATCGAATGTATCTCCAGAATCTAGAACACGCTGGGCAAACTCCAGTCTCTTGACTTTGTTGGCCTCTCTGATGGTTGGCAGTATCTCGTTTGTTGCAGAGTCCAACCTTGTTCTTTGCAGGATCGTCGAACGGTTGACGCGTGAACGATTAACCCATGTTTGGCAAGCTTCTTCTGAATTTCACGGCTGGTTGTTTCGTCGTTTCTTCTCATCTGTTCTTCAATGAACGCTTTGGCTTCAGGGTTTACCTTTCTAGGCCGACCTGATCTTGGCAGATTGTTCGTGGAACCGGTAAGTTTTAGCTTGTTTATAATTCTCGCAACACTTTGATAGCTAACTGCCAGATCTTCTGCCTTTAACGTTTTGAATATCTCAACTGGATGAAGATTTTGCTCGTGAAGAGATTGGATTCGCATACGCGTATAAGTTGATACCTTCGGCATGATTGCTTCGGATAAACTAACAATGCGAACTTAAAAATTCAACTATATACAAACATGGTTGCCATGTCCACGGAATAGCCGTCAAAGTCCCGAGGGAATTCAGGGACGAAAAACAATTAACGAAACATCGTTCGAACTTTAACAAAGCTAAAACGAAAAATCACTATGTTCGTTGAAACTTCGTTCGAAAATTCACTACAGGCACAACGTCTTTTCGTAGCGCGGTCTGAAAATTCGCTCTGGGTAAGAACAATAGTAGCCATGATATTTCGCGAACATTTCGTCGCCTTATCGTTTCGTTCGAAAATTTGTTGAATGTCGTTGAAAAGTACCGAAAAGCAACGTAATTCGACGAACTTCACTCTCATTTCTTTTGCACAGTACTGTAAAGGGGAATCCACCAATTTGAACCGGTGAAGTTTTTTGTTAGTGAAAATAATCATGTTTAAAATTTTATATTGAAATTCTCTTAGTTTGGTGTCCAACGTAGTTTCAAAAGCTAAAGAATACAACTTTTTCCAGTCTATGGCAAGATAAGGGTATTTGTTCTAAATTTTAGCTTTCGCCGTAGCAGGAGTTTGATGTAACATTGGAAAGGTCAATCACTTTACCCGCAATTTTTAATTCAAAGCAAGTTGGATCCATGGGAGCGTGAACACAAAATGGGTTTGTTTTAATTATAGAATGCCATTCCTTTGGGACAGCATCAAAAACACCCATTAGGGAAAAGGAGTAAACAAGGGGAAAAAAGGAATTCAGAATTTTGTCACTTTTAAGAAAAACACCCCCCTTAGAAACCAGGCCACCAACCTTAAGAATTCCTAGATTATAGAAAACCAACTGAAAAATAGATTTCCCCTCGCTTAAAATATACTTATTGTTCCAAATAATTTGATTCATTATTTTTTTTTTTATTTTTTTTTTCGGTTTATTTTATTTAATACAAACATAATACAATGTTACAACAAAAGAAAAAAAAATAGTACAGAAAGAAGATAGGTGTTACAATTAATTCTTGATAATAGATAATATATAATATTTACAATAATATATGTTACAAACAAGATATTCAGGTTATACAAGTGTATATAGCTGGGGAGAGGGCAACATAAGCACGTCAAGTTATATGTCTATTTCAAGCTGGATAATAAATTTAGATATGAATTCAGAAGAGTCTTGTTTCTTTTGCATTGTTTTGCAAGCGTAGTGGTACTGTTTTGCATACAACAGAAGAAGACACAAATCCTTTGTCTGTTTATCGGAAATATTGGTGTTTGGAGTTGGTAAATTTAGAAAGTATTGTAGCGAGGTGAGGCTGACATTAATTTTGTGTAAGCTATTGAACCAGTGAAGAGACTCGTCACTTAATTTCAAGATGACGATGACGAGTCGGAATTCGTCATTGAAGACCAGGCTTGCAAACACTCTCTGTAGAAAATAGGAAGAGTAATGGAAAATGTCCGATATTCAAAGTTGCATTGAAACAAAAATTTTCCACCCACTTTCTTAAGATAAAAATCCAAAACATACTTCCAGGGACTTTCATAATTTTCAACATATTTCTTTACACACATGACTCTTTGAGCAGAGATCATAGATTCAAGATCTAGCATTTTCAATCCACCATCTTCAATATCATTTATTAAAGCTGAACGTTTAACCTTGTCCTTGCCTTTCCAAATAAACGAATAAAGTTCTTTATTAACTTCTTTAATGAGTTCGCTGGACACTGGAATTAAAGATGCCTTGGACATAATTTTGGGTATGGCAAATGATTTCACTATTTGAATTCTACCAATGAGCGTCAGGCCCCTCCATTTCCACATATTCAGTACCTTTTTGATCGATTTCAGGACAGAATGGAAGTTGGCTTTCTTTCTCCTTACGTTATTGTAATCAAAATGCACTCCCAGAATTTTAATAGAAGTTTTAAATTCACAAGGGAACCTCTCGTACTCTGGATCCCACGTGCCTAGCCTAAACAGTTCAGTCTTCTCCTCATTTACTTTGAGACCAGACCATTCTGAGAATTTACCAAGGCAATCTTGCAAACAAACATACGAGGATCTGTTACGGAGAAAGCAAGTCATATCATCTGCAAAAAGTGTCACTCTAACCTCAGAATTGCCAATTTGAATACCCTGAATGTTTTTATTTTCTCGAATACTGCACGCCAGAAGTTCTAATCCTAATATGAAAAGAACAGGTGAGAGTGGATCTCCTTGCCTCACACCTCTACCAAAATGGGTTTGTTTTAATTATAGAATGACCGATATATCAGTCGACATATGGGTCGACACTCGACCAATATGTCGACCGACATATCGGTCGAGAGTCGGTCGATATGTCGACCGATATATGTCGGTCG
>OZ026595.1:30957953-30965453 GCA_964020085.1 Micromussa lordhowensis
TATTTGCATTCTTAGGTAATTATGATAAGGAGGAATACAGAAAGAAATGTTTCCATGGTTACTCGTCACGTGACTCCTCATACCACAGAGAGAACACAAAGAAGTGTCTAATACATCAATAAATATCATCATAGCTAGTTTGGTGTGATTTCATTCACATGGTTGAAAGATAAAAGGAATTAACTTATGTAGCCTCGTTTCCGTGGTGACAAATTTAAGCTGTTTTTAAAACCCATTATAATTCACCTCTGTGCAAGTTACAAAAGTGCCACCAAATATTTTTTGCATTATTTAGGGTCCAATTAAGATATTTAGACTAGTGGCTTGCTTGCTTCACAAAATTCCCACAGGACTTTTTTTAATGACATGTGCTCCCGGACTATAAGAGGGGCGTAAGGGTTTCCAGTGATGTGGCTTTGCATTATTTTTGGTGTGGTTTTGCAGTAAAATGTATTCTAATTTGCGGTATTGCGGTTTCAAAACAATAAGCGGTTTGCGGTTATTACAACCTTAACATCGCGGTAAGGGGGGTGCGGTTTTCGGTGAAAAAAGTGTCTGCTGTGCTGACAATCTTTCAAACGCCTGGTATCCGGTTGTCTTGCAAGCGAGAGCAAAGTTTCTTTGTTTTACGACGCATCAGGGTTTATTATACCAGTTTACAATTTAACTCTGTGGTTTGCAATTTAAATTTATAGATGTAGGCGGACTTTTTTTGATTGCTAGTGTGTCACCCACTCTCTACTTCGTATCATTAAGAGATTACTTTATCAGTCTAATGCAAAGTGTCAGTTGCTTGTAACGGGACACCGACCCTCTTTTGAGAAAGGAATTTCCAGAACACTGTCGTTATGTGATCTTGGGATCCCTGTTCAAAGGCAACGTCTCCCCCCACTCCAACCCCCCCCCCCCCCGCCCAAATAAATTGCATTTTGGTTCAACTGTAGCGCGGAAAAAAAAACGTGACTCTGAGCCCCTTTTACCTGCCACCGTACTATATGAGAGACGTCTTTATGAGACTAAACACAATTTCCAATACAAACTAAATGTGGTAGTGTTAAGGCATACTAAAACAGCGCAAAATGCCTATTGCTCTCGGGACATTTACTTACAGTTGCGGAAGGCGCAAAAGACCTCACTTTCTGTTGAAGTGCATTGCTTGATGGATGTCTAGTGACTTCTGCATACATAGATACATACATCGGCTCGATTTCAGCCGCTCTCTCGTGTCTGGTCTACCCGAACAGCGGCTGTTAATCGAGCCTAATACATACATACATTATTTTACAGGCGACAGGATTTAGAGATATTTAATGAAATCAAGACTGTCAAAATTGAATCATCATTTGCTTAATTAATTTCTATTGTATTAGGTAAGAGGAAATCAGAGAGTGAAGGCGGATCCACAGAAGTCCCCAGTGGAATGTCTACTGACGAAGAAGAAGAAAAGAAAAAACAGAAAAGGAAGAAGCTGCTAAAAAACAAGGACAAGAAAAAGGAAAGGAAGGGTAAAGGTATGCATAGTGAAATGTTTCCCCTACATACCATTTATACCATCACTTGAAAGAGAGTCCACTACCTGTACGTTGAAGTACAAAAAATCAATGATATGCCCAGATTATTTAGCCACCTGACTTTTCTTCTTTTGCACCAATTTGTTTTTATCTCTGACGCGACTTTTTTAATTGCACGACTTCTTTTTCGACCGGCACTCTATTTTTTTCACTGGGACGTCATTTTTCTCTCTTTGGCGCGAATTTTTTTTAATCTCCGGAGCGTCACATTATTTTTAATATTTATTTGGCGTGACTTTTAAGTCGTATTGCGGCCTCAAGCGTTCCATGGCCATTTATAGACCAATGGGCCACGTTCGATATATCAATATTTTAACATGGCTCTGAGGCTTTCGGGTCAAAATTGTAAATTTTTGAAGTTTTTTTTTGTCTTGTATTTGCCAAAAGAGACTTGGAAACAACCGACTTGGAAACAACGAAAACAATACCACATATGGAAGTTTGACCAGAAAGCCTCGGAGCCATGTTAGAATATTTAACAATTATTCCACGAGCGCACGTTGGATATGAGATGATAGATAGCCAACGAGGCGCGTAGTGCCGAGTTGGCTATAATCATCTCATATCCAACAAGCGCGAGTGGAATAATTGTTTTATTAAAAACGCCCCCAAAACAGAAAACTAAAGTAAAATAACAATGAAAACGCCTAAGAAAATCACGCGTACGCCTACCATGTTTGTAGAGCATGGTATAATGGCTCATATACCATGACCGCTAAGCCAATCAAAACGCTGGAACTGCATTATACGATGATTCAGTATTTAATAATGATATTTATACAATAACCAAATCAATGCGCGCACTCTGATTGGTCGACCAGCTATGATTTATTGTGCCAGTAAACCCATGGAAAAATTGCGCGTCTTCTAAATTATTATATAAAAGCAATAGACCACAAGTTTTCTATGAGTTATAGGCTGATAAACCACTTGGCATGTTGGTAGAACACTCGAAGAATTTGTATACCACTCGCCTGCGGCTCGTGATTTCAAATTCTTCTCGTGTTCTACCAATTCCCCGCGCGGTTCATCAGCCTATAGACCATAGAAGCTTGTGGTCTATTGCTTAAATCGAACGTGGCCTATTTTGGTACATCAAAAGTTAGAGTTGGCTCCGAGGTTTGGAATATAACAAAAGAAGTCATCCTTTGGCTCATCAATGAATAACACATTTCTTTTGCTTTATTCCCCTAAGCCCAGGAACCAAGTTCAAATTTTGAATATAACAAAACCGATCTCTTCGAACGATACGGGCGCTTATTCCACCTAGTCTGTTGGAACCTGCGGTAATTTGGGTGCCTTTAAGACTAGCAAAAAGCGTGGACGCTTCCAATTAAATTCGACCCACTTCTCGTATTTCCATTCAATATAGTTAACGCATTATTGATGACATTTTTGACTAATTCTTGTACTTTAAGGGTTTTCGGGAAGAAGGTGTCAAGTCTGTCAAGGAGAGGAGGGGGGCGTGTTTTTAGGGTATCCCAAAGACCCACGAAATAGTGTCGTGGTAAATTGGACCTAAATAAATTTAGACGCTATCTTGTTTTTTTTTTCTCATTTGCATAAAGTGTTTGAATGCAATGCAACACAAAGCGGACTAGATCGAGTTAGATTCTAAAAAATATCTCTCGCCAGAGAAAAGAAGGTCGCGCCAGAGCGAAAAAGTGTCGCGCCGAACAAAAAAAAAGGGGATGGCGCAACAATAAAGAAATTAAAATAGAATTGTTTATAATTATTGTAATATTTCACTTTGCCACGAAAGGGCTCGGAAAAGCGCATTTGGCGATTATCCATCGTTCTTAACCGGCCACCGTACTATACGGTAAATTGATATTAGAGAGCTCAAGCAGTGAGAGACGTCTTTATAGGAGTAAGCACAATTTCCAATACAAACTGAATGTGGTAGCATCAAGGCATACTAAACCGTAGCGCAAAATGCCTATTGCTCTCGGGACATTTTCTTACAGTTGGGGAAGGCGTAAAAGACCTCACTTTCTGTTGACGCGCATTGCTTAAAGGATGTCTAGCGACTTCTATCATACATAGATACATACATCGGCTCGATTTCCGCCGCTCTCTCGTGTCTGGTCCACCCGAACAGCGGCTGTTAATCGAGCCTAATACATACATACATTTATTTAAACGCGACAGGATTTAGAGATATTTAATGAAATCAAGACTGTCAAAATTAAATCGTCATTTGCTAAATTAATTACTATTGTGTTAGGTAAGAGGAAATCAGAGGGTGAAAGCAAATCCACAGAAGTCACGAGTGGAATGTCTACTGACGAAGAAGAAGAAAAGAAAAAACAGAAAAGGAAAAAGCTGCTAAAAAACAAGGACAAGAAAAGGGAAAGGAAGGGTAAAGGTATGCATAGTGAAATGTTTCCCCTATATACCATACCATCATCATTTATACCATCACTTGAGATATTAAGTGCAAAAAATCAATGATAGACCCAGATTATTTAGCTGCGCGGCTTTTCTTTCTTTGGCGACATTTTTTTCTCTGGCGTCACCTTTTTATTTGGCGCGACCTTTTTTATGACGGGCACGCTTTTCTTTTCTCTTGAACATAATTTTTCTCCCTTTGCGGCGACTTTCTTTTTTAGTCTCAGGCGCTACTCTGTTTTTAATTTATATTTGAAATGACTTTAACAATCTTTTCTGGATCTAGTCCGTTTTTAATCGTATTGCGGGCTAGGACTTAGACTTGGCTCCAAGGCTTGGTGAAATGCAACAAAAGAAGTCATCTTAAGGCTCATCAATGAATAGCACATTTCTTTTGCTTTTTTCCCCTAAGCCCAGGAGCCAAGTTTGAATTTGAATATATCCAAACCAATCTACTCGAACGATACGGGAATCATTCCATGGAACCTGTATGAACCCGCGCAATTTTGGATGCCTTAAAGACCAACAAAAGGCGTGGAAGCTTTGCGGTCGACCAACTTCCTGCCTTTTTCCATTCAACATACGTAATGTTCCATTGCTGCCATTTTTGTCTGTCAAGTGGGGGAGGAGTGTTTTTAGAGTGTCTCGGAGTGCCGCGAAGTAGTGCCATGGTAACTTGGAATTAAATAAAGCCATCTTGTTCCGTATAAAGCGTTTGAATGCAATGCAACACAAAGCGCACTAGATTGAAGCCGATTCTAAAAGAAATATCTCGCGCTGGAGAAAAAAAAATGTCGCGCCGATGAAAACAAAAAGAGAGAAGGTCGCATCAATGAAAAGAACCTGCTCTCAGTGCAATTTTGTGGTTTGTCTGCCAGCTCCTTTGTAGCACTAAAGGGTCATCGTAGTTTATATAAGGATATGCAAAGATGAATGTTACAAATATTTAACTATTCACCGAAGTGGAGGTGGCTAGCGGTGGATATATACCAAGCCGCGAGCAGTGAGGTAATATACACCACCAAAAAAAAAATTGATGATTTCTTCACTTGTCACAGATGCAAATCGGGACGCCATGTTTTCCCGAGTTGCTCCGAAGTAAATGGCAAAGGATATTTGGAGTGTGACGAGCCAATCAGCTAAATTAAATTGCCAAATACTATTGTCAAAGTGTGTTCGTTATTTTGATTTTTTGGGGGATTAGACACGGACTTGGTACTGCAAACTTCTATTCAATAAGTATATTTAATGAAGTCAAGAAAGACTGTCAAAATGAAATCGTCTGTTGCTAAAATAATTTATGTTGCGTTAGGTAAGAGGAAATCAGAGGGTGAAAGCGAATCCACAGAAGTCACCAGTGGAATGTCTACTGACCAAGAAGAAGAAAAGAAAAAACAGAAAAGGAAAAAGCTGCTAAAACACAAGGACAAGAAAAGGGAAAGGAAGGGTAAAGGTATGTATAATGAATGGTTGCCCCTATATACCATTTGTACCGTTACTTGAAAGAGATTCGAGTAGACTACCTATATATTAAATCTAAGATAATAGCTGTTGGTATCGCTAAAAGCACTTTTCACGGTTAACTTGGCTCATTTGCATTACAATAAAATCTTGAATGTATGAGAGGCAATTTCGGGCTATTTTGTAGTTTTAACCCGAAATTGCTTTGCATCCATGCTGGTTTACATTGCAATGGAAATGAGAAAAACTAACCGTGAAAAGGGCTACTACCAACTAGCAAAGATTTTACCTATACGCATGCCTGTGTAATTTGTTTAGCGATGTCATAAATTACCTAAATCTATGAGAAATAGATTGAACTTAATTCGATTGCTCAAACAGACATGTCGGTGACATAATGAGCCCATTATCTATGAACAGAAATAGAGAAATGCAAAATAAAAGGACTAGAAAACAATGATGCAAGGCTGATACTACGTAGAAAGCTTAACGAGGCAACGACATGATAGAGTCCAAACTGAAAAAAAAAAACAGGAATTGCAACCGTGGACAGCTGTTTCGACCTTATTAAAAGGGAATTGAATGAAAACAGCTCAAAAAAGACCACGCACATAGATAAATAGGTAAATGTAGCTTAGGTAATCAGTGCATTTCGAAAACGATAAAGGTCGTCAGCAAAATGTATTCTGCTTGAACTAAAAGTGAACACCTTCAAAACAATACTTTTACTTAATGTAATTTTTTCACTGTTTTTCTTTTTGTTACAGTGACGGGGCTGGATCAATCAATAAAGTACTGAAAATATTTAAAAAAGAAAAT
Source organism: Micromussa lordhowensis (assembly GCA_964020085.1). Lineage (NCBI taxonomy): Eukaryota > Metazoa > Cnidaria > Anthozoa > Scleractinia > Lobophylliidae > Micromussa > Micromussa lordhowensis. The sequence goes on from OZ026595.1 coordinate 30,964,196, forward strand.
TGTTCCCTTGCACATGCCATGGAGTTATATGGAGCAGCTAGGAACACCTTGTGCGACTTCATTGGCATTTGCGAGTTGAAGATCGTAGATAAGGAAAAATACCAAACAATAACAGCAGTGGAGAGGGACCGTTCAGGAAAACTAGCAGTTAGAACAATAGAGATGAGATGCAGGGCTGCCCTTTCCGAATATAAAGCGCAGGTTAGAAAACACAAGGAGGATGGGAGACTACTTCCATTTTACCCTTCAGAAAGCTTTTATAAAGATTAGTTTGAATAGAAAAATCATTAATAACCAAAAGATTAATTTGAATAGAGAAATCATTAATCACCCCAAAAACATTTCAAGTTATTGTAATATTTCTCTGTTTTTAAGGTGGCTGAAAACAGCTTCTCGGGCAGTCAGCGGTAACTCGTGTGACAGCGCGAGTTTACATTAGATATTAGAGAACTTAAGCACAGACGTTTTTGAGCCACGGACGTCAACCGGAAGTTTATGTTTTTGCTTTTAGCACGTTTTCGTGTCCGACCAATGATTTACAAGGCTCTCATTTTAGCATTAAAGACTTGATATTTTCAACGAAAGGCGAGTAATACGCATCGAAGAGGTGAATTTCCGACTTCCGGTTGACGTGCATGGCTCAAAAACATCTGTGCTTAAGCTCTCTAATAAGGAAACATGACGGCGAGAAAAGCAATGGTACAGAGAAGACAAATACTCAAAATCTGCTCATTTACATTTTGTGATATTAAGCAGAATTTTTAATTCTTTAGTATTTGAAATGAGGACTTTATTTTTGCGCGACATTTGATAACTGGAGTATAATTCTATAACTGATTATCAAAAAACCTGTGCGTTAAAATTTGGACAAATAGCAAAATTGTATTCAGAAATACAACGCAATAATGAGTTGAAGATTATAGAGAAAAAGAAATATCACACAATAAGGAGTTGAAGATAGTAGATGAGAAGAAATATCACACAATAATGAGTTTAAGATAACAGATAAGAAGAAATATCACACAATAACAAGTTGAAGATAATAGATACGAAGAAATATTACACAGTATCGCGATCTTCTTATAGTTTTGCCTATGCGCGAGCCGTCAATATTTCGTGGTACTGCCGTCTCACTTTTGCGGCCTGTGATTGGTTCTAATCTGGAAATTGACGTTGTTGCACTAAATTGGGTTGCTGACGTACGCAAGCAAATTGCCGCCGCATTCAAATAATTGTACAAATATTTCACTTCAGTGTT
>OZ026595.1:30970453-31028953 GCA_964020085.1 Micromussa lordhowensis
TTCCAAAAGGAGGGACCCCTGGGTCTATTCTCAATTCCATTCATAGATAGCACAATTGCTGAATGATCAGATTTAAGCGATGGAATGACATCAACATTATCAATATCTTCCTGCATACCATTACTTACCAGCCATAAATCGAGCCTCCTTTGGATCACAGGCGTCTTCTGACGCCATGTAAAACGTTTTACATTTGGATTTCTAATCCTCCATATATCAATTAAATCATTAGCGAGGCATATGCTGTCAATACACTTCACCGATTCTTTTCGTTTTGGGTTTCCACCATTTCCATCCAGATCGGGGTCGAAAATTACATTAAAATCACCACCGATTACGATGTTACAATCTTCCACTACACTATAGTTATCCAATTCTTCACGGATCTCCTCAAAAAAAGTAGATTGTTCGTTTGTTTTGTTCGGGGCATACAAGTTAACAAAAAGAAAGGGATGGTCCTGGACATTTGCTTCTAGGATGATGAAACAGCCATTTTGATCCACTTTTATAGTTTTAAATTTGAACTCTAAAGATTTTCTAATAAGAATGAGGACACCCTTACTATGTTCTGTACCATGTGAGAAAAACATTTCCCCTTTCCATTGAGATTTCCAAATTTTCTCCACTTCAGGAGTACTATATTATGATTCTTGCAAAAAACAAATATCCGATTTATCTTTCATTAACCACCCAAACATTCGCAAACAATGCCTTTCGCTTCTCAAAAGATCGAATCCCTCGAGCATTTAGTGACAATAATTTAAAATTAATATTGTTAGGAGCCATATTTGCATAATATTACATATAAATTCCACCGATCAAAACAAATAAATTTCGTTGACTGTAAAACCCACTTTAAGAGAAAATGACCTTGAATTTGCAATCGGCCCAACCCTAAATAGACAGCAAAATTTTGTACAGTAAATTACATTACAAAAAATAAAAACCTGCAATACGAGATACTGAAACCTTAACGACATATTTTACAGTAGCCAGAAAAAACTGCTTCGCTACTGTGGATCGAATCGAGAAAATAACACCGACCGGAACACTGAAGCTAAAAAAGATGTTGAATACCCAAATCGTGTTGGATGTCGACTCTCCAAACAAAGAAAAACGACGACCTTATGGATTTAAATAAGCTAAACACGAAACGATAAACCGTAACATCCCTGTAGCCATAAACACGAAATCCGTATAGTCAGCGTAGCGTACCTTGACCATCTTCTAATAAACCGTTTAACATTGCTATTTAATACTAACCTACACTGTAAATTTAAATGACTATAGGAAAGGAAGTAAATAGTATGACAACAAAATTTCTCTAGCAAACACGAATGTCAGTTCATAACGGTACCAAAACTCTGTCAGTATAAAGCTTATCGGGCTCCGCACGACTGAAGAATGCAAGCTTACCGGATTTTCTTGCCTCAATCAACTTCTTAAACTGCTCCTTGCGCCTTATAACAATTTCCTTCGGCAAGTCTGCTGAGATGCCAAACTGGGAATCTTTCAGAAGACTCGTCTTAGACAAGATGAATTCTCTATCTCGATAACGCAGAAACCTCACTATTATCGCTCTCAGCTTTCCATCTTGGTTTGTGGTTTGTTTTTCCCACTCTGTGCACCCGTTGGAATTCAATTTTTAGTACTTCTTCCGGCTGAATCTCCAGCACTCGCGCAAAAAACTCTTGAAGAACGAAGTGGGTATCTTCATTACCGTCTGGCTTCTCTTCTATGCCATAAAAGCGAAGATTCTCGCTCCGTTGATAAACCTCCGCGTACAATAATTTATCTTGTAGATCCTTGTATTTATCATCGCAGTAATTCTTAACTGTATCACCAGCGGTCTTACTTGCTTCAACAATGGTATTCAATGTTTGGAGGCCATCATGCATGTCTCTAATGGCGTCCTTCGACTTTGCCTGATCTTGTTCGAGCATTTCGACTCTGCCCTGTACCATGTTCAGTTTCTGTTCTAGGCTAACGACCACAGCGTTGATTGACTCCAGTTTTGAATTTACTGCGTCGAGACTAGAAAGAATAAGGTCGACTTTTGCACCAAGGTCGTGAGTCATTTCCACGTGTTCCGGAACTTTATCCCCTGAAGATGACGCTAACTCAACGTTCAATGGCTTATCTCTAGCCCTTTTTTTTCTGGAGAACTTAATTCGTTGTCAGAGGTATCTAAAATGCTTTCACACGTTTTCCTTTTAAGATTCAAAGAGGCATCGGCCATAAAGCGTTGAAAAACTATTAACAAATTCGGAGAGCTTCAGAAACACGACTACCCACTCAGCATGCCTCGACCCAGTCCCAAACACACCATGATGCTCTACAGTGCTATGAACTGCTGTTTGCTTGAGCTGTTAAAGTGGGGATACAGTTCAAGTCTACAAAATGCACCTTCTTTGCCAAGGAACTCCAAGTCCTAGGACACACCATCACTGAACATGGGAGAAAATCAAATTCCAAAGGTGTTGAAGCAATTACCAGCATGGAACCACCTTCAAATACCATTAGCCTTAAGAGGTTCTTGGGTCTTTGCAACTTCTTTCGTGACTACATTCCGAACATGCCAGTTCCAAGAGACCAGTTCCAAGAGCGACTATTTGCAAGCCCTACCTGGACTTAACCTTCGTCGTTCCCAATTTGCAGAACAACAACAAAAGGATTACTGGTGTAGCCTTGCATTTAATCTCCTCTCTTCAGGAGATAACAAAGCAAATGTGTCAAGGATACCACGGAAACATTTACACTGGGCTCAACATTTCTCAAAACGCGCAGTCCATGGTGTCCTTATGTATCGTGACGAGCTCATGGATAATCCAAATCACTATCGCTATGTTGTAACAGATGACGTCCAGTTACGTCGACATTTGTTGCGAGCCTATCATGACTCTCCTTTGGCTATGCATAGGGGTAGAGAAGCTACCTACGAGTCATTGTCCAATGACTTTTACTGGAGGAACATGTCGAAACATGTACGGAATTGGATACGCAGATGTCCAGACTGCATTCGTTTTAAAACTAATGATCAGCGTCATGGCCCCATGCAGGTTCGTCTCTACGAAGATCCGTTTCACACCTTGGGCATTGATTATGTGGGCGAACTTCCAGTGTCACCGAACGGAAACAAGTGGATTTTAACAGCAGTTTGTCCCTACTCAAACTTTCTCCGAGCTATACCTGTTCCAGATAAACAAGCTACTACAGCCGCCCATGCCTTGTATGACCATGTATACTTGGAATTTGGATTCCCTGCTGTACTTCAAAGTGATCAAGGTGGTGAATGGACAAATGCAGTGCTCAAAGAACTGACTACATTACTATCCATAGAACAGGTTTTTACCACAAGCTACCGCCCTCGTCTTAATGGTTCTACTGAACGTGTACACTGATGGTTAAACTCTGCAATAGGCATTTATTGTGAAAAAAATCAACAGCTATGGGAAGATTTCTTACAACCTGCAACCTATGCCCATAACACTTCCCCAATACCTGGAACAGATCATGTAACTCCCTTCTTTCTGGTGTTTGGAAGACATGCTCCTTCTCCAGAGGTTCTCTCATTTGACGTGCCACCTGCACCTCTCTCCCAATCGTCATATGCAAAGGCACTCGTCCAAGGAGCAAATGAAGCATGTAAATCCTTTGGTAGGATCAAAGCAGATCTAAAAAGAACCCAGCGAGAGTATTATGACATCAACTCGAGATATCTCCATGTACCTGATGGAAAACGAGTTTATGTTTGCCTTCCTCCTCCGAGTTCAACAGAAAAAGGAGCTGCTACCCGCTTTATCACAAGATACGATGGTCCTTTCCTAGTTGTTGCTCATGTTCATGGATGTCAGGATTTGCTACAGTTAAGACATTTAACAACAGGCAAGGAACTTAGAGCAGTGAACATTGAAAAAATTGTTGTAGTTCCTGATGGTGATCCATGTGCAGACATCCGCCCGGATACTGAGCAAGAACAGTCCTTACAGGATGCCACACCCTCATTGCAGGAACATAATGTCGTTCAACCTCAGTCTATTGTATTAAGCCCAGATTTAAACAAAGTCGCACTTTCATTTGGACAATATCTTTGCCCATTGTAAAAACCTCAGTGTTACGCTTCTGAAGCATGTAAAGCAGTTTACCAACGTTTACCAGATGCTAGAGACATTCTTAACCGACATGGAAAACTGAAAGGACTTGTCACCAAATGCCCTTTCTTATCCCTGAAAGGTGAACCTCATGGGGGTACTTACTTCCTCGTCTTAGATGCCAAGATGTTTCAAGAACTGAACAAGTAAACCCTCCAAGAAGGGGTGGACTCATGAGCAAACGTTTAATTTCTCTTTTCGTTTAGATTATTACGCGGATCATTTGTTTCTGTTGTTCCAGTTAATAACTTAAAACCCAAGAAGGGGTGGACTGTAGTGGGACATTTAGTGACGGTTACGTGATATACCGTATAGTCTCAGAAACCGGTCGGAACTGGTCAAAAGAAACACATGTTGTCGAAGGTCGTCGAGGTTAAGTTGTTCACTGTTGTCTATGCTCGGCGTAAATAAACCTCAAGAGTGTTGTGTTTACTTTGCCTTGAACCTCGTCCTGGTCCGTCTACACGGGGGGGGAGGGGGGGTACTCCCTATAATGGCCTATACGGGGAGGCTCCGCCCGAAAGGGGTACCTTTTTCAGGCTTCAGGTATATAAAAGGGTAGGGATTTCACAAGTTGAGGTATATAAAAGGGTAGGGAAATCGGTCATTTAGGTATTTACAAGGGCCTTTAATTAAAATATTTTGAATAGACGCAGTTATGGCTGTATCAGTTTATTTATTAAGCACTACAGAGAAGAACACAAGTTGAACATATACAATATGTGTGTTGTATATCTGCCTATCTACGTGTAACCCACGTGTAATTGAAATTGAAACTGGCTCCCTAAGGCATCAGCAGAGATTTTCTTTTTACTTCTTATGATGTATTTCTTTCTTGTAAGAGTAGTACAATCATGTTTTATTGACCTATTGCATTTTGAAATTTCGTTTTGTTCACGTTAACGTTCGTTAAAAAGTATGCACCTATAAAGATAAAGAAGACACTGGAATGGTTTTATGAAGGTCGCAAACAAAATCACTGTTCACCTGATGTCCGGAGTATCTTGACTCCCGCCCACAACTGAACTGAATAAATAACACTTGTTTGCAAAACTTTTCTTCTCGTAATGTTTGATATTCTCCCATAATATTGTTCATTAGCTTCATTACAAGGGCTTAGAAAGGGGATGCAGTGTTCTAAAGTAGGTATGTGAAAGGGGTACCTTTTCTCAATAAAAGGTATATAAAAGGGGTACCTTTTCTGCCAAAGTGGTATATAAAAGGGTAAGGGGTTGGACCTCAGGGCGGAGCCTCCCTGTATTAAACTTTATTAAGTACCCCCCCCCCCCAGGAGTGCTCCAAAACAATTGTTTTTTTTTTTAAATTGACACAGAAACTGGAGATTTACTCCAGTTCGCTATATCCTTGCATTATAATTGTGTTATAGATATTTTGGTATTCTAAAATATACTTAACTATACAAAGTGCATTTTTTTCTAATCCCTGCTAAAAGGATAAGGATCGATTGAATGATTCCTGCACTGAGACTAACAGTCAAAAAGAGGGACAAGAAAATGAATTGAAGATGCTAGATTCAGGATTTGCAAGTACAGATGTTTAAATGACTTTTTCAATAATGCCTCATGGCTTACTAGTGCGCTCACCTCTGGATCAAGCGTTCTGGGTTCCAGCCCTAGCTGGGGACACTTTGTCATGCGCCTCTCCATTTGAGTGTACAAATGTGTACCACAGATTTAATTTAGGGGGTAACCCTGCAATGGGCTAGTCTCCCATCCAGGGGGGAGTAGAAATACTTCCATTCACTTCATGCCACTGAAACTGGAGATAAATGCCTGCTTACCAATTTAACAGTAAGACAAGTTTGAGCATAACTGAAATTATGCACTGAGAATCTCAAGTTTCAGAAACAGTAGGCAGACATGTAGTTACTTCTGGAGACAACGATAAACATCATGAACGTAAAATGTGTCAGATCGCATCTCCAGCCAGCTGGCCCCACCCCAGAACTTCAAATACTTGATTTGCAAGTGCTGGTTGCTACTTTACTTTTTTTGGTGACTACTTTAAAATCTGTGTAGAGCACTGCTTTGATATGTACAGTACTGCTTTCATGTTTCATCATGACAATGCCTGTTGAAAGCCCTACTGAGAACCCTTTTGTACTAACATTGAGTACCTTTTTTCAACAGGTGGATGAAGATAAAGCAATAATACTTGCACTACATTATCTCAAGAAAAAAAAAACGATATCAGATTTCACCATTAAAAAGTTGAAACCTGCATTGAAAACCTTCTGTATTCCTTGCATGAAGGATTCTGCAAAAGAGACCCTCTTGAGTTCCTTTGGAAGGGTACTCTTTGAGAGGAAAATAGTTATAAGAAAAGATAGTAGAAATGTCATAACTCACCAAAACCTTAAAACGGTGAAGTAAATCTACAGGTCAGCACACACAAGGGAAGTTCTCCCTGCAAGTAGCCATTGCAAGAAGTTGCAAAACAAGTCCTCTATATGACCATGAACTAGCCATTCTCTTCACAAAATTAGGTTGTGGCCACTAAAATTGGGTCCTTACAACTTGTTCCACAAATTAAATTTGAATTGAATTGAAGTAACAAGAAGCTTGGTTAGTCTTGCATGCAAACTGTTTTTGCAACTAGCCCCCTTGATCAAAGAAAACAACTGCCAATCAAAACCTATATCGGACTACCTGTGACTGATTCCCTTGTGTTTGCGGAGCTAAATGTTAACATCTTTTTCTTAAAACTGTCCAAAATTACAGTGAATATTATTTGAAATAAGAAAATGTCTATAATTATGTTCATTTGATGGGAATAGGTGTTATTGTTTTTAAAATGAGCTACATAATTAAAAAATTAAAGTTAAAAATTGAAATGGAATATTTTTCTGCTATATATATATGTATGGGTTATTGACCAAGTGTGAGGTCAAGATGGATGGATATTGGCCAAGTTCTTTTTTTGCGTGTTTATAGACTGAGACAAAGTCAAGGTCCATGAACTCGCAAAAAAGAACCAGTGATTTGGGTCATCTTGCCCACTCGCGGAGCTAGCCATATAATAAATATATTTATATGACAGTGTTTTAACCAAATGTTTATACCTTGATTATTTTCCTGAAATAATAAGATATGTATATATTTAAATTTGTTATAGTTTTGTGTTAAAGATAATTAAAATTGATAAAAAGGTTCAGATTGTAATTTTCATCCTCATTATAAGAAAATTATCTTGCAGGTACAAGATCGTATGTAAATCAGGTTTATGGTTATAGAGATACAAGGCTATTTTCAGACAATAAAAGAGTGAATCACCTAAAGTTTAGTTTTTACATGTGATTCAGGGATGTGACACACTCTGCAAGAGACTATTTACATGTACAAGGAAAAAGAAAAGTTGTTCCTTGTTTATTGTTCCTATTTTGGGCCAAGCATTTATATTGGCCCTAGCTTTTCTTGATTTACATGAGATTTACAGGATCTAAACAGTCTCCCTTTGCCGATTCACATGATATTTACAGGTTCTTGACAGTCTCCCTCTTTCAAGTTACATGATATTTACAGGATCTTAGCAGTCTCCCTTTTCAATTTACATGATGTTTACAAGATATTGGCAGTCTCCCTTTTTTGATTTACATGATATTTACAGGATCTTAGCAGGATTCCTTTTTCGATTTACATGATGTTTACAGGATCTTGGCAGTAGATCTCTCTATTCCGATTTACATGATATTTACAGGATCTTGACAGTCTTCCTTTTTCGATTTACATGATATTTACAGGATCTTGGCAGTAGATCTCTCTATTCCGATTTACATGATATTTACAGGATCTTGACAGTCTTCCTTTTTCGATTTACATGATATTTACAGGATCTTGACAGTCTTCCTTTTTCGATTTACATGATATTTACAGGATCTTGACAGTCTTCCTTTTTCGATTTACATGATATTTACAGGATCTTGACAGTCTTCCTTTTTCGATTTACATGATGTTTACAGGATCTTAGCAGGATTCCTTTTTCGATTTACATGATGTTTACAGGATCTTGGCAGTCTCTCTTTTCCGATTTACATGATATTTACAGGATCTTGGGTGTCTCTTTTTTTTTCGATTTACATGATATTTACATGCTCTCTGCTTGTCTCGCCTTTTGAATTTACAGGATCTTTTCTCGCATTTACATGTTTCAGTTAAAAAATTTACATGATTTTTACATGTTTTTTCAAACCATGTAAAAGTCCAAAAATCATGTAAATTATCTTTACAGTAAATTTTCATCGATTTACATCTTATTTTCATGTTATTTACATAGTATGTAAATTGTCAATTTTTCCAGTGATACACCTTATTCCAAAATGGCTGCCATTTTAGAGTTTTTTTGTTTGCTTGCAAATTAGCCCTTGTTGCCTCGTTCAAGGGAAAATATCTTTTGAATTTCGAGTTAAAGAACGAGGCAACAAGGGCTAATTTGAAGGCAAGCAAAAGACCACTAAAATAGTGGCCATTTTGGAATAAGGTGTATCAACCAGCTCAAAGTGTTTAAGACTGGCAAATTGGCACACACTTCTTACTCCAAAAACCTATTAAAGAATACAAAATGCTACACTACAGCACAACAAGATCTTCTCTCAACCGCCGCCATACACCTTCACCACCTGCCAATTCTGGTCACCATGCTCATACACTCCATAACAGTGCAGAAGAAGTGGATCGGCAGGAGGAATACCAGAAACTCCGCGTTAAATATAATGCATTGAAGGGAAAAAATCGGATTCCTGGAGCACTCAAGCCAGAAAGGTGGGTGTTAATGTAATTCATATAATGTATATGTTGTAGGTCAATTTGTTCTTTAAGTCAATTTGTTTCAAACTAGGTTAATTTGATCTCAACCTAGGTCGGTTTGCTGATGGCTGTCTGTCTGTTTTTTTTTTGCTTGTGTTGAGATCTCTGGCACCTGAATTTTTTTTAAAAATACAGTGAAAGCTCCCATAAGCGACCATTCAAAATGTCAAGCCTAGGCGGTCGCTTATGGGAGGTGGTCGCTTACGAGAGCTTCCGTTAAACTTTTGACTGTTCTTGAGAGAGTTCTAATTTTCTGTAATTAAGACATTTAAGGTCGTCTCTTTTAAGACAGATATAGTACAGGTAGTGCAGTGTTTGTGCATTTTTTCTTTAATTTTACTTCCCAAGGCAAATGGTCATTTTTCGTAAATTAAAAAATATAAACAGGATATTTATGTAAAATACACCATTTGAAAGGTGTTTATATGTAAATTCCATAAAACTCTTCAACAAAGAAGAAAAGATACAGTTTGCAGAGAAATTAGTCTAAAAAGAAAAAGACTAAAAATGTTGTTTATCTCCATTTATAGTAGGTATGTACCCCTAAACTATATCTTATTTTGTCACTCGCAGATGGAAGCGTGTAAAAATAAAGGTGTTTTTGAAAAACAAGTCGTTCTATTTTTAGTCAAAACCGCACGGTTAAGAGAACTTGCAATTTGATCAGTTCAGAAAAAGCGACAACTCCTTCAACCGCTTCAGGCACTTTAACTGTTACCACTGTCACCGCCAGTGCCGCTACGTCTCGAAGTGGTTTACCGCCATTTCAGCCGTTCGACCCCTCTGCGGATCCTTCTACGGTTGGACAACGATGGAAGAAATGGGTGCGTCGTTTCGAAAATACCTTCTAAGTAGGCGATTCAACCAACGATATTTTCAATATCTTACCGGACACTGGTACAACCTATAGGCGCATTTACACGACATTCATTTTAGGTACGGCACTCCTAAATTTTGGCACGCGGGCCAATAACATAGGCCACGGCAAGTTTGATTTTTGCCGTGTAAAAGCAAATTTTTCGGCCTGCATGCCGAAAAATTTAGGCAGGCCGAGACCACCTCAGGAGGTAGTCTCGGCCCGCCTAACGAGAGGTCCGCGTGCCGAAACTGGAGAAAATCTCGTCCCCAGAATCTTCGCGCTCATGACTGACCACGAAGGCGAAGGCTCTGGGGTCGAAAATGAGCTTTCGAGGCGCCAAAATCTTGTACTTTTCGCGGGAAGAAAGATATGGCAACGAAAAAATCGTGGCAAAATTTGCTTCTGGAGCAGCGATGCCACAGAAATGTTGATCGACCTGTGGTCAGAGGAAACTATTCAGTTCGCTTTAGAAAGCAGTAAAACCTCAAAGGAAACGAGAGAAGTGTATAGCACGCTTCAGGTAAGTAACACATTCTACTTGATTCAGTTCGACAACATGCACTTTAAAAGATTGTGAGGTTTCTCGGTTGTCGATCGATGTCAGAGACAAACGTTAATCTCAAATTTTCCTCGTTCTCTTTTTGAAGGCATGTACAAGCTCTAAATAAACTTAAGCCTTAAAAGCTGTTGAAGGTAAAATGTCTAAAATCTTGTCGTGTATCAGGTACAGCTTCAATCCAAGGGTCATGAGTTCACTGTCAGAGAAGTCATAAGTCAATTTCTTTTTGAACAGCCCGCGAAAGCGCGCCTGAAATCATGTGTGAACCGCTGTCATATAAGCACAGGGACTCGCAAATTTAAGAGTGCCGTTCTTGTTTCAGGGGTGCCGTTCCAGAAATCAACATTGAAAAAACTCGAACATATTTTGTCGTGTAAATCAAGCGGACCGTGCCCAAAACTACTGGCCTGCGTGCCAAAATTTTGGAGTGCCGTGCCCAGAATAAATGTCGTGTAAATGCGCCTTATGAAACGGCCATCACTGCGCTCAACCAGCACTTTGACCCTATCCAAAACAAAGACATGGCGATCTTCGAGTTCCGAGAGCTCAAACAAGAAGTCAACGAAACTCTCAACGACTTCTATCGTCGATTGAAAACAAAAGCATCTGATTGTAACTTCCCAAGTGTGGATGATGAAATCCGGACACAAATCATTCACAAAACAAGGGATAAACGCCTTCGCAGACCAGCCCTGCGGGAAAGTTTCACACTCCAGAAACTCCTCAACCATGGCAGATCACTTGAGCGCACCGACTAACAAGCAAAAAGGCTCGAGGGTGACCAATCTCAACATTACCATTAAATGTTGTGGACTCTCAGCCAAACCAGTCAAGTTTTCCGCACAACAACTCAAGTGTTCCGAACAGGGGATTACATAACAACCGCCGAAACCAAGATGGCTTACATAACAAACGACACAACAGAAAACCACCCTCTACCCTCTACCCTTCCAAAAGTAATTGCTTGATACTTTGAATGATTTCTTTGCATTTGATTGAATTCATACCACTCATAAACTTTTTTCAGATCGGCATTTATAGCATGTTCAACCTGGTCAATATCCTCTGCAGACTTAAGCAATTGAGTGTCATCGGCATACGTGAATAGTGTACATTCATCTTTCTGAGCGAAAGTACGGCCAAATCGAAAAGGAAGCCCTGGCAGTCGTCTTTGGTTGTGAACACTTTCACATGTACCTTTTTGGCCGAGAGTTTGAGTTAGAAACGGATCATCACCCCCTAGAACACATCTACGCAGCCAAACCAACTAACAGCAGCAAGCCACAACCAGCAAGGATAGAGTGTTGGCGTCTTCGCTTACAAGAATACGACTTCAAAGTAGTGTATCGACCGGGAAGCACCAACTTGGCAGACTCGCTTTCCCGTCTCTCAAACCAGCCGCAACCAAGGAGCAACATGGAAAGTTGCGCTGACCGCTACGTCAACCACTTAACTACCCACCTCACTCCTCGAGCAATGAGCGTCGAAGAAATCTAACAAGCATCCCTAGAAGACCCAGAATTATGCACAGTTCGAGAATAACTCTCCAGTAACCAGATTTACAAAATGAGTAAACCTTACAGAAGCATTGCTGACGAGCTGTGTATCACTGACCAAAGCATTCTTCTGCGTGGAAGTCGCATTGTACTTCCAGCAAACCTTTATTTCAAGCAGACGTATAAACCATATTGTCACTGTTAGGGCTCTTGAAGAGATTTAACATTTATGGGTGTGTACTTCGTTTTTTAGCACGCTGTTGTTGCTAATTTGCATTAAATTTGATTGATGCTTATGGTTTCTGCTCATGATCATGACGCTTAAAGTCTCACGTGACTCCTTAGCAACATTGACCAATGAGGAAGTAGAATTGTAAATTAAACAAAACTTACCATAAGTTGAAGTTTGATTGAGATTCTACGAAGTCATTGGTCTGGAGCTAAGGAGTCAGGTGCCCTCCCATCTGGGCTACCCACCCTACTATTTACAACAGTCCTGATCACTTGCCTTTGAAGTGTGACTGCTCTGGTTTCGCATGCATATCTCACCTGACTCCTTAGCTCCAGACCAATGACTTCGTAGAATCTCAATCAAACTTCAACTTACGGTAAGTTTCGTTTAATTTTACAATTTTAACACATTAAGTAGGTAAGTCTGGTTAAATATTGTTTCTTTTAAATAACATAGATCCTTTCATTTGAAAAAACAATTTACTTTAATTTTGAGGCCTTTCAAAATTGTTAATTAATCAAATTAAAATAATATAATTGCATACCCAATCACTTTATCTGTTACCTTGTTGTTAATGTCATTTATTTTTATCATTTTCTCTGTTATCTTGTGCAATATTTTATTGTTCCCAGTATGTACTGGTAATTTGAGTTGTTGGATTCTGTAAAATTGTGGATCATCATCCCCATTTTGTCTCAAAAGATGCTTTAGATCTTGAAAACATGCTGTTTATGCTGTTATTAGAAGTGACAGTATATGCTAACCTTTACTTTCATGTAAATAATCCAGGTAAAACCGGCCAATAATCTTGGAGCTAGTGTTGGTGGTCCAAATCCTCCCTCCCGCTGTACATATCTTGACCACCATAAACGCACAGAGGAAACATGTAGTTTTGGTATCCAGACATCTTGTCATGACCATCGAGCGACATTGTGAAATTTGGTGCCTAGGTCATTATAAAATTAAAAAGGGCTTCCTGGGACAAAAGTGGGGATATTTAGGAGATATTTTGTTATAAATTACTCATGAGAATGTTAACCCTCACTTTTGAAAACTAAATAGATAGAATAAAAAAAATAAAATAAAAAAAACCCAGAAGAAATGGAAAATAGAAGGGAAAAAATTAAAAAAAACCCCTAAAATTACGAAAAAAAGCCAGGAAAAATATACAAAATCTATGGCCCTAATGGGCCACCATACCTGTGCTGTCCAGAGTGTTGGAGTTTGTCAAGAGTGGTTGGGCTCAACACATTGAAGATTTATGCCTGAAACCCTTCTTTCACCATTGTTACGAGTTGTCAATTAAACAAGATTGTCTATTATGGGGAATACGTGTAGTCATCCCTACAAGTTACCAGAAGGATATGTTGGAAGAATTACATGTGGGTCATCCAGGCATCGTCCGTATGAAAGAGTTATCTTGCAGTTACCTTTGGTAGCCAAATGTCAATTTGGAAATCAAACAGACTGTGAGGAACTGTAGTAGTTGTCAGCAAATTAGAAAATCACCGGCAGAAGCTCCATTAGCACCCTGGATGTGGCCGAGTAATCCATGGCATCGCATTCACATCAATTTTGAACAAGATGAGAAGAGGCACTACTTCATTCTTGTTGATGGACACTCCCAGTGGCCTGAGATTTTCTACATGCAACGAAATACAACGGCAGCATCACCAATCACTATCTTAAGGGACCTATTTTCCAAATACGGAATGCCTGTTTACTTTTCCAAGTTTTGCAGCGAAGAGTTTACACGTTTCCTTAAGATGAACGGTGTAAAGCACGTAAGAGTAGCACCTTATCATGCAGCAAGTAATGGTCTGGCTGAGCGCATGGTTCAGTCATTCAAGAACGAAATGAAGGCTTGCAAGGACAGCACACTGTCAATTCAGCATCAAACTGAAAACGTCCTGCTAACATATCAGTCGACAAAGCATCCTACGACTGTTCAAACTCCCGCTAGTCTTTTCCTGGGCTGCGAGCTTTGAACTTGGTTATCCCTCCTTCGTCCCAATATGGGAGAGAAGGTCATGGATTCCCAGGCTAAGCAGAAGGCAACACACGGTGTGCCCACAAAGTTCAGGGAGTTCTACCCAGGTGACAGTGTCCTTGTGAAGGACCTCAGAAAAGAGGACACCTGTTGGCCAGGCTCGATGGCTGAGCAAAGTGGACTGAGGTCGCACAAGGAGCCGCAGGCAGTTAAATTTTTGTCCTGAAGATAATTAGATTTATTTTTTGACTCTAATTGGTCTGAAGATGAAAGGAACCGTTTGGATGGTGCAATCGCTTTGGGTGCGAAAAGCTGTCACTCGAGAACATCAACGCCTCTTCAAAACTTGCCGAGTTGAGAGCAATGATGGTCATTACAGCTGCACAGGTCTGGTGTGTAACGGATACGCCGTGGTGGTGTTTCAGTGTTTTGTTTTAGACCGCGAGCTGGGTTTTACGTTCGGCTTAGAGTGAGACACAGTTGCATAAGAAGTGAAAGGAAGCCTCAAACTGTTTTGATTTTTTTCTACCCAATATCCCAAGCTTTCATTCACTTCATGCACTGGTTAATTTCTCATGCTTGAAAGGAAACGACTGCTAAGCCGGGTGATGTTTCCAACTAATTAGTTTTTCTCAGTCTCAGGAAAAGAAAATAATTTTTTAAATAAAATGTACATTTATTTCCATGTTTTGGTATTATTCTTTAGCCCTCTAAGCTGACGTTAGTTGTTGGTTCTCTGTTTCTCTCCACGCACGTCCCTGAGTGAGCTGAAAAAGCCCTGTTACACAGGAAAAAAAATATCATGCATAAAAAAAAATTGCCAGTAAAAGTAAATGGCCCACCCCTAATAAATCATTCGAACCGTCAGATACACAGAAAACAGAAAAGTTAAACAATAATGCAAACAAGTAAATTTAGTTAAATCAATATTCTTCCGAAAGGAATCGTTCAATCCTGGATCATTTTATTGTTTTGATCGGCTAGGGTGCTGATAGTTGATATAAGTAATATATAACTGATTAGTTATCAATAACCTGGTTCAAATAACTATGAATTAATAATTGACAAGTGTGCCACTTTTAAAATTTTGGCGCCATTTCGATCGAGCGCAGTGCAGTCGCATTGCTGTTTCAAGTGTTCAGTCACGTCTTGATTCAACTAAAAGCTGGTATGTCTTCAACGAAGAACGTTTTGGCTCAGCATTTCGAAAATACAAGGAAAATGCTTTCAATCGCCTCTTTCCGAACGAGATCCACCGGATTTTTTTCTGCGAACTAGTGGATAGCAATGGAACTGCTGTGATCCCAGACTTGATCGGAGTAAAATACCAAAAAATCCAACGTTTTGGTGCTCTCGACTCTTGGGCTTTGTGGAGGATTATTACGCCAACGCAAATTAAACGAAGAGAGCAAGTTGACAAGCGAATCTTTTAAAAGAATCGCACAAGTCATAAATAACCATTGCCTGATCACTGGCCTCCCACGTAATGGAGCGATTTCAAACATATATACATACATACACTTTATTTAATCTCAGATTTACAGAGTACCTGAACTTAGCTAATATCTCCGAGGAAAAGTAAAATATAGAAATACAGGAATAAAATAAAAAACTACCATAAATAACTAAGTACTTATATATATGTTAATTACCTAATGATTAACCAACAAATTACGCATAAAAATTATAGTTCCAGATAAGCCGCTCAAAATCTTTGTATGAACTCACTGTTCTATAATTCTCAGGTAATGAGTTCCAGAGTTTAGAGGCAAGATAACAAAAAGAATTATAATTGTAGCGGGCTTGGGAAGAGATAGAATGTTACTGCCTCTAAGGGAATACGAAACAGAGCGTAAAGAAAACATTATTAGTCTCTCATTGAATTATATTATTTATCACCATTCCATATTCGCATTAAGATCGGTATACACAAGATTACCTGTTTTGCGAAGACCTTCCGTCGCACAGCCGACTTTCAAAATTTTCAAGTTGGGTTTTTGGTTCCTTCTTCGTCGAGATATACCTTATGAAGCTCAAAATGAAACGGAAATATGACCAGGAAAACTCTAATGTAAAAAATGGATATTGAATGTCTTAAAAGTGATTAAATGAGCATTACTTAGGGTTCAGGATCAGGACTGCGATTTTCAAAAGCGATGCAAATTACAGGTAGAAAATGAAAACCGAACATGAGAAATTTGTTCTATTCTACGGCCTGCTAAATAGTACTTTTAAGGTTGCTATGTCTTTAAAGGTATTGTTTAACAGAAGATTTTTTTGTTATTCAAATAACTTTCAAAAATTTAAACGCAAAGCTGCACAATTTTCTGGTTGTGAAAGTAAAACAACGGCTAAATGGAAAATATCTTCCATACACACATATATAAGGGGGGTTCTATTACCGGGGGGAATCCCCGTCGGCTCGCTTGGCTCACCGACGGGGATTCCCCCCGGTAATAGAACGCCCCCTTATATATGTGTGTGAGGTTAAAACACAGGTTCTTGTTTTGTGTCATAGAATTATTTTCTATTGAAAAAATGTGCCGTCTATTTAGAAAGCAAATGGGTCGCGGTCGTAAAGGAGCAATGACTCAAAGCAACAAAAAAGAAAATAAAATGTGTAAGATTTCCGAGAAAGACAAACAAGTCTTTGTACTTGGGGCGACAAAAGGCAAACAAAAAGTGGTTGTTATGCCAGAAGACGTTTTGAATGAATTGAGGCAGATCGACCCGCGTGAGTTAGCCAATATTTTGGTTGGCATGTAAATTTAATGCGGATGCTTGATTATCAGTCTTCGCCACTGTTTACAAAACTCGGCCCACAACAACCGAAAGCACGATCTTCCTACCCCGTCGAAGTCTTCTTCAATCATCTCTTGGGCCTCGTCAAATTCACCTTCAAGATTTTGGAAATTTCTGTATTCTTCATCTGTCACCCCCTGCCGAATTATTTCTCTTAACACCTCAGAATCGAAGGGTACACTCTCGCACATCACTATATATTAAAAATTTCTCTATATGCAAATTTGCATGTGGCGAGCCCAAAATATTTTTCATTCAAGGGATACAATGTGTTGAAATATATGAGTCTCGTCTTAAAAGCGTCGTGCCTTTTGGTATCAATCTCGGTTTCGGCCTCGTGCCTTTTGATATCAATCTCGGTTTCGGCCTCGTTGGGGCTGATTGCCAACTATTTTGACCCAAAAAATGGAGAAGATATCACTGCTTCGCCAGATGACATTTATGAAGATTCAGATGCGGACAGGGTTGTTATTGATGCTGGCGACAAAGAAGTCATCTTATCAAATCGTGCCGAAAAACGGTTGCTTAAGATTTTGAACAAAAGGGAAAAGAGTTCTTCATTATACATTTGAAACTGCAGGAAACAAGCGACGACCGTTTTGCGCGTATGCAAATTCAGGTTTGTTTGTGGCGAGGCAAAAATATTTCAAGCATAACGTCACACAGCAGTTTCATATTTTTTTGCCTCTTTCATCGCGTTTACGACTTGATATGTTATATCTCTGACTTCTTTTTGCCAAGAAGGCAAAGAAAGTTCGGCGATAGCGTGCCAAATTGTGTGAATCAATACGATCATTTTATAAATTCGTGATTTATTCAAATAAGCATGCGTTTTGCAAAGAAGAAAAAAAAGTGCTCCACACGTCGTGGGAGTCAAAACAAAGAAATTGTCTTATGCCATAAGACACTGCGTGGGAGTCGAAACAAAGAAATTGTCTTATGCCATAAGACACTGCGTGGGAGTTGAAACAAAGAAATTGTCTTATGCCATAAGACACTGCGTTGGAGTAAAACAAAGAAATTGTCTTATGGCATAAGACACTGCGTGGGAGTCAAAACAAAGAAATTGTCTTATGCCATAAGACACTGCGTGGGAGTTGAAGTCACGCATAACGCGTCACGCTCAAATGAAAGCCTGAATGAAATTTTTCAAATGTTAATTTGACCCGGCGGCTAGAGCGGATATTTTTTTTCTGAAATCTGCCTCCATTTCGCTTCGGACATCTTTCTTAATCTTCTCAACGTCAGGCCGAGACGAATGCCGCGTGAGTTTCGCCCGAACAGAGTCTTTCAGCACGTTGTACTGCGAAAATTCATCCATGATCAACTTAAACTCGTTGTCTGATATTATATTGTCTGTCATTGCTTTTGACAGAAGCCGGTCAACAGTGTCACGTTTCGCAATTGCAAGCGTGACAATCTCTTGATGTTTCTTTATCTTCGAATCAAGCTTTTTGCAGGCGATTATTAAACCTGAAGAAGCGAGAGCGAAACACCCACCAACGACGCCAAGGGGTAACGTGGCCGGTAGGCCGACAAAAGAAAGAGCGGAACCAAAGCTTGCACTTGAAAAAGCGGCCGAAAGAACGCTGGAGCCGGCGGCATTCCAGTTGAAAACCTTCTTGGCACGTTTGTATTTTTTCGCAACAGCTCGATAGTGGTCAACTTCTTTGGCCAGAGCGGTAGAAATTTCATTGGCTTTTTGCATCCTGAAGTCAGTAGGAATGATTTGAGGATATATGTTTTCAGGAGGCGCGGATGGCAGGACATTCGCGGAAGACATTGTATAAATAGAAATTTAATTTATTTCTAATTCAAATTCGAGCGGCAACCCCCTGAAATCAAACAGCTCACCGCTTTCATCTCTTACGCTGACAGTGATACTGTTTACATGTGAACTTGTCGAACAGTCGCGTAAAGGTTGCTGCGGAGAAGCTTCATAGCTTACTTTTTCGTAAGGCTTGCCTCTTACATCGAGTTTGGCCAAGAGGTCAGATCTTTTGTTGTTGAAAAAGTTTTGTTGTGCGTCGATCAGATCGCAATGAATGAAGTATGACGTTGGATATCTGAGTTTTTTTACGTGTGTTGTGAGGCCTAGCACCCGATTAATGCCTAGCAAATTGGCCAAATCACGATCGAGGGTTATTTTTTTCGCCCCCGGATTTTTTATTTCAAGAATGCCCAAAGGCGCGTTCATTACTGTTTCTAATTGGCGATATTGATACTTTTCAAACAGGCCGTCTATTAATTTTGCCACAGCCTGCAAATTGTAATGTCCTGGAGGTATTTTTGAAATAGATAAAGAAGGATCTTTTTCATTGCCCAACGCTGCACTACCTTCTCTTTTCAAAGTATGCCATGAATTGTACAAACTGCACGAGATCAGTTTCATGAAATGAACCTGGGGGATCGGCTCGTCAAAGTAGATGGTCTCTCCGTTTTTCTGAGTGGCAATTGTGAGAACAACTATTTTATATTGGATAGATATAAAATGAAAGGCCAACAACCAATGCTTGCTCAAATAGCCGCGGCGAATAAAATAGCGTGGGCAGAATTCACGGCACAGTTCCCAAACGCGGACAAAAGCCAATTCTCTGCTCAAGCATATTCTGATGATAAAGGGAACATCACAGGATCTGAAATATTTTTGAAGGGGGGGCATAGCGTGTCTGGGTCGGACAGGAAATATTGGAGCCCGCAAATGAAGGCGGCGCTAGGTTTGGAAGGCGTGGAAGGTTTCCCATATCAACTGTCCCCGCTGAGAACAAAAAGAGCCTTGCCAATCCCTGCAGTGCATTTCACTGAAGCAGCACCAAGCCTGAAGAAAATCTTCAACAACCCGATCAACATTTACGTGAGACCGGAATCTTTCTTTGTGGCGAAATTCAGGGAAATATTCCAACAAACAAGAATAAGGCACAACACCGAGGCGGAAGCGAAACGCTGGCTGGGAGGCCCAAATATGAGCTATTGGCCGCAGCAGCTCAACTTCGCGGTGTTTTACGCAACGCAAGGCTGTGGAATTTCAAGAGAAATCTTTGACAACGGACTGAATCTTTCTCCGCAAGATTTCACGTGTATTTCACAATCAGGAGAATTTTGTTCCAGATGGGAGGTATCTAGAGCATAAGCGCCCTCCCCGGAGACCCAACATTCAATTTATCAGGCAATCATTACGACGTGGCCTCATACAAACGGATATGCGTGGAGTTCGGGATAGACCCAACAAGCGATTTCCGGTTCACAAGCAGAAAAAATCACGGCCTGGGCGACGTATATATCGGCATGTCAGGACACGGACCAATGAAAACAGGGGCTGAATATCCAGGGTTTTACAAATTCGCCGATGAAGGAGGGAAAGCAAAAGATGGGAACTTGCTCGCTTTCATCGAGCTTGATGGCGTGGCATTCAGCCAGTACGACTGGTTCGTACCAAACAAAACATCAGGTTTAACATGCGCATTAACCAGTCGATCGAGGCCTTCGTTTACTGCATATTGGGCGCGCAAGTTAATGTTCGGAGCAGCATAATTGGGGCAGGCGGTAGAGCGAAAGAGGCGCAGACGGAGTTTTTGACTCTGATGGAAGACGCCATTAGGCAGCCGGATTTGGCGAAGAGCGTGCAAAGGTATCAGCTCGCGGTTGATGAAGCGAAGGTCAGGCTGAATCTTGCAGTGTGCCCTGGGGCGTGGCTGATGCCGGTGTCAATGATCATCAACACGAAAAGCACGGTTGGATACAACAACAGACTGAAGCAGGCCGTCCCAGGAATGAAGCTAGGCGTGAACAATGACGTGAATTCAGGAACAAAAAAAGTGGGAATCCAAAACATGGAAGGGGGGCCGGCAAAAATCAACCCGCCAAACAGCCATCCCTCCAATCCGATCCACAAAGCCGCCATGGCAGCGCAGAATCCAGCTTCCAAAACCGCAGATGAGGAAACCGCCATGGCAGCGCAGAAGCCAGCTTCCAAAACCGTTTCAGAGCCGCAGCACGAGATAAACAAAACCGCCCTAATTATTGGCGGAGTCGCAGTCGCGGCATTGCTATTACTTGTATTACGTTAACGCCGCTTTTTGATGTATTTTTCAAAAATGAAAGCAACCACCGCCAAAATCAGGAGCCAGGTATGCTCGGCGAGAAAGCCAATCGCCTGCCCCGCAGTTTTGAAAAGGAAGCTGACGACCGAGCCAATTAACCCAGGCAGAAGCGAGCCAATTTTGGCCCCAATGTCTTTTAGACCATTTCCAATTGCTTTGCCTGTGGCTTTCAGAGCTTTGGTGATTGACCCAACAACAGCCCCAATAGTGACACCGGCGGCAATAAAGATGGCCGTCATGGTCACGCCATATTTTTTGAAGATCTCGCGTATCCTTTCTCGGAGAGGCATGCCAGCTTCTCTTTCCTCAATCTGAGTTCGCAAACGCGAGAGCTCCTCGTTTCTTTCTGCCACCCTCGCCTCTGCAGCTTCTCTTTCTGAAGGCGAAGTGTTGCCATCTTGGATGGCTGCCTGGTCTTCTTCGTTTTGGCGCTTGAGCTCACTTTCTTGCTCTTTCAGTTCATCAACGGCCTTTGTGCTGTTCAGCCTTTCTATTATTTCGTTTCTATCTTTTTCAATTTGGGCGAGCTTTGCCCTTTCTATGCCAACCTTTGCTTGCGCTTTATCTTTTTTTTTTGAAGCGCGGCCAATAATTTTTTCTTATCCTTCAGATTTTCTTCATGATTTTTTTTCAGTTTCTTAAGCCTATTTAGTTCTGTTTCACTTTCAAGATTGCTGCCTTGTTCTTCTTGAATGGCTTCAATCCGGGCGTCGACTCTTTCGTTTTGAAAAATCAGATTTTGAATTTCTTGTGATACTTCATCTCTTTGTGCAGCAATGTTATCTGCCTCTCTTTGTTGGCTTTCAGCTTCCGCCAATCTTTGGCGTTGTTCTACGGCGGTATTGCGGTCTTGGGCAATTATTTCTTCAGCGCTTGGCCCAAGATATTTTGAAAATTTGTCTATGAAGCTTTTTTGATAGCTGCCATCCTTTTTGAAAATTTTAGTCTCGCCACCTTTTGGCCCAAATACAACGATGTCTGTTCGTGCACCTTTTTTGCTGAAATTAATTGGGCCTAATTTTGCAAGGTCAACCCTTGGGAAATCATTTTTGATAGAATCTAAAGTCCTGTCAACTTCGCTCTTCATATCTTCAGGGCTAAGCAAAGGCGCGCCTAAAAGAGGAGTTTCTTCATACGAGGTATCAGGCAGCCCGCTCTGCTCGTGCATCATCGTTTGCATTTCATGTTGTTCACCGCCGTGATAGGGTGTTGACGCCCCCCCCAGCTGGAACGGCTGGGTTCTGTTGACTTCTTGATCGTCGTCGTCATCGTCATCGTGGTCAATCTGATAGTCAAGATCAGGATCATCGTAACCAAAATCGCCACCTTCTGCCATTTATTTAATTAGAATTTTTTTTTTTGAATTCATATATCATGTCTGTGCAAGATGCCCTTCAACCGGAAAAAACAAAAAAGATAATACGCGCCATGAAGGCACCGCGTGCTGTCAAGCGCATAACTTTCAATCCTTCCGAAGCAAACCCAGGCGAGGCTCTGAATGTTCACGTCCCCAAGCTGAACGTGAACGAAGTACTTGTGCCTAACTCTTTGGCCCTGATATTTGATATCGACCTCTCTGGGGGGCACGCGAACAACTTCCTTGTCCAGAACGTCTCGCGAGCACTCGTGGACAAGCTTGTTGTGAAGTTTGAGGGCACGATTTTGGAAGAAACCGTCGGCCATGACATCTACAAAACATTCAGCGACCTTTTCTTGCCCGGAGAACAGCGGGACAACATGGCACCTGAGGGCATCCAGAGCGAAGATTTGTGCAAGATCCGCTCAAATTCTGGGGACAAAAAAACATCAGGCGTCGACGCCGAAAAAAAACTCAACGAAGTTTACGGCAACAAATATCGAATCAATCTGGACCACCAGATCTTGACAGACCACGGCGTTTTCTACCCCCAGGCGTTGTACAGCGACCTCGTATTTGAAGTGACCCTCGCACCAGCCAGCCAAGTGGTCAGAGGCTCGGACCCAACCAAGCTGAAATACAAGCTGAGGAACATCCAGCTTGAGTATGATATGATCCGAAGTGAGGAACTTGCAAAAGAGGCAACCAGCATTTACACCAGCGGCAAAGAGTTTTTATACAACCACGTGGTCCGTGATAAAGTGATCCCGATCGACAGAGGAACAGCAACGAGAATAAACGTCAAAGTCAACGCCCAAAGACGGTCATTGAAAGGGATCCTATTGCTGTTCATGGAGTCATACGCCGCAGGGGCAAGAGATTCGGAGAAATACATCTTCCCGGACATCAAGAAAATCAGCGTCACGATAAACGGCTCGCCCAACATGTTATACAACAACGGCATCGAAAGACGTGACATTTGGCGTGAAGTGAGCCGCTTCTTCATGAAAGAAGAAGGAAAACCCCAGTTCATGAATCTTGAGAAGTTCTACACCGACGACAAGTTCGGGCTTCTGATCGATCTGCGCTCCATGGCCAGCCAAGAAATGCATGGCAGCGGCACCCGCCTAGTGAACTCAACAGACGGCGTGCAGCTGGAAATCGAGAGAGACGCGAAGGGGTCAGGAACTGTGAACTGCCATGTTTTCTTGATCGCCGACTCCCAGTTCAACATAATGGAAAGACAGATGCTACCTTTGCAGCTTTGAATTTATATGCAGTATTGAAAATGGATCCTGGCAACATCCCCTTCAACGCGCTAATAGCCGGGCCGACCAACTCTGGCAAGACGCATTTTCTTGTGAAACAGCTCTGCGGCCCATTCCGCGGCAAGTTTGATTACATCGTGTTAATCTGCCCAACCTTCGCCCATAACAGAACGCTGTACCGGTTTGCGGAGAAAGATCCTTTTGTGTATATCATCATCTGCGAGCAACACCAAGTTGAAACCTGGCTGAAATTAGCCAGTTTTGCTTTCGAAGGCGACAACACTCTCATCATCCTTGATGACTGCACCTCATCAAAAGATGTGAAAAATCGCACTGGGGAGCTTGTAAAACTCGCCTTTTCGGCTTGGCATGTCGGCATTAGCGTTTGGGTGATGGCCCAGCAGCTATCGAGCATCGCGAAGCCTTTCCGCAAGAACGTGGCGGCAATCGTTATTTTTTACACGCCATCGGCAAAAACCAGAAAGGCAATTTTCGAAGAATACGCGGGCGAGCTTTCTGTTGGCGAACTCAAGCAGATGGTTTCAAGGCTGAAAGCGCGCAAATTTGGCCATTTGATTTTTTCACTGCGGCCCCCTTACCGAATTGAAGAAATGTAACATCAAGGTATGATGGAGCAACAATTCGAAAAAGCCGAACAAATCTTGAGCTGGCGAGAAATGAACCTGGAGCAACGTACAAGTATAATGGAATCGAATGCCGCGGTAAAAACTCTTACGACAAGCCGATAAGTGTCGTCACACTCGAGACGAAAGACGGCGTGAAAATGTATTACGCGCCACCTTCTTTGTACTGGGATCTCACCAGACAGGCAAAAACTTCTTACATCAGGTATGAAGGTTTGCAAAATTCAACAAGTGGGTATCAATATCCCGTTTTCATGTTTGCAAATTGAAATGAAAAAAAATGAATTACATAATGGCTGAACAAAACGACCCCGAGTTGGCAGATGTCATGAAAATGCTTGAAGTCGAGCCTGCACAGCCCATCGAGGCTCCTGGCCCTGACATTCCAGCGCTCCGTGAGCAGCTTGCCATTCTGGTTTCCACAGGCAAATGTAAACAAGCAATAGGCACGCAGCTGACACACGATCAGGTGAAGCGATTGTCAGACAAAGAGGTCATGAGGGCCCACAAAAGGTACGAGACCTACGTTGGCGCCAAGACCACAGAAACCCTCATTGACAGCTTTCTTTCATTGGCCACGAAAGCACTTGGCGTAGTGGTGCGGCTTAAAGATGCCGACGCTCTGCATGCCGAGCTGAAAAATGACTACATCATCACAAAAGAGCTGTCCTCACTGTCTGGTGGTCTTGCATTGAGATGCGGCCGTATGCTCGCAGTTGCCAACGCGTTTCTGATCACAGCAAAACATGTTGATTTCAGCAATGCCGAGCAATCTTCAGTAACTGCTGTCAGCAATGCTGAGCAATCTTCAGTTACTGCTGAATAATTGGTGAACATTACTCGGTATTTTTTTCCATCAAATATACAATGGCTGATTCTCAACAAGTCACATCACAAACACCCACCACAAAAACGAAAAACCCAAAACGGGTTGCAGCCGGCAAAGCAATCGCTGAAAAAATGAGACTTGCCCGCGAGGCGCAGAAAAAGGCTTTAGATGAAGCTAATGCAATCATTGCAAACAAAAAAGCCCCTGAGGCAACCCCTGAGGTAACCCCTGAGGCAACACCTGAGGCAGCAGCAATTACAACAACACAATGGCTGAGTGGCATCAGCATTTTTCTTTCAATAGTGGGAATCTACTACAAACGAGAAGAGATAAAAGCGCTTTTCGCCAAAAAGCCGCCTCCAGTCGAGCCGACTCCAGTCGAGCCGACTCCAGTCGAGCCGACTCCAGTCGAGCCAAAAAAAGAAGGAAGAATTAGAAATATGGATTAAATTTCATGAACATATGGTTCACATCAAAATTTCCGCTGTCATTTTAATAGGCTTGATTTGGTACGAATTCACCAAGGGGTGTAAAACTGTCTGGCTAATCATTTCTAATTAAAAAAATATTTTTAATATAACCATGTCTGACAACAAGCTTGTGAAAACAATCATGGAAGCTGCAACTCTGACCGGCCTGGCTGCTGCCATCGGCTGGATTGTGAAAAAGACCGTAAAACAAAACATCACACAAGACCCTAGCGGCAGCCTTGAGAACTACGCCAACTTCACCGCTGTTATGTCTGGCAGCATCGCGCTGAAACGGTATCTCGAAGATCAGAAGATTCTTCCTGATTGAAAAAATGATCTTAACATAAAATGGCCAGCATTGCGATGATGATTGGTGGCGCAGTTCTCAACGCGGCAGCTTTCACTGGCGGCAACTATCTCGCCAAATTTTTGGCCGGCGACAATGGCAAAGCCGCGTTAGACGAGAAAACGCGGCATGACAAGGCCCTGGAGGCTTATCAGTCAGCAATGGCAAAATACTCACGCGAGCGAACACAGCTGCTCGACTGGATCAACACCAACGAAGAAATCAAAGAACACGCGCAGAAAAACTTCACAAACACCGATTACGCGTTCAAGCTCTACAACCAGGCCCACCCCGACCAGAGACTGACGCTGCCCAAAGCGCCGAATTTCTCGGACATGTACCAGCCAAGCGAGCTGCAGAAACAGGGGGAGCTTCTTCAGCAGTTGCATACGCGGCTTTTCGTTTCCTTTGAACTTTTTTTGTCGTTCAAATAATGGATGCCAAACTCGCCAAAATCTACTACAGCCCCCAGGGGTACTGGAAGGGCGTCTCTGCGATAAAAAAATTGGCAGAAGCCGCCAAAGTGCCCGAAAATGTTACCAAACAGTGGCTCTACAAACAGGCCATTTGGCAGATCTATTTGCCTGCACCGCGATACGTTCCTCGCCCAAAATTTGACGTGGCGGCGCCCAACTCGGTACACCAGGCGGACCTCCTTTTTCTGCCACATGATAAGCCGCCTCGTAGCCGCAAAGTTTACAAATATGCGTTGACTGTTGTCGACATCGCCAGCCGTTACAAAGAAGCAGAGCCACTTACCTCGAAGGACTCTGAAGAGGTTGCGAAAGCGTTCCAGTCAATTTACAAACGCGGCCCTCTGACTTGGCCTCAGATGCTGCAGGTTGACCCTGGACGCGAGTTTATGGGCGGGGTTACGAAAGAAATGGAAAAACACAAAACTTACATTCGTCGCGGCCGCACTGAAATTCACAGAGATCAGGCTATTGTCGAGCGTTTCAATCGTACGCTTGCTCAGCGTTTGTTTGGCCATCAATACGCCATGGAGATGCTTATGGAAGAAGGCAAGCGGTCAACTGAGTGGGTGAAAAGACTGCCCGATGTTGTCGGCGCTCTGAACAATGAGGTCACTAGCCTCACCGGTAAAAAGCCGGCCATTGTGATCAAAGATAAATCAGTCTCTTCAAAGCCGTCGACAAAGTATAACAGGCCTGTTGGGCTGGCTGAAAAGAAACTTCCTCCACTCATCAATGTAAGATATTTGTATCAGCCTGGCGAGCTTGAGGGTGGAACTAAAAGAGCAACTGACCCTATCTGGTCTTTGAAAGTCTACCAGGTTGTTGAAAATAGGACAAAGCAAAATGAGCCTGTTGTCTATTATTTGTCTGACGGGCCCAAGCGCGGGTTTGTTCGTGAAGAGCTGTTGGTTGTGCCGCCTAATACACAGCTGCCCCCAGCCTGAAATGCCCATATGCCAGGGTTTGTATTCCGTCATCTGCTATCCACCGCTTTGTATCAAATGGTGATAGCGAGATCTTGTTCATGCACATTCCGTACATTTCGTGGCCCTCGCTCCTCAAGATTTTCATTTTGTGCATGAACTGCCTCCTTTCAAAGAGCGCTTCTTTGTAATGATCGTGCGTTATCTCTTTCTCGATCACATTCTTTTTCACGCCCTTCGCCTTCTTTTCGTTTTTTTTTGCCCTCTTTCAGGACTGAGTACATCTTCGGCCTTATCGCAACGACTTCCTCTATCGCCAAACCTCCGCACTCATCTTTCATCTTGCCTAAAACCTTTTTGTTTCTGCCATCGTAAAGCGGATGTTCCTTGGGGTAGTTGCTTGTGTCATACAGCCATGAGTTTTCCTTCATGTCTTCGTAAACATCTTCTGTCTGGATGTCTAAGATCAGGCTGTCTGTGTCTGTGTAGACCAGCTGACATTTGTGGGCGTATCTGGCTTTCAAGTAGTTGTAGTAAAAGTCGTACATCAAGATCTTGCTGTTCTCGAGGATCGTCATGCCTGTGTACACGGGCTTGTTCAGCACCAGCTTTGTTTTTCGCATGTGTATGCCTGCCATGTCGTTTCCAAAGATTGTGAATCTGTCAAAAGATGGACTTGACAGCAGCTTTCGGATCTTATCATTTTCCCAGTCTCTCACTATCTTCACGTCTACACGGTTTCTCAGGTTCTCCATCGTCTTGCCAAACACCGAGTTGTTCATCAGCTTGTAGAAGTCTGTTTCAAAGTCGCTCTTTGCCTGTTTTCGAAACTCCGTGTTCATCCGGATGTATGGCTCCATCCACGGCTCTTGGTCGAACTCTATCACCCGGTGCACTTTCTTCAGCCTCATGCCCTGCCTGAGATAAAACTGCAGGTTTCTGTAATGGATCACATACTTTTCTTTGTCTTCCAGCGTCAGCACCAACTTCTCTGTGTTCGGCATGGTTAAACCCAAGTCGGCCATAAGCTGCCGCTGGTATTCCGACATCTGCCCGGGGTTGATCACTTTCTTTTCCGGTGCCAGCGGGTAGTCATTGTGGGCTTCGTGCAAGTGTCCACATCGAAGTCATCGAAGCCATAGACACCTCAAGCTTTATAAACGCCCTTCGCAGATTCCTGGCACTGTGAGGGCCGGTCATCCTTCTACACTCAGACTGCGGATCTAACTTTGTCGGTGCATGTAATGAGCTTGAAGGCGTGCTGAAACCCTCTCACGTCAGCGCCACAGAGAGGTACCTGCTGAAGGAACGATGCGAGTGGATCTTTAATCCTCCACACGCCTCTCATGCTGGCATGGGAACGAATGATTGGAGTAACGAGACGGATACTAGAGGCTATCCTAGCAGAAGTACCTTCAAAGCACCTCACACATGAGGTTTTGACAACTTTGATGGCTGAAGTCTCAGCTATTGTACACGCCAGACCTCTAGTACCAGTATCCAGTGATCCAGAGGTACCGGAAATTCTTACTGCAGCAATGCTGTTAACCCAAAAGCCACAACAGCTGAGACCCCCAACAGGCGATTTCAACACTAGAGATCTCTATAGTACCCAGTGGAGATGTGTTCAGCATCTGGCCGATACCTTTTGGTACAGATGGTGCAAAGAATACCTGGAGACCTTGTAACGACGCAGAAAGTGGCCAGACACGACCCGCAACAAGATAATTTAGTCCTTCTCTGCAGTAAGGACGCTCCCAGAAACGATTGGCCTCTTGCGAGGATTACTTCAGCCCAAGCAGACCGTGATGGCAAAGTACGGAAAGTTGACCTGGTAACCACCAAAGATGGTTGCCGGAAGTACTTCAGCAGACCGATCACTGAAACTATCCTGCTGAATTGAGATTAAGAACACAAGGAACAATGACAAGAAACTCTGATTTTACCCGTAGTGGTATACGAATACCAGGCAGGGAGTGTGCCGTCACACTATAGTAGAACATTGAACATTGCGTGATTACTGCTATTTTGTTTCTTTATGATTGTGTCACATAGTTACTTTCCGTGCAGATAGCCACATTTTCCCTTTGAGATAGGAATCGCCACACCTTAGCCGATGATTGAAAGTTGTCATTAGATTAGTCTCGCCATACTATTCTAATGGTTGTGATTTGCGTCAGTTTGTATCAGTCCTTTATCGTGTGCAAACCTAGCAGTTCTTTCTGTTTTTACCTTAAAATCAAATAAATTTGTTAAGTGAATCGACGATTTATTTATGTGGTTACACTGCCCTATCGGAGCCACGACAGATCGGCCAAGGTAGCAGAACAAATGGCTAACTGACAACAGACCAAGCACCTGAATCAATAGAAAATGAAGTGAGCACAAGTATGACAGTCAAGTAAAATCTTCTCTATCTTTCTACTTTTTCTTTAAAGCATAGCTTCTTAATAATAACATTTTCAAATGCTTATTGTAGGTCCATGTTTCCCAGAGTTCTACAGTAGGATACACTTTAAGCAACCCGAAGGAGCCTTCGTTCCAGGTCACATGTGATCACGTTCACAGTGACGTGTGTGAGTGTTGTGCTACATTGGCGTCGACTCTAAATTATATTGAGGGTTTGGTTGCGCAAAGTCAAAACATGACATCTAACTCGAAGGAAGAACTTGTTTTCCGAGTCAAGAATGCAAAGACCGCTATATTAGCGTGGAAATCTCATCTCCTCTGTTCCGTCAATCAGGATGGCACCAGAGTACAACTTTTGGAAGCGATTGATAAGTCGTCTGTTTTGATTGTTCAAGATTGGGCAATGAAATATCTTCCTTGAAAGTATAGAGAAAGTCAGACCGACTGGTTCGGTAAACGTGGAATCCCATGGCATTTGACACTTGCCACAAGACGGGAGGAAGGGGAGTTGCAGATGCTAACGTTCACACACATTTTCAAGTCCTGTAGTCAAGACAGCTGCGCAGTCCTTGCCGTTATGACCAATGTTATTCAGCAACTCAAAATCACCATGCCTGGGCTTAAGACCGTCTGTTATTGGCAAGATAATGCAGGCTGCTATCATTGCGGTACCACTCTCACCTGTGCAGAAGACATCCATTTTTGGATGTTGAATAATGGTCTCAAATTAAATGACGACAAGACTGAATTCCTCACCATTGGTACATCACAACAGCTTGAAAAGTTAGATAATATTAGTATTCATGTGGGTGACTCAGATATTCATCCCATGCCAATTGCGAGAAATCTTGTTTCTTGGTTTGATTCTAGGCTGTCCATGGCAGCACATATCACAAAAATCTGTGCCTCTTCATTTTACTATATCTATAATATTCGTCGGATTAGAAAGTATCTTTCACAGCAGTCAACTGAGACTCTTATCCATGCATTCATAACAAGTCGCCTTGACTACTGCAATGGTCTTCTTTATGGACTACCAGATTGCTTGTTAAATAAACTGTAACGAGTACAGAATGCCTGCGCCAGACTGATTTTTAAAGAACAGAAATTTTGCCGTGCGACACCTCTTATTCACGAACTACACTGGTTACCAATTAAATACAGAATCGAGATTAAAATACTTTTAATTACTTTTAAGATTCTTAATTTTTCAGCTCCTACTTATTTGTCATCTCTTATTTCTCTTAGGTTCCCATCTTAATATAATCTAAGGAATTCTAGCGATAAATTTTTACTTAATTATCCTCATTTTAAATCAAAAGCTACACTAGGTGACCGTTCTTTCACCTGTGCAGCACCGAAATTTTGAAATGCGCTACCATTTAACATAAGTGCCAGCACAGTTAGTAGTTTTAAAGCCAAGCTAACAACTCATTCATAGTTGTTTCTATTATTGTAAGTTTTACTTTTAATTGAATTTTTAAAATAATTGTAAGTTTGCTTTTAATTGTAATTTTAGAATTGTAATTTTAGCTTTTTAACCTTTTTATTCCGTTCTTAATCTTGTCATGCGCATTTGATCATTATATGGAATTTGCGCATAAAAAATGTTATTATTATTATTATTATTATTATTATTATTATTATTATAGCAGAAAGGGGAATTTGACATTGTGAAGATGGCCATTACGAGCTCTCACTACCCTTGAAGAAAGAAACAATTGAGTTTCCAAACAACAAGACAGCAGCGCTTCGCAGACTTGGTCAACTGAAAAGAAAGTTCGTGGGTAGAAATGGTCAGCAAAACTATATGGCGCGCCATTTGTAGCAAAATTACTTTACGACACATTACGACTCGTCATATGTCGAAATGACACGAAACAGGTCGAAATAGGTCGAAATAAGTAATGTGATATCATCATGGCATGTAATTATATCTCGAAATAAGATGGTTGTCATGGCTATACCATGTAATGCGAAGCTCGTAATGACGTATACCATGCAATGCGAAGCGGCTAATGACGTTCGTAACCCTTGGTAACTGCCTGTTGTTAAGGACGTAAACTGTCTCCTTATACGAAGGCTATATACCCCAGCTCCTCTCGGCTAGATATCGTTCCGCCATATTTTGATCGTCGATTAGGTGCTGCGAAGATTTACCTTGATTAAGAAGTCGCTTTTCGTGTCGATTTCATTGTAAACTGCTTTTTCTTATCTCGCTGACGGTCACCAACACATCTTGCGGCTTTTAAGTTTTATGGTTCAATGACGCCTACGAAGATGTTCGTGGTTTTGTTTCTGATTTCTGTGGTTTATGTGGACAGGTGAGATAATTTTCATGTAGATCCTTTATAAGATGTTTTATTGGGCTCTTAGTTCTTACAATTCTGTCTATTTGCCTTGCTTTAATATAAAGTTTAATGTCAAGTGAAGGTTAAGTTTTGCTGTGTTGACAATTGATTTCTATTTTATCCCTATAATTATTTTAATAGTGATAGCTATTGAAAAGGAAGCGCCGAAATAATCCATAATCGAGTCTGGGTTTGGAGGGAACTATTTCTGCCATTTTAACTCTTTTTTATGTTTTTGTTTGTTACTTTCGCATGCATTGTTTATAGGCAAGATGCCAACAAGCAACTGCAGCGTTTTGTGGCATCCATTTTGTCACTCCTGCAGGAATTAAGTAGGTGCCGTGATTCTCCTTTGGATCGGAAGAATGCAGAGTTTTTGCTCCTTAGACTGGGAGGTGCAATGCGTCACATGCATCAGGTCATTACCTTTGTTGAAAGATCGCCAGGGTTTTCGCAAATTGATGTCAACAACCTAAGACAGCTTTCCAGAGAGCTCAGCTTAATTGAGGATTTATTTAGGGCGCTACCTGTTTTCACACCCAGCTCCTACTGTGTCCCTGTTAGCTATACTGGTGCTGTAGGCCGCCCTTCTTATTACATTTCTCGAGAACAGATTATGCTTTTACGTTCCTGTTACTTTTCGTGGACCAGCATTGCTAACATTCTCGGGGTGTCTAGATGGACCTTGCACAGGCGGGCCATAGACCTAGAAATACCTCCTTCATTTTTGACATATTCCCCAATCCAGCAAGTAGAATTGCAGCAAATTGTGCAAGAGGAACTTGTTTCGATGCCTCGTTGTGGGGAACGATACATGCAAGGTGCACTACGAAGACGTGGGATCTGCGTCCAGAGATGGCAGGTGCGTGATGCCCTGATCACCCTGGATCCAATCGGTAGAGCATGCCGCTGGGCACAGCAAATACCACGTAGGCCTTACAGAGTGCCACATCCCAATTTCCTCTGGCACATTGACAGCAATCTGAAATTGCGTCACTGGCGATTTGTCATCCATGGTGGCATTGATGGTTACTCTCGGCTGATTGTTTATCTAAGGTGCAGCAACAACAACAGGGCATCTACAGTGCTTGCCTTGTTTCGAGAATCAATTAATACCTGGGGATTGCCTTCTCGAGTCAGAGCAGATGACGGGAGAGAAAACATTGCAGTTGGTGACCTTATGATTCAATACAGGGGTGAAGGGCGTGGTAGTTTTATTACCGGGCCGAGTGTTCACAACACAAGGATTGAAAGATTATGGCGTGAAGTGGTTCACTGCATTATATATATTTTTAAGAATATATTTTTACATTTGGAGCAAGTTGGTTTACTTACTCGTGATAACGATATTGATCTGTTTGCCTTGCATTATGTTTACACCCCAAGGATCAATAGTGCATTAGCACAGTTTATTGATACATTTAATAATCATGGATTCTCTACTGAGCATGGCCGTTCTCCACACCAGTTATGGATTTCTGGTATTCTGCAACATCATTCTTCCAATTATTCTGGTGTAAGAGGTATTATGGATGATAGTCTGCCAGATGATTTAGCCATGTATGGAGATGACCCACACGCACCACTACCTCAGGGTAATGAATTATCAGGAGTAGAGGTGAATCCAATTTTACTAAATGTTCCAGAACATGTCATTATGGTGCTACAAGAATCATTTTATCCAGAAGAGGATGATGGGAACCAAGGAATTAATGTTTATTTTCAAGTCAGGCAATTTTTAGTGCTGTATTTTGGTTCTACCATTTAATCATTATTTAAACCTGGTTGTCGGTCTGCGAGTTGATTTGATGACTAAGGATATGTGGGCGAATGCTGGCTCCTAAAATTCATGTGCATGGAGTTTTAGTAGAGACTGTTGCAGCATACACTATCCTCAGAGAAGTATTATCTGGTAAAAGCTGATTCCTGAAATGTACAGGCAAGCGTCATTTCAGTTGAGTATGGCAGCTATATTGATGAGTTTCACTTTGGCTATTGATCATATTACGGTTCTCCTCGTCATGTGTAGTGCAAGGATATCTGTTTGTCTGTAGGTTATGAACAGAGATAATTATTGTTTGAACATTAAGTTGTTATTTCAATTTGTTCATGACCCATTACAAACCCTCACTGGCATTGAGTCCATGAAGCTCATATTTTTTGTTTATAATAATAATATTAGATGCTTGCAAGTAAGAAAAAGAAACATAGACAGGTGGTGGTTTGCTAGTTATCGTAGTTACAGTACTAGGTATTGCTTTTATCTCATCGCAATTAAATTTTCCCTGGCCAAATAAATTTAAAATGTCAGACCTGCTATTGCCTTCTGGTCTCCAATTACAGCCTTCCTTAACACTATAAAGAATGCAACGAAGACTTATTAGTTTTCAGCAAATTTTCCTTCTTCGTTACGTGAAAATATAGCTGATTTCACAGTTCCTCCAAATGTTTCTTCCAGTATTCAGTATTATTAAAATTGTTCTGTTACATTATTTCAATGTTCCGTGGATTACCTTGAAATTGTTTCATATTCTATCATTCAATTGTATAATTTACCTTGATAGATCAAAGACTATTTGGTGCCATAAAATTCTCTGTTATTGAAATTATTTCCTCTTTCAGAATAATTGTATCCTGAGGAAAACATTATAGGCCGAATGCTTTCAAAAACGGTCATCCATAACAATATTGTCCAAAAGGGACCTTTTTGGTGATCTGGTGGCCATTACTGTTGGATGCATAGAAGGCAAATACATACCAATTTCTCCCTGTTAATCCCAAAATAGCTATGTAATTTAAACAATAATTGTTTAAATTATTGAAATTGAAAAAGGCTGCTATATCGCCAAAGATGTTTATCAAGCATTGTGACTGTTAGTAGTGTCTTTTTGATTATTTTTAATAATTATGTGGTATGTTTTCTAATGTGCTAATTTGTGTGATATTGTGCCTTTTGCTAGTCTCCAGCTGATTTGTTGAAAGCTTGTACCGCAAATAAATTGGGCTGTGTTATGTTGGGTTCATAACTTTCTTTTATGTGTATTTTTTTCCCAGGCTTTATACTGCTTCCCCTTTACTTGTGCCCACCCTGTAGAGTTCCCATTTACTGCCTCCGTCCTCCCTTCCACTAACAACATGACCATGCAACAGGAAAATTTCATGTCAGGTCAGACTTTATTTTCCTCTAATATCAACTTGTTTTACAATGGCTAGCATTTCATACCTATGTTTTGTCCCAAGCGACTCATAATAGACCTTTTGGCTACCTTTTCTAAAATTATTGCACTTATACTTTTGCTTGTAAATGATCTGTGTGATACTGTTAAGTCACCTCGGTGAGAGTTTAGCTGAACAGGAGGAAACCTGTGTATTCAACACTCAAAAGCTTATTAGAGACTGTATGGGTCTTAGACTATCAGGTTTTGCTCAATTTCATTTTTTTTGCAACTGACATGTACAGAAATGTTGTTACCCCTGAATCTTATTTTGTCAACAGGATCCCTTTCTATTGGCTAAGGGGCTATGGTGTACCAACAACTTAAATTGTGCTTTACATTATATGTCTGAGTTTATAGTGGTTCTAGCTCAAGGCTGATACTTGTTATGCTCCTACCTTATCTTTATGATGTCTCATTTTGTTGACTATGGAAGATGAGGATTTTTATCACCATTATTTATATCAACAGTCAATCAAATTGGACCCTGCAGTAATCTTTCCATGATAAATGTACACCAATTTTTGATTTCCCCATTCCATTTCTCGTTAGTCCACTGAAAAATGTCATCACATGCTCAATATTGGTAAATTTATACCAGGAGAGAACAGCAAAAAGATTTGAATAGCTCCATCTTTTTAAAGCAGAAAATCATACACCACTCCTACACAAGACTTAAACCTCCCCTACCGTTCTAGAAACATTTTCCTCTCATGCATTTAAGGTGAAGTAAACAGCTCGCATTATAATCCATAAAATATTTTTGCTGGGATGTGATTGGTCGAAATGCGTTACACGACTGATTATGCCCCAGCCAAAATGGAGATGATATGCTGCAGTTGTCAAAACAAACAGTGTGCAGTTGCCAAAAATTATTTGATAGACAAACACAATACCTTTCATTTGGCACCAAAATATTTGCATATTTTATTTTGTCGTTGGACATCGACTGTTCCTCAAAGCTACATGTAACAGTATTTCTAAATGTGCATGATTCTCAGAACGGATAATTTCCCTGGAACAGTTATCTGAGCATATTCTTGAGTTAAGTCTATTAAACCTACATATCAAGAGCTACAATCATGGACAAAAGTAGTTGAGACACTTTCCGAAAAAGACCTGTTTCGTTAAATGCGCGAGTTTTTCAATGTCTAATTTTAACATTTCGGCCCCCTCTCCCCCTTTCAATGTTGTAACCAGGTCACAGTGTCCACAGAGCATATTGCAACATTGAATAGGGGGAGAGGGGGTGCCGGCTATTGACAAAAAAGATGCTTTTTGAATTTACGGAAGGACGCCGATAGAAAGCGTTTGTTTTGCTCAAATGTTTCAACACTTTTGTCCATGATTGTAGCTGCAAATTAAGCTATAGTTTGGGGAATACCCTAACTAGAGGAGGCTAGGAGTACGATGTTATTTTTTTTTCAAATTGGAATACTTTTCAATACAAATGTGGCTTCCACATTACACCAGAGAAATATAAGAGAGCCTCAATTTCTAGTCATTTTGGACTTGGGTTAGATGAAAAATTGAGCAAAGAAATCATGTGGTTATCGTGATGTCGTCATTTTAGAAAAGCTCCACTTATTAACTGTGTTTTGTCCACACTGGCATTTTCAAATTTCTCCAGTCTAACCTGGTAAATTACGCTGTACGTATTTTCAAATTTCTCCTGTGTAGTGTGGACAATAGCTAAAGGCTATTAATCATACTATTGTTGTTAGTATGATTTATATAGTATTAGACAAACAAATACTTATGCTAAACAAATACAGCCCTTTGTTGTTACGATGGTTTCCTGGTCCCCCCCTCATTAACATTTCTTTGAGGGTATTATCCTGCTGTGTTAGGTCAGATTTACTTTGGAATTCTCTAACTCTACTCAACTGCTTCTAGTGCGATCAAATCTTTCAATACAGAGGGAGTAGCATTCCAAGTCTCAGGGGGTGTCATCAAGTAACCAACTTGACTCATTGTTGCCAGGATAAAGATTGTAATAATCACAATAATGCACCAATTATGCTTTGGTGTGAAAATTTTTTTAAAATATGACTACACAAGTTAGTTTGTGTAAAGCAGAAACATGCTTCAAAACATTGCTAATGAAATGCCAATTTACAGTGAAAACAATCTCTTAAAGAGTAATAGAGAATGAATGTACCATGTGACTGAGTGGTGCAGAACAGTTCAAAAGTTTTATTCTTAGGGTTCCTTGTTCATCAATCACACCAAAGCATGTTTTAAAAATTGATCAAATGAAATTTTTCCATATAAGTTTAAGGAATGCTGCATATCTCAACTAATTAAGGAGTCAGCATTTTAAATTCTATAATGATAGTGTATGCTGCAAGTCTCAACTGGAAAAACTCACAAGTGAATTTCAGGAGTCAGCATTTCCCACATATCCATTAATTAGGCTTCTTGCCTAGAAGCCAAATCGTCATTTTTGGGATCAGTTCCATCCGATTGGTCCACAATACTGGACCTCAAGACACTATTTTGCTCAAAGTGAAATTGTCCGACAGTCATGGTGTCATGGTCAGGAACATGTCTCCAGACTTGCGCGTCCATTTGATAGGATAGGGTGATAGCTGGTGAGCCTTCGGGTAGCTCATTTCTGACTTGTTGGTACAACTCCTGTGTTGAATTTAAAATACAAGCAGATTAAATAAGGACACTTAGAAGTGCAGTGGTATAACTAAATCGTTTCAGAATACGACAATAACATTATTTGAGTTATTGACTATGCCCACCAGACCCCTCGAATTATTCTTTTGGTCTTCCCAAGATATCAGCCATGTTCAGGAGTCACCAACACCTGAGAGAGACATCTCCTGTACAGTGATGTCAAGTTGCTTTTTCCTTTATTCATTCACAACGGAGATTTTCAAAATGCTGTTGCAGTTGTTTATTTTTTGATAGAGTAATCACTGCATCTGACAGGATAGAATTTGTAAAAATTTGTTCTCCGATCAGCTTCTGTCTCAGATGCTGAAATGAGGATCTAGGCGAGTCTCTGACTATCCCTACATTAATATACCAAATTAATGCATGGTTGTTGGATCTATATAGTGACTGCAATGTATTGCATTAAAGTGGCTCATCGTTTCAGATGTCTCTGGTGGAAGTGTGATTCAAGAAAACTGAATTGAATTGCAAGATTAGATTTTGATGCCACGTGATACAGTTTTGTTCAAAGGCAAAGCCTATTTTTCAGGAAAAATTGCATACATGCATCTTAACTGAGGATAGCTTCTTAAATTGAACCCCTTAATTATTTTTTTACCGGCATACAAATGACCCAGTGGTGATCTATAATAAACTGGGGAGCCCCGGGGCGAGGGAAAAATTAGTTGCAACATAAAAAACTTGCCATTATTGAATGGACAACCAACATGGTTCAACAAACCAACTGACTCAAGGTACACTAGAAACAACACATTCTGTGGTCTTGTTTACACATCTGGGTTACCCACCTTTAGTGTTCTTTCCCGTGATATATCCAACTGGTGCCTTCCTCCGTCTGGCAAAATGATAAGGACACGATTCACTTCTTCAGATCTCAGTCTCTTTGCTGGTGGTTCCGTTATGGCATCTGGTTCTGGATGTGCCTGGAACAAAAATTCACATACCATTAGTATCGCCCATGGGTTCATTGTCTGATCTGAATTTTTCTTGTATGATTTATTAAGAAATAAATGAAGGTCAAGTATGCTGGACAATCATGCCATCAAAGTGCTTTTCATGCTACGGAATAAGCCAACAGCCATGTTTTCTAGGGTCATTTATAGCTATGATAGAGGTACATCCATTACAGCCCTGTAATAAAGCAAAGCGTAACAAATGAATAGCGTACATATCTGTTTCATTATGACTGTCAATTAAAGTACCTCGGGGGTTTGTTCGCCATCTGTTTGACAGGCTTTTGTATTCCTCTGCCTCTTTGCCTGAAGCAAAAATAGAACTAATTAGACATGCTATAATATCGCTTGTTATAATATTTATTAGTAAATTATTTTACAGTTAGTTATTTTTATAAAATTGATTGCCAATTAAATGCTTATAGTTTTCACACCTTCTCTCTGTCGTTCAGAAGTGACTCTTCATAGTCCAGATCCTGCTGCCTCTTCAGTTCCCTTTCCTCCTGTAGTCTGAGCCTATGAATAGATAGTTCACATATAAGCCAACAGCTTGTTATCATTTACATTTCAAAGTGACATCAATTATTTCATGAGCAGATTCAATTATAACTCGTGTTAAATGCATCACACTGCAATTCAAGATGTAGTCACACACTTTCCGAATAGCAGCACAACTCTTTAACATAGTATGATGCTAATGCGACTGTTAAAAGTTGAATACCAGTTGCTCTTGTGTACTTGAAATGTCTTTAGTGTCTCCTCCAGAGCTCTCTTCAGTTCAGTTACTGTAGGTGGACCTATAAATGAAACATCATGTGATCAAAAGGCATACATGTCTGACTGAGTAAAAAAGTAAATTTTTAACATTGAAAACATCAGTACAAAAATTATTTGTTTTGAGAATGAGTAATCTTAAAGTGCACCTAGCCCCAATTTTTTTATTCGGCTTAGATGAAACTTTGCAACATTCACATAAAGAATTTGATGATATTATCAGTACCTGGTACTTTTAAAAAATTAAAAATTGGCAGAAAGTTGCTGAAATTTTTTATCAATAGACCATATTTGTATTTTCAGTATTGGACTGGAACCAGCTTGGAATGGAGGCTAATGTGGGGGAATATCATTAAAAAGTGATAAATATCATTTGCATCTGAATAGACTCCCCGCATTAGCCTCAGTTGCAAGTTAGTTCCAGTCGAATAACGAGAATACTAATATGATCTATTGGTTCACAACTGAGGTGGTGAGGGGAATGGGTCTATTCTTGATTTGACGTCATATACTGTTTTGCAGGCATGTTCACAAAGAGTGAATTCCAAGTAAATGTTGCAAAGTTTCATCTCGGCCGAAAAAAATTTGGGGGTTAGGTGCACATTAACCAGAACCTAACCGGGATTTTGTTAATAAATTAATTACCTGACATCTGGAGCAAAACTGTCTCTCTGTCCCCAACACTACAAACTACAGCCATTGTACCTGTATTAATTTCATCCTTTAAAGCTGCCAAGGCTGAAACCAAGAAACCAATGCACGATGAATGCCAATTTTATTTTTTATTTCCTGTATTTTGGTAGGAACAAAGCATTACATAATAATAATTATTATAGCTTCCAAGTTCTCCAAAACAAATACCATTACAATTAATATTAGTATAAAGTTACATAAAAAGTTGTAAATGTTATTGTTCTTTGTGACAAAAATTTGAAACATTTCTATAGTATCGTTAAGTGTTATAAGGAACTTCCTGTTGTATTCCACCACATTGAATCACAAATTAAGGACTCTGAGTTCTGTGAAGACTCTTCTCTTCTCATGCCTGTACAGTACAATTAATTACTCAAGTGCCACTATCTAGCCTAGAGTCTAAGGTGGAAACTCTTGCCATGTCCAAAAATGGTTTACAGAAGTAGATCAGTTAAAATATAGCCAAACCAGCGAGAAACAATTTCCAATAAATAAATAATGGCCAGTTGAATCGATTTCTCATTAAAACGACAAACAGAATACATTATCTGGGCTCGTACTCTGGTCAGCAACCGATTCATTTTTTTTCCCCTGGAATGCTGAATTCACTTTTATCAAATAAGTACCGTAAACCCTTTTTATACAAAAATCTCAATGTTAATTATCCTTACTGTGTCCCAAATATTTTTCGTATTGTTAGTCGGGACAATTTGGTTTGATCAGCTGAGGCTAGGACGTTTCAAGACCCATGTTTAATTTTAAGTGGTTAATTGTAAAATCTTGGCTTACCTTGCTTCCCAGCGGTTCCACCAGATGATTGCACCCAAAAAAGAAAATGTTTATTCACTAACTCAACAATTTCTCTGTTTTCAAAGGACATCCTGAAGGACGAAGTTATCACTGATATTAGATTACTGAACATAAATCAAATGTCTTTTGGCACCAGGTTAAGGTAACCAATAGCAAATTACAGCCATTGAATAATAAATATTACATGAATTAATTGATCCAGATTTTGTTACCTCCACAGTAGCCACTGCCTCTCACTACAGACACACATTAGCGCAGGTCTACAGTGTTCTCCCTCCACTCTAGCCATTTCCATGAGCTAATATAATAAGTCAAGTAAAAATATTAATTATTGTATTGAGAAATTCTATGGACATATATTGATTAACTAATTGATTAAGTAATTATTGTTGCTAAAGAAGGAAAACATACCAGTTGCTATTGCAAATTTACTGATTTGTCAGTTATTTAACGATATCCACTTAAAAATAATCCTAACTCAGCTTGCATTTTTTCACTCACCACATGGAAGTTGCATGGATGACTAAACGGTAGTCTTGTAGATTGCGTCATTGAAATGGATGTCTGCAATGCATTCGCCTGCTGGCCTGCAAAACAAAAATTGCATTTTTGTACTTTATTCTATTGAATACTTCATATATTGGCATTGGTGAACAACACTTTCTGTGATATTTCTGTGGGTAAACTGATCAGAAGTTTTGTTGTGCAGTTTGTAGAACTATAGTTATATTTCAACCCTTACCAGTAGTATGAGGTAATAATTCAAGCAAAACACTTGGATCTGGTAATTCAATGGTTCCTAAAAAGAATTTTGGAGCAAAAACATATAAATTAACAATATTTTATTAAAAATTATAATTGCGTTCATTTTCGTAAGAAATGTTCTTTTTGAAAACTTTAACATAGTTTACTTCCCATGTTCCGGCCTCGATTGGGATTGCCACCTTCTCGTAGTGGGGTGGCGGCTTTCATGTTCCAGTGACCCCTAGAGCTATGTTGGCTGGAGTCTTGTGCTCCTGGCAGGGACACCCATGCCAAACAGGTCGAAGGGTAGGGCCAGACAAAGAGTGATCCCACTTGCCCTCCAGGTTGGGGGTTAGGCAGAGGGCTGATATCCCTCTCCCTTAAAAAAAAAGATTATTACAGAAAAAAAGGCCCTATGTGCCACAAGGCACGGAGAGGATAGATGATGATGATGAATTCCTATTTTAAGTTGGCTCAAAACAGTTTCTTGCAGTTAGATTTTGATGGGTCATTGTATCCTCTCCTTATCGCTTTTCAAAATGGTAGGTATCACTTATTTATAGTTTTTTTTTTACTTTGACAAAAGTTGTGTCTTGTCATGGTTTTCAAAATTGATAAATATCAAAACATTAAAATGACACCAGTGTGTTCACCAGTGATTGGGCAGTTTTTTTGTTACCATGGTACGTTGTAGCATCCAGTGATAAAAAGTGGTCATTACGATCCATCAAAATCTAAGTGTTGGAAACTGTTGCGAGCCACCTAAAATTTCAGTACTTTGAGATAAGAAAACCTTTCACGATTGCCCATTTGCCAGAGAGGTAACTGAAAAAGCAATGCTGTTACCTCATGATATCAAAATGTATGTTACTGAGTCAATGGAAAAAAATATGAAAAAAATTAAGAGCAGTCACCTGTAACAGTTGCATTTGGAATCTCGGCAGATGGCCCCGAAACTCCAGTTGTGATCACAGAGGCAGTTAAACCTGAAACCCGTAATAATAAATCATTGCCCTTTCAGTGCAACAAAATCTGGTATTAACAAACAAGTACTTGCTAAACTGCAGGCACAGCTCTGAAACACATAATAGTCACACAAGTCCTCTCCCCTGTCAGCCCATGCACTTATCACAAGTTAGTTATCTATAATTATTATTGTGCCTTCCAATAATATCCTGACTCTAAAATTCAAAGCTCAACCAACAAATGCATTTTACGCTACTGCCAGTAAAAAGTTTGGCGGCTCCTCTCAGCTTCCGAGTGTGTTGTCTGAACTGTGCTCAACGATTTGATGTGATTACAAAGTGCTCTGAATTTCTCATTAACTGAGGTTTAGTTGCTGAACATTTGAGTGATGGTAGAGATACCTTTAACCTGCCTTTAACCAGTTCAACCTAAACATGCCGTACAGTTTACCTTGTTGCCTTGCGATGGTGTGGTTTGGGGTGACAGGGTTTGGTGTAGCACTTCTGCTGACAGGTACCACACTAATGTCATCTGGTTCTCTTGGTAATGTTGCACGCCATCTACGAC
Organism: Micromussa lordhowensis; assembly: GCA_964020085.1. NCBI lineage: Eukaryota > Metazoa > Cnidaria > Anthozoa > Scleractinia > Lobophylliidae > Micromussa > Micromussa lordhowensis. Next base: position 31,013,949 of record OZ026595.1, read on the forward strand.
CCCGTTCTTCCATTTCGGCATAATCTGGGAAGATACTCGGAAGAGCGTCATTACTGTCTTGGATGGCCTCATCAACACCACTTGCGTTGTTTGGTTGTCCTGAGACAGTAGTAGTGGTTGTTGTTCTTGTTATCGCTGCAGTAGTGGTGGGGACAGTGTTGTTACCAGTTGTGGCATTACTTCCTGGTTGAACCCTTAGCCCAGGAGATTCTTCAGATTGCCTTCCAGAGCCTATGCCATTGCTTGCACCAAGTGGGAGAACCCATCTTCTGCCAGATGCTTCAGCACTTTGCCCAGTTCCAGCAGCAGTCGTTGAGAGGCGTGTAAAAGTTGCCGTGGTCGGAATTGTTCCTACGCCGATGTCACTATCCAGCCCACTCCCTGACCCGCTGGCAACAGTAACAATGTTGGTTGCTACTGTTTGTGTTGAAGGGGTAGTACTATGTGGCATTCCTAAGCTGGTATGTCTGGTCAACCCACTCCATGACCCCGTAGTAACAGCATCACCATTAGTTGTAACAGTGCGTGTTGATGTAGTACGGGGCAGGGATCCTACTCTGCCATGCCTACCTGACACAATCCCTGACCTCATGGTAGCAGTATCACCATGAGTTGTAACAGTGTGTGTCGATGTAGTATGGGGTGAAGATCCTACTCTGTTATGCCTACCAGACACAATCCCTGACCCCATGGTAACAGTATCACCATTACTTGTAACAGTGCGTGTCAATGTAGGAAGGGGTGGTGATCTTACCCTGTTACGCCTACCAGACACAATCCCTGACCCTGTGGTACCAGCATCACCACTGTTTGCAACAGTGTGTGTCTGTGTAGTATTGTGGCCCATTCCTCGACAGTTAAAGCAGCGCACTATGAGAGATACGATAACAATATACATGAATGTAAATTTTTAACATTTCCAATTTAACTTATGAAATAAACGAAGAAATGAAGAATTTTGAACAAATGAAGAGTTTTTATTTCATTGTTCTGATCTTACTAGTTGTACAACGTGCTCTTGTGGTATACTTACAGGTTAACGCACTCAGCGAGTGAATTATCGGGATTTAACTGGACGAGTTCACTAACAGTGAACGAGAAATTCCAATAGCGCACGAGGCTTTGCCGGTATACCACGAGAGAGCGTTGTATAATTAATTAAATTCCTAATAGACAAATGACACAAGCCAAGCAGGGGAAAAAGTGTGCACGCGTATAAAAAAATTGGTTCATGCTCAGCGTGCGTAGATCGAGTTATGGATGCGCGGGAGAAGGTTGCAGGGCATAAGAGAAGCGTAAGAGTTTAGAGAAACTCTTACGCTTCTACAAACCATCCCGCGCGCATCCATTTAACAATTATTCGATGAGCGCGCGTTGGATATGAGATGATAGATAGCCAACAAGGCGCGTAGCGCCGAGTTGGCTATAATCATCTCATATCCAACAAGCGCGAGTGGAATAATTGTTTTATTAAAAACGCCCTCACAATATAGTAAACTAGACTACAATTAAAATAAAAAGGCCAAAAAAATCATGCATGCGCTCGCCATTTTTGTAGATCATGGTATAATGGCTCATATACCATGATGACTAAGCAAATGAAAACTCTCGAATTGCATTATCCAAAGATCCAGTTTTTAATAAAACTCGATATACGCACAACTAAGCATGAATCAATTCTTCTATAACAAACCGACAACAACTCGGGCGCTAAAAAGTTTAAGAATCCTATTTCATGGTTAAAAACAAACCACAATCAGTTGAGCAACATTTGAACAAAAACGCTTCATCTGGTTCCTAACATTGCCAATGAAAAATTCACCTCTTCGAATGGATGAAAATGTAGGCAGACGAAGTAAAAAAACTCGACGAAATTGTAGCAAAAATGAGTCAAAATACTCACGTTTTAGTAAACATCTCAGCTTGACAAAAGTAAAAGAGACTCGTAGTAGAGTGTGGATAGTTCAGAACAACGTTACCGAAACCTTAGCAAAAGAACTCGCCACAGGACGCAATTTTGACGAACTGGACGAAATTTTGCAGCTTAAGTGAAACTGGTTATGATCTAACATGGAAAACTGCTCTAGAATTTAAATTTAAATGGAGAATTTCGCTCTAAAACTGCCTTCCAAAGAGAAAACTGAACTTGAACTAGCTTGAACTATTGCATTTTTATATAGAACGGATGCTGCACATCAGGTCAGAACAAAATAGCACACGCCTGAGTGGACGTATACAAAACATGGACCGGGGTCCATGGACCACCCCTCTCTCCTCCGCAGAGGCTCGGGGTTTTTTTCGGATGGGGTGGATCCGCTGAGTAATGTAAGCGAAAACGCGCGCTGAGGGTTTTTTTTCGGATGGGGTGGATCCGCTGAGTAATGTAAGCGCAGGCACAGAGTTGCATTCGACTTTGTGCCTGCGGTACACTTCGCACAGCGGATTGATATAACGAATGCTTGAACCTCTGCGGAGGAGAGAGGGACCACCCCATGGACCCGGTCCATGGACCACCATGGACCGCCCCATGGACCTGGTCCATGGACCCGGTCCTTGGACCACCCCTAATTTTCAAAAGGAAATCGTCCCTGTTAATATGAAAATTTACCGGAGGTCAGGGTTTGAAAAACACGCACTCATATCTATTGCTTACGTCCTTGAGGGTTCTGTCTCCTATTAGTGGGTTGCTTTGGGATCGCGCTCCCATAAATAAGAAGACAACAAACTCATTTTGAGATACAGAAGATCTAGGGCATTTTTACCCCCAGTATTTCATTCCAACACTTCCAAATTGCAATTTGATCGGGAAGACATCCCCCACTCCCCCCCCCCCACCCCGCTTATTGTAAAAATAAGCCGATTTATTTTATAAACGAAGTTTACCGTACAAACACAAATTTGTAATCAAGGTATATTGATGAAAAAAGTTACCCTCAAGGACGTAAGCAATAGATACGAGTCTGTGTTTTTCAAACCCTGACCTCCGGTAAATTTTTATATTAACAGGGGCGATTTCCTTTTGAAAATTAGGGGTGGTCCATGGGGTGGTCCATGGTGGTCCATGGACCAGGTCCATGGGGTGGTCCATGGTGGTCCATGGACTGGGTCCATGGGGTGGTCCATGGACCCCGGTCCATGTTTTGTATACGTCCCGCCTGAGTACGGTTAAGAGGTTTGACACAACCTTAATCGATAACACGCGATACTTAATGCGGGTTCTCTAAAGAAATCGAATCAAAGAGAGATGTTTCAAATACTACGAATAGTGCCGCTAGGAGTCTATTTTTAACGGAATCCGTCAAACTAATAACAGCTAACATCATCTCATAAATTATTACAATATTTTTCTGTTCGCTCGCAACAATCCCGGGAAAGACAGACACCAACAGCAATGAACACTAACCTTTTCTCATTTGAAGGCGGTTTCTCAAATCTCCCTCAAATATTCGGACCCTTTTTTCGTCCTCCTTTCTACCTTCTCTCTCTGCCTCGCGTTCTACGAAGAAAAAGACCCACTATCATGAAAGATGTTCGGCAAGCACAACAACTTTGGACTTTCCAAATCATGAACAAGTACAAACTAGTTTTTCGACAGTGTAATACCTCTTTGCTCTTGGGAATTTTCTCGTCTATTATCTCTTCGTTCGTCTTCTCGCCTTCTTGAACCCCGTTCTCTCTCTCGTGAATCTATAAACGACGAAAGAAGAACTGATTAGTTAACCAAGCAAAAATTATAAATCCTTGCCAAAAAGGAAGCAATCATTAAAAACAAATATTGGTAATTACCATCATCGGTATCACTTGATGCGCGTCTACTTGCCATGTCTTTTTTTTTAATCTAAAATGAAAACTGAAGAGTAATGACACCCACACATGAGATCAAAGTGAAAAAGTTCATATTAAAAGGTAAGGTTCACAACGCCTTTTTCTCTATCTACATGTTTCAGGCGTGTCATTGAAATGTGTCATTGGTTCATAAGACCGAGCGGTTTTACGCCGTTGTTAAACTGAACTTTTTAGTGAAACAAAGTGAACGAAAACCAACGCAGTATTTTAAGCCATTCTAGAAAATAAACTACAGTTCTGTGGGCAAGTATTTTGGTGCTTATTCTGAATGCAAATTCTGTAGATAGTTATACATCTCAAGTATTTACCTAAGTGAGGAACAACAGCGATTTTGTCAATCCAAGAGGAACTAAAAATGGTCCGTCTACGGTTTACTTTCGTAGCAAAAATAGAAATCGCAAAAAGCATAAGAGATTGTTAAACACGGGTTGAAAAGAATTTGTACTAAACACTTACCGATGCCAACCGTTGAAATGAAACTCTTCTATGTTAACCTACCAACAAACAACTACAAAGAAAGTAACTGTGATGTCGGAGTTTTATTCCACTACCGCATTATTCCCTAGGGTTGGGTTGGCTTTGTTCTCTTTGTTCTCTCTCAAAATAGCTCAAGCCGGTAGACCACACGAGACCTGACAACATTTACTTTCTATCTAAGTAAAACGTGTGATAATTAAAAGTGACAAAATTGAACCACGCGCGAAACAAGCGTTGCAGCTGCGAAAATACATATACAACAATGTCCTTCCGAAATCAAGTCTGGCAGTTGCAAATAACTCTCATAGATGGGCAGGCAGGTCATCCAAGCGTGATCTGAATGTTCGGCAGGGTTTCTGATTTGAATAAGAGAAGCCGGCCTCCTCGAGAGAAGTTTGTATAAGTAACGATATGAAATATTTCGCACTTGCAACCTGTGTAAAGCTGGGTGGCGGCAGGATCTATTCTTGCTGAAGAAGACAACACTAGCGAGATCACACATATCAATTCTGTAATGTTTAAAACAATAACGCGCAGTTTTTCTTTAATATTCAATACAGGCCGATTGCACTTGCCTATTTAACCACTGGGAAGTTAAACCAAATGACGTAAAGACTTTAGGGAACTAGAGCGATGGGTGTTAGCCTTTCGTCAGGTCAAAAACATAACAAAGAAACCGCGGCGGCGATTAAGATACCTTGATGATATTTAAATCATTACGGTACATAATCAGAGAACAGTGATTTTCCTTCAATAGCTGCATCCTATTCAAAAATGGCACGTAATGCACGTAAAAATTCTGACAATTAATTAATCGGTACAAGCCGGTAAATTTAAGGTCATCACAACAATATTAATACTAGAGCCTTATAGCAGAAGAATTGTTAACATTTAACTGTAAAATTAAACTATCGTCAATAACAATTGATGATAGTCAGACAGAGAAAAAGCCATTGTGATTATGCCACGCCTTCCCTAGTGCGTTATCTAATGGTCTGTCTACGCTGCACCATTTTTGATCTATTAGAAAACAACGGCACCACTGGCTCTTTTGAAAAAGAAATTGAGGTCGGTTTTCTGCAGATCTCCTCCCAATGAAAGCAATGAAAAGCTGGCGTAGTAACATGGACTTATGTTAACTTTTATAGAGGCCCACGCAAGCCCAGCTTCCACTAAAGAAACACAAAACATTTGCCGTGTTTCCATAGAGTTATAAATACACGATTAGAAGCTAAGCCTGGGAGAAAGAGAAATGCTGCGAGACCAAGAACTAGAATGGATCTTTTTCTGCCAAAATCCACTCCTTTTGACAAACTGATAGTTCTTGGAAAAATCTACCTGCCGAACATAACAAGATATCATCTAACTCCACTCGAACAATTGTTCCACGTTATTTATTCTCAAAGAAATTAATTTAAGTCCTTGTGTTTCTCCTTAGTATTTCCCAAGTCTCTGGTTCATTAAAGGATGCACGAGATTTTGTAATTAAGAAGGATACAAATGAAGAAAGATGGAACACATTTTTTTTAATTTTCTGTCAGTGTGTCCAAACTCGAAAACAAATTAAAAGCTAAATCGCATTTGGGGAAAAAAACGAGGAAAACAAAGCGGGCAATTTTTCAACACTTTTTCTTTGATACGCCGTTCATAACCAAATTCTCTGCGTCTCAATGAATGCTATACATGTTTATGATGATTTTAGGCAACAAGTAAAAATAATAAAGGAGAGTCCTGTAAACAAGGTTGTTTTGACACTTGTAGATGAAAAGATGATGGAATGATCATCCAACCGAAATTGAACTAAACAATCTCGTCGTACGAGTCGAGATTGGTGATACCATATCACACCTGTGATGTGTGACGAGGTTAATGGAATATAATTTATAGTTTAAGCATTATTTATTTCCATGAGAAGATCTTTATTCGATGGCGGGTAAGGGGGACAGAAAAAGGCAAGAGGTTGTGGGATAAGAGAATGTTAAGGTGACTTCTGTTTTATCGTTAAAGTCTCTAATGGAAAAACGACATAAACACTCCAGGGTACGCAGCAGTCATTGGTGGACATAAACTCGCCATCTTAATTGACAGAATTAAAGATGACTTGCAGGCTCGCACATTTCTCTATTTCTAAGGACACTCGGTAAAGAAATGTTTCCCCGAAAGGTACTTCATTCAGATTACACTATCGAAATTCATAGGTTTGTCATGTCAAAGGTTTCTCCGTGGAAAAGCTTTGTACCCATTAAAATGCTTCTTGAATGGACGCTATATCCAGGGAATATAGAGAGGACAATACCTGGACGTGCTTACGACCTATGAAATATCTCTTCCAGTGTCCAACTTGATATCTCGCGATTAAGATATCACGTTGAAAAAGAGAAAAGATTTCCATATCTGCTAGCAACCATGCAGTATCTTGTTTCTTTTTCCTTTCTGATAACGAGGTTATTAAAGATTCCCCGAAAATTTACGACCACTATCCGAACATTTTCGAAGATTTCCCCATACCGGAAAGGGGGCGGGGGAAGTGAGGGGAAGTGAGGGGGCGGTGGGAGAATTCAAGTCAGCTACGCAAACCCGAGAAGTAATTTTCTTACATACTGATAACGAGGTTCTGGACGATTTTGCGAAGATTTACAACTATCCAAACTTTTCCGAGGATTCCACCACTCCTGGGAGGGGGAGTAGGAGAATTGAAGATAACTATGCAAGCCCGAGAAGAAATCGAGGTTTTGCATAACTGTGAAGAATTTTTGCACGAGGTTTACAGGAGGCTATACAAACATGTAGAAAGTTATCCATTACGTTTATAAATAATTCTCAAAAACATGTGCTAATCTAAAACGTCACAGCCCTGCTTAAATACTCTCACCTATATGCACATATCAACCAATGAGAGTAGTGGCTCAATTATTTCATGACTAATAAATTGAGGATATTACATAACAGTCCATTACTACATTTAACACGCGAAAATAACATTCATTTATTCAAGCCACTTTGTAATATTGTCTTTCTTTTGTAGAAAACTGGATGTTGAAAAAACAACTCTGAACAAACAATATGTTCACAGGCCAGGAAACGAAAAGCATGCCACTCGGTTCCCAGATTAAGTTCCACAGGAATTTTACAAGTGGTACATTTTTCCAGGGAAATGTTCATGTCTATATCATAATTATTTATTACTGTGAGCTAATATTAAAATTATACAATCTTTATCCCACTTTTGATCAATTTGATGAAACACCCCCATTTCAAGAACGAAGAAAACAAACCACCTGAAAAAATGACTTAAAAACAAATGGTAAAGAAAAAGGTAAAAGCAATGTAGGTTTTTCTGTTGAGAATTTTTGGTTTCCTAGTCCCCTCCTCTTCCTCCAGAGGATATTAACCTGTTGTCTTAGGTGAAAATCCCATTGGACTATTATGTCACCCTCATACAAGTTTCAGTTTCAACAGGAAATTTTCATTCCCTTGCTGAAAGAGTTGCACACTAAGACACAGGGGGTATCATCGAGTAACCAGCTCAACTCATTGTGGCCAGGATTTTTTTTACCAAGAGAAATCAAATTACAATCGTCAGACAAAAAAAACGTTTGTATCCTCCAAAAAATATTTGATCAAAATACAGATAAAAAAGGGGGCAACACAGGCTTTTGGGTAGTAAGAACATATCACAAAATCATTATTGAATGCTGCAGAACTCGACTGATTGAACATGCATCTCCCCAAACATGTACATCAGGAGACAGCATCTGGGAATTATCCTTAATCCTAGGATAGTGTATGCTGCAGAACTCAACTGAAGTTATCTGTGGGAAGAGGTAACTCTCCAACACATAAATTCAGGAGCCAACATAACCCACATATCCCTTGGTAATACAACTGTATGTGAAATTACAAACTAAAAAGGTTTTCAAGCACACAGGGTAAGAATAAAGTCCAAAAAAACAGGATCACTGTTATGGACCATCTCGTAAAATTTGTCCTCAGGGCAAACATTCTGGATTTCAACGCATGCAACAGAGGCTTGGCACATTAAATCTTGAGGAGCACTGAACTTAACTCTGTCCACTTCACACCGGAAACAACACCTGCAAATAAACAAGACAAATACAATTATTGATATCAAGATGTAATATGATTCATCATTGATATCGATGGGTTACATAAAAAACTGTATGAAGTGCATAATGTAAGTCTAAATCATACACATGAAAGTACAGACATGCATGTGGGTATTGGACAGTAAATGCAACTACAACGAGTGAATCTATTAAACACCAGCTATAGGAAGTGCAATTGTTAGAGATAAGATGCATGCTATTGCTTTTTCAACGGCGACTGATTCTGTAACGAGAAAATATTTCACAATTATTGGAGGAGGTCAAGCAAAATATCATGGTTTGTCTGTAACAAACACCTAAATTGATCAGCAAGACAACGAAAATAATTTTTTTTTGCGATAACAATTCGCAAAAAAATTCATTCAATCAATAGATCATTTTAAATAAATCAATAAAATAAAAAAATAAATCAGAAACCATTCAGTGGATAAAGTCAAGAAATTTAGATCTTATTGGAAAGGCATAAAGACACCTCTCCGAGTTTTAGGTCTGTGCGTTTACCAAAACCGCAGATATTCGTCGAAATGTTTCGCAGAAATTTACAGAGCTTAGTATGGAAACGCCATGTTGGTGCACATCTAGGGTGCACCAACATGGCAGCCAGAAAATCGTGTAAACATCTGGAACTTACATGTACTTTGGCTATCTAGGCGACTGATAATCTCTACTTAACAAACAAGCATTTACATAAGCACTTTTCCTAATGCTCTAACTTCTAAAAAAGCTACAAATCATGAGTTAGGTATATATTTTTCGGCAAATTCGATCGCAGCTTTGTGTCATGCACCGACATAACTCTAAAATTCAAAATGCTCTGATTTCCAAACGCAACGCGCTATTGAGCTGTAAAATTGTAAACAGATACAAATATACGGTCTCTTATGCCCGATGAGGATAAAAAATTTGGTGGCTCTCAGCCATTGGAAAAGGAATAAAGTAGGAGTCGTACTGATAACACCATCAACAATGTCACTTTCAAATTGGGACACTTATTGAAACAAGCAGTAAAGGTAAACGCTTATTAAGACACGTAACATATTACAAACCTCAAAACAATACCATAACAAGGCAACTGCAACTTTGATTCCAAAAAACCCTTCAGAGAAATACCACTGCCTATTTCCAGCCTCACCAAGCCCGCATGACCTTCATACAATGGACTGCAAATAGGTAAAGTGACTTCACCACCAATTCGCCATGACCCAGCTAAAGACGTGCCATCTAAACCTGGACTAGAAATCTAAAGGACCAAATGTGAAAATTAAATCCATGAAAAAGCCTTTTGACTCCTAGTCTACAGGTCAAGCATTCACATAGGAAATGAAGTGTTTTTGTTTTGCACATTCAAGCCCTGATTTTCAAACTTCATAAAAAAACAGATATGATAACAATTTAAACAAGGTGCAAGGATGTGGAAGGGAATATACATGTAATCCAGGGGAGAAGATTCCCCTTGTTTCTTAAAAGTTACATGAACAATGCATACTACCATTTAACACATACAAGGTAATATGGTAAGCAATGTACAGGTGTTAACTACCGATGCACCAGTCCTAGTTACAGCAGCAGCTTGGCTGATTTGGGTAAGACTGGTTTTTTGGAAGCTCTGTTAAGCGGCCACCCATTAAGTGGTCACTCGTTATTAAACAGCCACACCTGTTTAAGTTGCCATTTATCAAGAAATAATTTCAGAAAATACTACATACAAAAACCCTATGTCTACCGTACGTTTGTTTTGGAACGGGCATGACTAAATAAGAGTCCTAAATAGAAAGCAACGCCTAATAAAATCATTGAAACACATATTGATCACAATTTAATCCTAAGCAGTTAATCCAATGACGAAAAATAGCAATCGACCACTATTAAACAACCACCTCCCATTTCGCTGATAGCGGCCTGAACTAACTAGGGCTTTGAATGTAATAGGTTTAAACGAAGACATGTATAGTGGCAAATACTAGTTAACTACTACGTTCATTGATGGATATTCACTAACTACATGTAAATCATTGCTATTAAGACTTACTCCACATGCCCCAGAAACACGAGCTTCCAGGAGAAGCTTGAGGTGGCTTGAGGAATCTGCATCAGCTAATGAGTGCACCTCAGTACATCCTACAGCATAGAGGGGACAGGGCCGTCCTTCCTTTGTACATGCAAAAGCCAAGTGGGACAGCATCTTGGACCTAAAGAAAGATGTTTTGAAAAGGTTTGATAGAAAGAATTATTTTAGATAAAGAGAAAACGAAGACTACCTACTACAGGTAGCTTACATCATGAACAGTACGTAATTTTAAAAAAATCTACCTTTCCACCTGACTCCCACAATTGTTTGGACATGGTACCAATTTGCCGACACAAAGCTCATCATGGCCTGATTGATCACTATGTGGAACTTCCATTCCACAAGAGGGGCACTTCTCTGTCCTGTGAGGGCAGATTAGCAGATGCTGGGCAAGTTCACGTTGGTAAGAACGAAGAATGCATCTTCGGCCTTTAAAAGCGCATTCCACAATCTTCATATCACAGTGTGGAAGGTGAATCTCCAGATTAGCTGCTGGCCCAGTCCAGTTGCAGCCACCAGGAAGAGAGATTGCTGACGGACACTTCATTTCTCTCCTGCTAATAGCACCTTCAACTGCACGATTTCGAACCAAAGTGCCACTTAGAACAGTCCTGTCAACTGGACAAAGATTATTATTTGACTGCCACTGGGTGATACAGAAGTGGCAGAAGGAATGCCCATCTTGACAAGAGACTGGCTTGTTGAACACACCGTAACTGGAGAGACAAACAGACATTAAACAATTTATTACAAACAAACAGCAAAGAAGCTGATCAGGATTGTGTGTTAGTAATATATTAGATGGTGACAGAATCAATTTAAATTACACATTCTATGATAAATAAAGCTGTCCTGTCTTTGACTCAAATTTAACTTGCAGCTAAATACCAAGTGCTTACCAGAAGAATAGGACTGTAAAACGATGGTAAAGTCTTTGAAACTGTTCCACTAGGGTTGGTAGAGAACTGATAAATTGCTACAAAGTATACAGGAATGAAATTCACTCACCAGATACTGCACAAAAACTCCTGGTCGACATTTTCCACAAACAATTCAGGAGAATATCCAGACATGACTCTATCGGACAATTGGGACTTAATAAAATACTTACAAAAGTGAGGCAAAAGAAGGACAAGAAAGATGGATTAAGCACGTGCGAGAAGAACAGAGCTGCAGACGACAACAACGAGATAACACTGAAGAAATAAAGCAAACAATCCAAAGAACCAAGTGTAGATAATAGCAAAGATATAAAGCAACAATAAACTTATCGAACAAACTGTAAGCTTGGATGGAAACTTCCACAAGAAGACGATCGGGCCGGCGAAGAGCGAAACGATCAATATGGCGGAACTAAAAAGAGCCGAGAGGAACTGGTGTAAATAGGCTTCGTGTACGAGAACAGTTTCCATCCTTGACAACAGGCAGTTACCAAGGGTTTCGAACGTCATTAACCGCTTCACATTGCATGGTATACGTCATTACGAGCTTCGCATTACATGGTATAGCCATGACAACCATCTTATTTCGAGATATAATTACATGCCATGATGATATCACATTACCTATTTCGACCTGTTTCGTGTCATTTCGACATATGACGAGTCGTAATGTGTCGTAAAGTAATTTTGCTACAAATGGCGCGCCATAAAACTACGGTTGATATATTAAATCTGTAAACATTTTTGCTGCTTTGTAATACACAAATAAGCTGAGAAATCAGAGATGGTACTCAGTTTCATGGTATGTTAATTAACTGCAGCACATTCAAAATAAGCTCTCAAGTGACCAAATTCACCGATGTCAATATTTAAAGACCCTTTCTCACTTACCGTGATGCACCGCGGTCATTTCGGTTTATCTTGGACCACGAAAATCGCTTTTTAAAGTTGGGAGCAGGTAGCTAGCAAATCTATTGCCATCAACCTATTCCTTTTGTGTTTGATCGTGATTTATGTGCAAGGCGTAGAATAGTTCTCTGGCAGTGCGTTTGACGTGTTATTTTGTGGTGTATTTTCTGTTTAAAGTACGATTTCATCCTTGAAGTGATGCCTCCAAAACGGTGAAAAGGACGGCCACCAAGAAGGGAAAAACTAGTTAAGGTATGGCTCGGACAGTCCGTTTACGATCTCTGGAAGGAAAAGAAGGATTCTTTAGGATACAGAAAGAGTACTAATAGCGAGTTTGCGGAGTTACTATTGAAAGGGATCTCGATTTCAACACCGCAAAGTGCGTCCAGCAGTGTAAGAAAGAGGACACGGGTTGAAACAGACATCGACCATTTATCTCCAGTAGCAACAAGTAAGTTGCTCTTTATGCTAGATCTCGCATTTAAAGCATTTTTATTGTTTCTCTATAAGATGACGTGATAGTTAGGTTATTGTTCAATTGCAGATCGAAGGCCACTGTTTGCATCAACCCCAATGCAGGGACATCGCAATGTTGACAGTCGCTCAACCAAGTTAGTATATTCATTATCGTCTGCATGGTTGTTTGTTTTAGCCGCCACCAAGTTTGATTTTATATGAAGTTAATTAACGAATTTGTGTTTTAGTACTGATGTTGATATCACCGGAGTATCCATGCTCTTCGCGGACGAAGTAGAGATGTCTGTTACCCCAGGGCCATTAGGGTCATTAGCATACCGAAGTGTGAATGAGCATTTTGCGACTTTAGCCGGAGACCCCTTCCAAATTTCCAGTCTAGAAGCATCGAAGACAGACAGCAGCAGCGACAATGACAGCGAAGGGGAGGAATTTTCCAGGTAGTTACTAGATAAACTTACTAAGGTATTATCCCATCGTGTCTACTGAGGAAGAAGTACTGCGATGGAAATAAGGTTGATCTTATAATAATAAAGTATACACTGTGAGCCTTTGAGATTGCAAATAGTTCCTAGAAAAGTAAAAACAATAACAAAAAATGAAATTCTATATCTGTTCCAGACAAAGCAAACATCATGTGCAACCCCCTCCTCAGAAATCCTTTCATTTTGTTCAGCCTTTGCTTGTGAATGTGCATGAATTTTGAGGAAGTTATACACGTGTTATTTGTTTTCAGAGCCTTGTCTGAAGCTCACAATTACTGTTTAATTCTTTTGTTGACAGTCAAGCCGCATACACGTACCTTTGTAATTATCCTGATCATCATCATTACTATTATTATTACATTTATTACTATTATTAATATTATTTTATTTTTCCTTAGACTCAGTTTGTTATTAAATGAAAGCACAGACACTTCAAGCACTGATAGCGAGGTTGAATCAGATGAAGATTGCACCCCTGTACTCATTTATTCAGATAATGAAAACAGTGAAGATGAATTACTTAAAGATGAGTAAGCAAAATGAATTCACTTGTATGTTATATACATTTTTATAACAATGTGCCAACAGGGGTTAGTTGTTCGATTTTGCAAAGCAGATTGGAGTCAAAACATGTTTTCAGAAACATTGTATATTTAAATATAAGAACTGGGGGCCTGGGATTTCCCTGGCTACTGCAAGTCTGAGTCCCAGCTTCTTTCATGGTAAAATAGAGCCAAAACTTTTAGCTACTTACGGTTTTGGCCCTCGATTCGCTACCTACTAATTTCATTTGCCTGGCAACATGAAATCTTAGTGACAGTGTATCCTGTATATAATGTATGTTGAGGCGTTCCCTTGACAACTGACAACTGTTATCTATAAAATGAATAAGTACACTTTGTTTTGGTTTACATTTATCTTAAGGATGAATGTTTTTAAAACTGGTGTGTATCTTATCATCTCATATTGGTTATTGTAATCTGAAACAAAGCAAATAACAATCCAATCCACCCCAACCTCGACTCGGTGCCATTGTTTGTTGGAATGCGGGAAAGGTCTATAACCCCCCTCCCCTCCCCCCCAGTGGCAAAAGGTGGTTTTTTTAACTCTTGTAATTTTATATCAGGATTGGCCTCAATGAGACCACACTCACAGCCTCGATCCTGCAGAAGGACAACATCAAACATGATCTTTCTTGTGTTCCTGGAGATGAAGACACCACTCCACATGTGCCTGTGGCTGAGCAGCAACACTTAGAACACAACTCCCAGCCTGCTGAGCAGGCAGATATCCCTCTTCCAGTTGAACAGGGAGAGCTTCCTCAAACTGCTGCTGATTCTAATACTAGTGAACTGAGTGACAGACTAGAGAAGGCCTTTGATGGGTTGTTAGGTGGGAATTCTGTTGGATCTTTTGAAGAAATGGCAAAGAAAGAAAGGGTTGTTGTGACCTTAGATAAGTCGCTGGAATTATTTGGTGGTTGTTGTGAATCAGCCGGTTGTGTACATCAAAAATAAGTTATTCACAAACTTGAAGGAGGAGTTGTAGTTATTAGTTGGAACTGTGGGACTGGTCATGGTGGTGTATGGGAGTCGTCTGATGTTTTGGTTAAAAAAGAAAAAGGCCCGAAAGTTTATGTGAATACTGTAATGTTGGCAGCTTCTATTCTACTCTCTGG
>OZ026595.1:31029153-31054153 GCA_964020085.1 Micromussa lordhowensis
TTTTTTTTTTGTAATTTTGCAGGATTATGAAGACAACAGAAAGCCAAATGGTCAATTTGGCTTGGATGCTTCTGACATCACTGCTGCCATCTTGTCTGGAGAACAGTCACACAGTGTTGATGAAGGTATTGCTGAGAGTCCTCTTCTCCACAGCAGCTTAACAAGTACTTTGTTTGAGACTCTTGTTCATCTCTTTGATTGGTTTTCGTCTCATCCTTCACTGAGCAAAGAGGCATTTTCAAAAAATTTGCAACTTTGGCACTCTATTCTTCCAGAAGGCAACCTCCTCCCTACGTCTTATCAAGAGGCGTACAAAATTATCAAGCCTTATCTTGATCCTGAAGTCATCTTTGACGTATGTCCAAATGACTGCATTCTCTTTAGAGGAGAATACAAAGACAGTGTTACCTGTCCCAAATGCGAAGAGTCAAGGTTTAAAGCGGGTAACATTCCAAGAAGAACCTTCCATTACTTGCCTTTGGGCCCAAGGCTTGTCCGAAATTATGGCACAAAGAATATTTCTTGCCTTCTCCAGAGTCATGGAGGTGAAAAGAGAGGCTCGGGCAGTATGGGAGACATACACGATGCCCCAAAATGGAAAGAGGCATTCAGTGCTGATGGCACTTTCAAAGGTGATCCTCGTGGCATTGGGCTTTCATTGTGTTTGGATGGGCTGAATCCTTGGAGCAAGAACAAGGCGAACTATTCAATGTGGCCCATTGTTTTGGGACAATTGAATCTTCCAAGAAGAATAAGATACAACTTTGCTAATATCATCCTTGTTGGTATAATACCAAGTCAAGTCAAAGGAAAGGAGCCCAAACACCTTGATCCTTTTCTTGAAGTGCTACTAGATGAGATCCTTTTTCTGTCTGGATGCAAAATTTATGATGCATATAGAGAGGCACCATTCCATGTGAAAGTGGAAGTAATGATTTATATCCTTGACTTCCAAGGATTTGGAAAAGTTTTCTGTTTGACTGGTACTGGCTCATACAGAAGCTGCGCATGGTGCATGCATAAGGGTCAGTACTGCAAACACTTGCAGAAAGTTGTGTACCCGGGAAACAGGCATTTTTTGCCAGCTGGTCACACGTTGAGGAAAGACTCTGTAAACTTTCCTCACCAATCAGAGGAACTAAGACACAGGCCACCGGACAGAAATTTCCAGCAAGATATTCTGTTCCACAAGTCATATGACAATGCTAAGAGTCAAGCGCAGTGCAGCAGAGTATCTAGTGGAACTGGGTGTCGAGGAATGTACAGTCTTGCCCAGAAGCAACCTCGATTTGATAGAGTTCAACAAACCATGCCTGATGCAATGCATACAATTGCGGTACAAATCAAGCACCTGGTGAGGTGTCTTGCTGGTATGGCCCCAGAAGACAGTTTGGCAGTTCGAACTCAAGAAAAATCTCTGGGTAGGTTCAAAGAGTCATGGCCTACTACAAATGCTTCTTCAAATCCATCAGAAAGCAGTAGTGGAAAAAGCAAAGCAAAACAGAAGAGTGGGAAGAAGGAGAAAGGACCAACCAATTCATTGCCACCTGCTCCATTTGGTCTTACAAAAAAGCAAATGGAACTAGCTGACAAAAGAGCAGGAGAAGTCGTCACCCCTGCTGGAGACTCATTTCGCCCTGGTCCCATCTTTTCACGCATTTCGAGACTCAACTCTCATGAATGGAAAGAGGTACATGTAAATACTTTTGTTACAAATTCTATGAAAATTGTACAAAGATTAACAGCACTATACATGCTTTACTTTCCCACTCTACTTACATGTACATGCCGTCTGGCAGTTTGAACTCAGTTGTTTCAATTTCTGTTATTTTGAACTCACCTCGAAACTATTTTTCTTGGATAGACCTGTCACTTTTTTGTCCATCATTTTAAAACAAAATGCTGCTTACATTACAGATACTTTACATTGCAATGCTAAGAACACCAGCTTATATTACCCACTTACAATCAATGCAATAATGTATGAACTACTCACACCTGTACTGCCTATTTCTTGAACTAATTATTGTATAAGGTATGAGTCAGTCCATCATGTTAATTATTGATTGTTTGATTTAATGCTGATCCAGTTTTAAACTATTAAGTTAATATTTAGTTAATTATTAACTTGTGATGGTGCTGTCATGTCCTAAAATTATGAGTGAGTGATGTATTTTACCCTCCTCACTGAATGTGCATACATGTAGAAAGTTTGGTGCACTTTGAATAAAAATTTCCTTGTATTTTTTCTTGTCAAAAATGCACAAAATTTGTCAGGGCAGGTACCTTAACAGGGTTCCGCTGTATCATACAATATTTATACATGTACTTTTTGCTTCCCTTCTTTACTGAGGTTGCAGCAAGAGGTATCCTAAAGTATTGTGTAAGAGACATGCTGGGGCATAACCAGCAAGAAAGTTTGATCCTCTTCACGGATGCCATCTCAGCATTGTGTGCTCCTTCCCACGAGGAGGCAAACTTGCAGTTACTAAAAGATCAAGTAACAGTTGCACTTGCACGACTGGAGAGAGATTTTCCATTGTCACTACAGGTAAAAATACCAAGACATTTAAGGACATTATATGTACAGTAATAAAATTAAAAAAACTATAAACATTATTAAAGAAATTATTGTGTTTTGACAGTACAAAATTTGTAACACATAAGTGAATACTTACATACGTGCATACATTACTTTATTTATCCTTGTAATTTTCTCAAGGTAGTAACAAATCATATCATGCATCACCTTCCGGAAGGGATAGAGAGATTTGGGCCTGTTCATGCCACATGGATGTTTGCATATGAACGATTTAATTCGTGGTTATGCCGAAGAGCCCTCAGCAGAAGACACCCAGAAGCCACTATCTTGAGAACATACCAGGTGAAGTTGAACTCTAGCACTGAGGGTGCATATATATGCACATACACTTTACATGTGGATAAATGTCACGCACAACAATGACACATTATATATTATATATTATTACATTGTATTATATTATGAACAATATTAACTGTAGCATGGAGATATATACATGTAGTGTATGAGCTAATAATGAAAATAATCCCTCATAGTCCTACAGATCATACTAATTGACATTTTACTCATTGTTTGTAATATGCAAGTCAAATATCAAGTCCCATTATCTATCAAAGCATCAAGTGAGGTGTACTTACAGTTGCACATGTATTTCAATCTTTGTTAATAGATATTTGAATGGTGTCAGTTTATTAAGATGTCTGGGAAGATCAGTGCCAAACCTCCCTTTGAGCTTCCAACAGAAGATGGGTCACAGACTGAGGAATGCAGTGCAGTACAGCTACATGTACACGAGGGACAACAAGAAGACATTTCATCTGAAAATCTCAAAAGCATTCACTGTATTTACCAACATTCCTTTGCTCAGAGAACATTCTTGTGGGCAGCTGTTAGTTTGTATGAGGATTGTTGTTATGATTCAACAAGTGGTCTTTGGTGCTCAAAGGATTCAGTTGGACAAACTGTGCCAGTACTGATAAGATACCTTTCACATCCACTAACAGTTGCAGCTGATGGAAATTTGAAAATATGGTTTTTAGATGTTTTTCATTTAAGTACACTCGAATTTTGTATGAAACATGTTTTATAACACTGGAAAATTACCACAGCGGTACAGTGATATAAGCTGTACATACTTTACATATCATGTACGTTTTTCAACGTTATCACAAAAAATACTTAGATTTTAGTACAACTGTACATGTATAGTAGCTCAGGCAAAAAATATTAGAGGTAACTATTCCATATACAAGACAGCACTTGTGTTACAATGCATGGTTATGTATTTAGCTGAAGAGGATGATCATTTATTTATTAATAATGGTTTTATTTTGAGAAACGTACCTGACTGTATAACATGCATGTGTGCATGTCTAGGTTATGTGTGTATGCATGTCTATGTGTATTCTGTACATAGATAAAATACATGTTGTGAAGGAAGGCAAAAACAAATCACAAGGTACAAGTAAGGAACTTCAAACTGGACCTTGTTAATTAATTTGGTATGTTAGCATAAAAATGAGAGTTATGTTTGCAATGTTATGTTTGCTAATGAAAGTGTCTTACCATTAAAGATGTACAGATGCATGTATGGAGCATTCAGAATATTTGATGGTAATGGGGGGGGGGATTTCATAACCCATGAAATTTAAAGAAATGGGTCATGAATTCATTAAGTTTACATTTCATAGAATTTTCATGCCCCATGAAATTCCATTATCAAGTGTATCAAATTTTTCATGGCCATGACATTATTTTTATGGGTCATGAATTTTGATTTTTTAAATGTCATAGAAAATTCATGCCCCATGAATTGCACCTTTCCAACATTCTACAGATTTTCATGGCCATAAAAAATGTTTCTCATGGGTCATGACTTGTCTTGCTTCAAATTCCATGGAAAATTCATAGGTCATGAGTTATATCACTTCAAATGTTATGGAAAATTCATGGGCCATGAAATACAGATTCTCCATTTTCATGACCATGAAAAAAGGGGCCATGGGTTTTTAATGAACTTTTAATGGCATTTTCATCAAATTGCAATTGGTAGTGATTGTTATTTAAACAGAACCTCCTAACTGTTCGTTCACTGAATCCCTTTTCACCAGGATACTTCTGTTTCAATATGTTACTGATTTCTGCATGAGTTTTCTTTCGGCGAAGAAACAAATCTCTGACAAAGTTCACATCTGTGGCATCCATATTTAAATTTGGCGGGTGGCACGTTAACTAGTGCCCAAGCCACAGCAATTTGATCCAATGACCTTTGCAACTAGAATACGCTCCCTCCCCTCTCTCCTTGACACGTAACTCAGGTTGCCCCTGAGGGCAGGACAGGGCCGGATGGAACAGTCACGATCACAAGAGGTGTAAGCAAAAGAGCAACTTAGCCTACCTCTACTGCGTCAAGTTTTGTTCTCCTTCCGCGTGATCAATCTTCAATTTTGTAGTCGAAATACAAAATTGAAAATTGAAATCAATTTTCAATTTTTGATTTTCGCTTAATAAATTGTCTGTTTTTGACGTAAACAAAATTGAAAAGAGAATGATATTTCAAATTTTGTTTCTAAAAGCCGATTGAATTCTTGTAAAAATAGTCTATTTTTCATTCATCTGAACCTTGGAAATAACAAAATTATGTTAAATAAAGTAATAATTTCAATTTAGTATTTAAAATATCAGCGTGGTAGTTTTGTTTCAAAAAACCGAGAGGAAATGATACATAACACAAAAGAAACTAAAATTTCATCTTCTTTCTAAATTGAAAATGAAATGGACAAATGACACACGGACCATTCAGGGATGGATCCTGGATTTTTCTTAGGAGGTGCACCTCTAAGAAATGACGTCACTGGTACGCGGCGAGGTAAACAAATTTTGAAAGCAAATACGAAGGAGAAGGCTTCATCTCAGGGAGGAGTGTGCACCCCCTGCACCCTCACCCTAGATCCGCCCCTGGTGATGTTGATGTTATTATTACCATTTATCATCATCATCAACTGTGGCTCACCTTTCATTTCTGTTACAGTCAAAGTATAGAAATGAGTTGTTTTTATAGTCAGGGCTTTCAGGTCATTTCAAAACTGACTTCATTTTACTTAATGAGAGGTAATGAGAGGTATTTTCTAATAATAATATTGTATTGTCCCTTGGTTTTAGGTACCCCTTGGTCTTCTCTTCAAAAATGAAAATAAGAATGAGGATATGTTAGACATCCTACAAACAATTCATGATGAGTACATTCCGGTGGGAAGAGGTACAGATAGGCTGACTGGGGAGGAGACAGTGGAGGTTCTGGAGAAAGTGTTCTTTGGAGGTGACCAGTTAACTGAGGAGAGGGCAACTAACGTTAGGGATGCAAGAAGTGATGGAGATAATGAGTTTGAAAGACTTCAAGGTGTAATACCAAAGGTGGAGGACTGGCATGCTAGCAGAATCTTGTATCAGGTAAAAAAAATTAATGCTGTATTTACTTTCACAACACATAACTTTTACCTTCTTGGCAACTGTGAACAAAGTGGATTATATGATGTGGTTGGGACGAGGATGGGTTCTTGTGTGCCACAGGTCTTCTCACTCAGTATCAGAACACAGATATTTGAAAATAAACTACCGGTACTATGCTCTTCAATGCACCATTTGAGGTTTTTTTTATTGACAGAAATATATAAGAGGAAAACATTTGCTCTGCACTGACAATACACGAACTCCCCCTGTTTTCAGATTGTAAAAGTGAATGATGTTGAAAACAATTATTGAACTCTTAACTAATATTTTCTAATGACTATTTAAAAAAGGCTGTTTAAAAAACTTGGAGCATAGTAAGATTTGTTACTGAATGGATGGTCACTTCTTTGCAGATTCTATACGACATTCACTACAAGGGAACATCAGGTAATGACATTGGTACAACGTTTTAAGCATTGTAAATGCAAAGACTAATAATGTACTGGACAACTTCAATTCCTGCAAGGAGCATGTGAACATGGAGACAGATGCTTTCATTGTAGCTGCAGCTCTTAAGTACTTTGGAATGGAGTCACTGGACACTTGTGCTAAAGAGGTCATCCCTCCCAATACGTTGAGACAAAGTAAACAAGACCGACGAATTTGGCTTCACGGGCATGTGAAAAACATTGTTCAGACATATGTGATGGATGAGCAGTATGCTTATGCTGCATTTCATCTAATTGCTGCTACACAGGCAACTCTAACACCACATCACGCAGATTGCCTCATATTGAACAGAACTGTGAACAACAAAGGGGGTCTGGGTAGGAACATTTCAATGGATATAAGAGTGGAACACTTGAATAACTTTACCAAAGGTATGTTAAAGGGTCTTGGTCCAAACCTAACTGAGAATGCAGCTAGATGGTGCAGTAAGTCTGTAGCCAAGATTGAAGCTCTTTTGCAAACAGTTGATGAAGATCTGAATGTTTGTCGACCATCTGGGCATCACAAAGTAAGAAAGAGCGAAACTGATTTTCAGACCCTTGTAGATGAACTGCGTAGAAGAGCAAATATGTTCCACTTCAATCCAAGTCCTCAACGCCAGTATATCCATTTCCCACACTTCAAGAGGGATATATTGTCTAACATTGATCACAGGTTATTAAACAATTGGTTGACAAGACTAAAAAAGGACTTGGCAAAGTCACTGGAGTGAGAGTTTTTGAATTGTTGGTTTGAGTATCAGTTAACACAGCCAATAAATTATTGAAGAAACATGAGAGGACTGGGACGAGTTTGTTATACTGATTTTGACTGAAATGTTACTAAATCAAAAACTACCCAGCCATATTTAAGAGTTAAGCAGAAAATTCTCCAAATGGCAGCCTTGCAAAAGGTTGCACAATTCCATACAAAGCCTTACAATTTTGTGCCCTGTCTACCCAATCCATACAAACTCTCTATTTTGGGTGATATTTAAAGAGCTACCGCCTTGCCATTTTTCTCCTCTAAATACTTCTATTTGTGGTAAAGACTCTCAAAATTTAGTTGATCTTTCATTTAAATATCATAGTTTTTTTTAACAAACGGAAAACAACCATGCTCTTTCCCAGTCCTCTCATATTTCTGAAATTGCTTGTGCATGATGCCAATTCAATTGTTGATGTTCGTCAACTGTCCAAGTGGTAAGATGAATACACTGTACATAAAAGGTCAACATACATGTACAGTGTTGTTACAAAAATGCAAAATGTCAAGTGTCAAAGGCCATGTAGAAATTAATCACATTGTTAAATCCAAAAGGTCTAAAGTTCGAAAATCACTGGAAGGGGCAAAATGAAAATAGTATCTTTGACAGAGAATTAAAGGTTCAGAGTAGATTTACATTCTTGAACTGTGAGCCCTGAGGTGACACTAAAACAACAATATTGGTCTCGAATAATGCATATGAAAGAAATCATATTGGACTTCTTGCCCTCAAGGATCATGGGTTGATAGCTCATATGACTTTGTGGAATGGGATTGGCCTTTAATTTCAATTGGTCATTGTTAAAGTGCCACTATGATCAAATTCTCGATACCCATTTTTTTTTTACATTTTCGTACACAACAGATCTTTCCTAGCAACTGACGAGATTCACTGAGAATCGAAACTGCAGTCTTGCCTCAGCATAAATATGGCAGCTAATATACTCAACAGCGCGGGTTTCCTTGAGAAAACCGCAACGGAGCTAGAGCTGATAAGAGCATCAGGAGCTCCAGAAGATATGCAGACTGACGATATTCCCGACGAACTCGAGGACAGCCTTCTGTCCGAAGGGAACGACAATGAAGACGAAATCCCGAGTGCTCAAATACCGAAACAGAGACTTACCAGCACTGAGAGACAGAGACCTGAACAGCCTAGAGAAAGACCTGAAAGACCCAGCACCTCGAGCCATCGACAGAACGATGCGGGCAGAAAACGCCACCGAGACCAGGACAAGTCCGCCAAAACTAACGGCAGCTCCGGCGCCAAAAGATCCCGCCAGGACAAAGAGCTAGACTCCATCCAGGAGAAGATTAATAGCTCGAACAATTCCATCGGTTTTCTTGAAAACCATCTAGCGAAAGGAACTTGTCCCAAGACTTTACGTTACAATGTCCGGGCTAACATCACGCCCGACGAAGATTTTAAGAGTGATATAGGCTCGATCAGAAAGAAAGCAGAACAGGCTCTCGTAGGAGCGCTGGTGAAATTTCACCATAGGCGCATAGAAAGACTATCGAGTAAGTTCAGAAAGCTCGAACAAGCGAAGTCTCGAAAGAGCAATGTTGTAAACAACCAGTCTTCAAAGAGAAAGCAACCGCCCAAGGCTAGTGAGAAAATTGTACAACATGAGAATGTAGACGAACTAGCCTCAGTTATCCTAGACAAGATTAGCGATAAATTGCTGGAAAGATTCAGGTCAGAATCAAAGAATAAAGTGAGTGAAGTTTATCCTGTTGTCTTAACTGACCCTTTAGTAATAAGGGAAGAGGGGATAGAGAAAAAACAAAACAACAAAGCGGCAAAAAACCGCAAAAGAAAAGATAGGAGAAAAGACCAAAACAAAAAGCGTTTCCATAACGCCATTGAGTCACACAGAGAACATATCAAAAACCTGTCAAACACACATTTGACAGATGAGCAAATCACTTTACTATCACGTGGTTTAAAATTCATTCCAGTGCCTGTCACGAGAGAAAACCTCATTAGGCGCCAACTGCTCGCAGACTTCGACCAATTTGCTAGACGAATGCGCCTCCAGTATATCTTCTACGGACAGGAGAAAGAACCTCACCCTTTCCACGTTAAGTTAGACTGGGATCCGCCAGTTCAACCTTCTGTAGCATTAGAAACCTTCTTGGAAGAAGTCAGATTTGAACTTGCTACAATAGATATTGAAAAGCCAAAAGATAACCTATCACATGGAGAGCGATGTGCACTCAAAGAACTTTCGCGTGACAAAAACATTATCTTCAAGAAAGCAGATAAGGGAACCACAACCGTCATAATGAATAGAGAACACAAAATACACGAGGGTCAAATCTTACTCGATGACGTTAATAACTATAGACCCCTAGAAAAACCTATGGCTGACACCACAGCCAAAAAAGTACAGCAAGTGATCAAGTCACTGCTTCAAGAAGGCCACATTGATGACATGACGACGAAATGGCTCTCTCTTACGCCAAACCCTCCAAGAATACCGGTGTTTTACACACTCACTAAGATTCACAAGCCGACCCCTGTCGGTAGACCTATTATATCAGGGTGCGATGGCCCTACAGAACGTATCTCAGCATTTGTTGACCACCTTCTTCAGCCTATAGCACAAATACAACCTTCGTATCTTAAAGATACAACAGACTTTATCAACTTTATAGAGAAGACAAAACTGCCTTCTAATACCATCCTAGTCTCAATGGATGTCACTAGTCTCTACACTAACATACCACAAGAGGAGGGTATCAACACTGTATGCGAAGCATACGAAGAATTCTATCAGGGGAATCCCCCAATACCCACCAGGTATTTAAGAGAAATGCTCAGCCTCATCCTAAAAGAAAACTCATTCCAATTTAATGGAAAAGATTATTTACAATCGCATGGAACTGCGATGGGGACCCGTATGGCTGTAGCCTTTGCCAACATTTTCATGGCAAAAGTAGAACGAGAAATAATGAGACAAAGTAATACAACACCCATCTTTTGGAAGAGATTCATTGATGACATCATATCAATGTGGGACACAAGCAGAGACAAAATAGAAGAATTTCTATTGAAGGCAAACAGCTATCATCCTACAATTAAATTCACGGCTGAAATATCAGAAGCAGAAACAACTTTCTTGGACACTATTGTGTACAAAGGTGACAGATTCCTCAAGGAATCTATACTTGATGTGCGAACACATTTCAAACCTACAGAGACCTTTCAATACACGAATTTTCATTCGTGTCACCCGCCAGACGTCACGAAAGGCTTTATCAAAGGAGAAGCATTAAGGCTTCTAAGAACTAATTCCTCGCAGCTCACTTTAGAGGAAAACGTGAGTAATTTTGCAGCACGCCTTAAGAAAAGAGGTTACCCAGCAGCAACAGTAGAGAAACATCTCTCAGAAGTCAAATTTTCTGAAAGAAAAACGTCGCTGACAAATAGAAACAGAACCGCACAAAAGAAAATTCTACCCTTTGTCACGCAATACCACCCAGCGTTGCCCAACTCAAAAGAAATACTCATGGGGAAATGGCACTTGATACAGAACCAACCACAGCTAAGAAATATCTTCAAAGAGCCACCCCTCCTATCATATCGCAAGGGAAAATCCCTGAAAGACATCCTTGTCAAGGCTAAACTATGAAGACTATAGAGTCTTTTCATTGCAAACCGCAGGAGTCGTGCAGTATGGTGGCCCATTAGGGCCATAGAGTTTTTTTATATCTTTCCTGTTTTTTTTTAATTGTACTTTAGTTTTTCGTTTTTTTTTGCTTTTTTTTTGCTTTTATTTTGCTTTTATTATTTTTTTTTTTTTTGGTTTTTATATGTTTTTTTTTTTGGTTTTTATCTATTTAGTTTTTAAAATTTTCTTACTGTAATAATATACTGAAAAAAAAATTAAAAGTAAAAAAAAAAAATAAGACGATGTTTTTTTTAAATTTAGAAATTAAAAAAAGAAAATTGCACGTGGCCCATGAGGGCCATAAGCCCATAGAGGCCATAGCCCATCAGACATTTCGACTTTAGATATCCCAGAATGCACTTTCGGCTTGTGTTTATGCCATGTGCGAAATCGGTGTGTTTTCAAAATGTCCAAGCGGAAAAAGCAGGATTGGGATGCGTTTAGAGCGAAAGTAGGCAAGAAACGAACAGGGAACAACAAAGCAGAGTCAGCTGGATTGGAATTTCTAACAGTGCAACGCCTTTCCTCATCTGTTGAGGGCAAGTGCCAAAAATATTCACGTATCGGTCCACTGACCATGGTTCCCCTCAATTGCGAAGCCACGCTCCAAAATATTAAAGAGGCATGCAAAAAACACTTTCAGCTCACCGATATGGAGTGTGATTTGCTTGCTGGTGAGAGGGGACCATCCTTCACCGAGACAAGCCAAATAAAGAATTGGAAAGTACTTCACATCAGATTTATCGAACCTGGTACTGCACGTCCGGATGCCTCGAATCGACAGCGTGACCGGCTTGACAAATATCCTCCTCAATCAGCACCCGCGAGCCCAAGCAAGTCTTTGGGAATAGGAGGTAAAAATCCCCCCCAACCATCCATGATGCCTGCATCCATGCCGTTGAGTGAAATGTTAAAACTTGGCAAGCTAATTACTCCTAAGACTGATTTTGTTACTTTGACACTTGAGGAGTTTTCTGTCACGGGCATGAAATGGCTCGAACCATTTCAAGTAAGGCTTTCATTGCAAAAAGAAAAATTTGCAAGCGGGACCTTTCGCAATGCTTACGAGGCAAATTCACTGTCCGGAATTCAGAATGGAAGGTATGTATTGAAAAAAATGAAGGAAAATCAAATTCATGACATTGAACAGTTGTTTAATAGCGTGGAAGATCATACACGTAAAGCTGTTCAAATGAATTCGCTGGCCCGGAATTTTGCTAAGAATTTAGAATTGGAGAAGCCACAGGAGTTTGGTGACTCATTCTCCTACACGAAAGTGTACTTTGGCAAACTAAATGGAGAGTGTGTCACTGTGGAAAATTTTTTGGATAGTACTGCCAGATTCTCCAAGTATGTTAACAATACAGGAGATATCTACCGTGACGGAAGTGAAGTCTCTCTGAAAGCGGAGACCTTTGTGCATTACACCTATGTAAAGTCGGGCAAAAAACTTATGGTTGTGGACATTCAAGGAAAAGGTTACAGTCTTTGTGATCCGGAAATAGCCAGTGCAGACTTGAGGGATGTAGATGATAACACTATTCTCTTCTGCTCTGGAAACTTGTCTTATTCTGCCATTGAAAAATTCGATGAAGTGCATGTGTGTAATCGATACTGCACTCTCCTCAAACTTGATCAAGAGTAATATGTTACTACAGAAGAATGTAACATGGTTTTCAGTAGGGACATATGTTTTGTGTTAATGTTTCCTTGTTGCTCATTGTTGTGTTGCTTGTTGTGTTGCTCTTTCCTTGCATGGATGGAGTAGTTCTTAGTCATGATAATCTCTGGCTGTCAGGTGAAAAAAGATTACAATGCTGTTATGAATACACAAGATACAAGTGTTCCAATGATTCTAAAAGCAACACCGGTATTGAAATAAGTTGGAGCGAGGCAATAAGAAATATGAATTACTGTAATCGCTTGACAGTTCTAAGGGGCTGACCAGTCAACTTTTGAGCCAGTCAACATGTATTTCCTGCAACGCAGGACAAATGGAATAGAAAAAAATTTTGTAAATGGGTATAAGATAAGGTTAAAATCCCATTGCAAGTTGAAGTTGAAAAGCTGTTAGTTTACTTTATCACGGCAAAAAGTCAAACCCTGTTGGAATCAAAATTAGCTTTTAAGTACAAGTAGGCATTTGCAGCCTCCCCAGGTTCTATCTCATCAGTGTCCGGGATATGCCTTGCACATTCCATGCGGAAATTTGGCTCCAAATAATCATCTGTGTCATCTAACACATTTGACAAGTTCGCAACTTCCACAAGTTGTTGTTCTGTTATGGGGAAACCACACTTTTCACCACCATACTGCTCTGGACAATGGTAAATGTGCTCGGGTATTCCGGTGGGAAGCTCTTTACCCTTCTGTTTTCGGACTCGATGGTTGTTCCATACAGAAATTCTGAATGTGTCAAGTTCCTTTTGGAGAACTGGTATGTAAACATACGCCAACAAATTCCTACAAACAAAACAACAGGATTTTAATCTGTCTAACCTGCTGGCATATGTACTTAAAGAAAATCAGTTCCACATGTTTATCAGGGCCTAATAACCTAAATATTCATGACTGTTGACTTATTGCATTTAAGACAATAAAAGCTTTTACCTGTCTTGTTTGTTAGTAGAGTCATAGTCACCATCTTCAACCAATGTGGACAACTGCTTTTTAAAAAACCTTTCCATTCTGTCAAGAAGTTCCCTCCACCACCTTTCAATTTTGTTTTGGGTTGAGGGACCATACAATACACTCTCTGTCGCATCTTCTAAATTACCATGTTTGTCACGAAGGAAACAGTGCATGGTGCACATAATGTCAGTTTCTGTACCTCGGTCAATGCGAATATTCTCTGGCAATACTGCAAAAAGATATGAATTGATCATGTTATTATTTTTCCATTTTTATGTATATTTTCCCCCTTTCCTCAATTTGTCAGTTGTTCCCCTTACCTGCCTTCATAACCTTTACTTTGTATTACTGGTGTACTTTGCATGAGTGGTGTATTGAGCACCTTAATGGCACCAAAACTATTTTCAATTAGTTTACATCAATGTGCAGTTCCAGAAAATATCCATTCCCCCCTCCCCCACAGAATGGATTGGAATTTTCTGGGGGGTGGGGGTTGAAGGCCAAAACATTTCAAGAAGTGTATGAAGCTTAACTGGAATTTCCACACGAGTTGGGGGGAGAGGTGTTGGAAAAATTCCTTCTGTGGGGGAGGTATGAATATTTTCTGGAATTACACAATGCATCAAACTAGTTATTTGATGATGAAACTTGAAATATCCCAATTTTAACACATTTTAAAATAGGTAAGTCTAGTGAAACATTGCTTCTTTTTAATGACATAGATTTGTAAAAAAGAAGGTTATTTCAATTTTGAGACTATTAGAATTGTTATCAAATTAAAATAATATAATTGCATACCCAATCACTACATCTGTTACCTTGTTATTAGTGGAATTTATTTTTATAATTTTTTCTGTTAACTTGTGCAATATTTCATTATTCCCGTTATGTACCGGTAGTAGGAGTTGTTGGATTCTGTAAATTGTGGATCATCATCGCATTTTGTCTCAAAAGATTCTTTAGATCTTGAAAACATGTTTATGCTGTTATTAGAAGTGACAGTACTGGTATATGCTAACCTTTACTTTCATATAAATAATCCAGGTAAAACCTGCCAATAATCTTGGGGCTACTGTTGGTGGTCCAAATCCTCAGGAAGCTTATTCTCCCACTGTATGTATCTTGACCACCATAAATGCACAGAGGAAACATTGAGTTTTGGTATCCACACATCTTGTCATGACCATCAAGTGACATTGTGAAATTTGGTCCCTATTTCATTGTAAAATGAAAAAGGGTTACACTTCCTGGGACAAAAGTGGGGATATTTAGGAGATATTTTGTAAGTTATAAATTATGAGAATCATATCATCTGGACATTGTCAAGAAGATTTCCAGTATTGGGGTAGGATAGAGGGTACCAGTTTTTTGATTCTTTGTTTTAGACTAAGTAGATTTTCTTTCCTCTGGAATGGGGGAAGTTAAGATTTCAAAGGAAACTAATTTCCCTAAACTCTTTGAATACACTAGTCATGCACTGTACTTTGACATGATTTGTCATTTTGGAACTATTGTCCAGGCAGGGGGTACTCCCTTAATGAGTACATCCGACCAATCAGGGTATGGTTTTCGGGGAGTTTCTCTTAAACAGCGTATGGATTTTATCACTCTTAAACAGAGTATCTTTTTTAAGCAAATGCTTTAAATAGGGTATGGTTTTCGGTTAAATGTAAACAGGGTATCAAAATTCAGACGATTTTTGTTTTACACACGGTCAGGGTTTGAGGGTCCAGGCCGTACCTTCCCACCCAAAGATATAGCGAGTACCCCCCTCCTGAGTTAATATTTTGTCCAATCTTTGGGACGACTTCTCGGCCTCGGCTCAGCTCTGACACAAGATAATTTTAATTAACTTCTCTATGGTAGGGGTATTATTTCAACATGTCTTGCTTGAGTTTAAAGGCTTATAAAGGAAGTAAAAAGTTGTGGCTTGCTTACGTTTGATAGAAACGCATTCTTTCTTTGTGGCCTCTTAGGTTTTCCAACACCTCCTCTTTCTTCGAGTCCTTGTGGGTTCACCTCGGCCATCATGGCATATACTAGATTTCTGGGCACACTCAAGCCATGAACTTCACAGATTTTCTGATGCAAAGCTCTGTAGCCGAGTAGACTGCCAGGACCGTTCATCTCTTCCTCAACAGCTTCGCGTACATCGTCAATATCCACGCTATAATCCGTAAACTGGATGCCGAAATATTGGAGTCGACGAGTGAGAGTACGAGGGCTCCATGCATACGTAGGATAGTTGATTTGAACTAAGTCTAAAATCTCCTTTCGGCGCAAATTTTGCCTAACATATTTCACCAAATCATCCCTCAAATTCTCATCTTCCTGCCAATCGCTATTTCTCACTCTCGCAGCCATTTTGTCTTTCCCGCGAAATTTACCGTCTGTGTATTGTGGGATATCTAAAGTCGAAATGTCTGATGGGCTATGGCCTCTATGGGCTTATGGCCCTCATGGGCCACGTGCAATTTTCTTTTTTTAATTTCTAAATAAAAAAAAACATCGTCTTATTTTTTTTTTTTTACTTTTAATTTGTTTTTCAGTATATTATTACAGTAAGAAAATTTTAAAAACTAAATAGACAAAAAACAAAAAAAAATAATAAAAGCAAAATAAAAGCAAAAAAAAAGCAAAAAAAAAAAAAAACGAAAAAATAAAGTACAATTAAAAAAAAACAGGAAAGATATAAAAAAAACTCTATGGCCCTAATGGGCCACCATAGTGCAGGCCCGTCAACAATTTTATTACTCTGTATGATTTTTATGGACGGGCCCTGTTCTGCCTCGCACAAGTAAAGGCTTTTCCAAGGCTTTAGCGTTACAAAACTACGATCAGAGCAGGATATTTCCCTCGCTCTAAAAGAGGAACTAACGCCAGATTTCACTCATATAAAGCCAACCAGTAGCCTTAGTTGTAAGGTCGAGTTAAAACACACACCGGCCTCAATTAGGTAGGTCATGTTTCAAAATTGACTGACCTTGGACACATCTTAGGATCGAAAATCCCACGACACTATTGGCCAGTTTCATCTGACCAATAAGAAGCAAGGCGCGATTTTCGATCCGAATAACAGTCATCAGGGATATATAAACTCCAAACGGCAGAATTTGCTCAGACTGCTTTCAGAACCTTCCTGGCAACTGGCAAGATTCACTGAGAATCGAAACTGCAGTCTTGCCTCAGCATAAATATGGCAGCTAATACACTCAACAGCGCGGGTTTCCTTGAGAAAACCGCAACGGAGCTAGAGCTGATAAGAGCATCAGGAGCTCCAGAAGATATGCAGACTGACGATATTCCCGACGAACTCGAGGACAGCCTTCTGTCCGAAGGGAACGACAATGAAGACGAAATCCCGAGTGCTCAAATACCGAAACAGAGACTTACCAGCACTGAGAGACAGAGACCTGAACAGCCTAGAGAAAGACCTGAAAGACCCAGCACCTCGAGCCATCGACAGAACGATGCGGGCAGAAAACGCCACCGAGACCAGGACAAGTCCGCCAAAACTAACGGCAGCTCCGGCGCCAAAAGATCCCGCCAGGACAAAGAGCTAGACTCCATCCAGGAGAAGATTAATAGCTCGAACAATTCCATCGGTTTTCTTGAAAACCATCTAGCGAAAGGAACTTGTCCCAAGACTTTACGTTACAACGTCCGGGCTAACATCACGCCCGACGAAGATTTTAAGAGTGATATAGGCTCGATCAGAAAGAAAGCAGAACAGGCTCTCGTAGGAGCGCTGGTGAAATTTCACCATAGGCGCATAGAAAGACTATCGAGTAAGTTCAGAAAGCTCGAACAAGCGAAGTCTCGAAAGAGCAATGTTGTAAACAACCAGTCTTCAAAGAGAAAGCAACCGCCCAAGGCTAGTGAGAAAATTGTACAACATGAGAATGTAGACGAACTAGCCTCAGTTATCCTAGACAAGATTAGCGATAAATTGCTGGAAAGATTCAGGTCAGAATCAAAGAATAAAGTGAGTGAAGTTTATCCTGTTGTCTTAACTGACCCTTTAGTAATAAGGGAAGAGGGGATAGAGAAAAAACAAAACAACAAAGCGGCAAAAAACCGCAAAAGAAAAGATAGGAGAAAAGACCAAAACAAAAAGCGTTTCCATAACGCCATTGAGTCACGCAGAGAACATATCAAAAACCTGTCAAACACACATTTGACAGATGAGCAAATCACTTTACTATCACGTGGTTTAAAATTCATTCCAGTGCCTGTCACGAGAGAAAATCTTATTAGGCGCCAACTGCTCGCAGACTTCGACCAATTTGCTAGACGAATGCGCCTCCAGTATATCTTCTACGGGCAGGAGAAAGAACCTCACCCTTTCCACGTTAAGTCAGACTGGGATCCGCCAGTTCAACCTTCTGTAGCATTAGAAACCTTCTTGGAAGAAGTCAGATTTGAACTTGCTACAATAGATATTGGAGAGCGATGTGCACTCAAAGAACTTTCGCGTGACAAAAACATTATCTTCAAGAAAGCGGATAAGGGAACCACAACCGTCATAATGAATAGAGAACACAAAATACACGAGGGTCAAATCTTACTCGATGACGTTAATAACTATAGACCCCTAGAAAAACCTATGGCTGACACCACAGCCAAAAAAGTACAGCAAGTGATCAAGTCACTGCTTCAAGAAGGCCACATTGATGACATGACGACGAAATGGCTCTCTCTTACGCCAAACCCTCCAAGAATACCGGTGTTTTACACACTCACTAAGATTCACAAGCCAACCTCTGTCGGTAGACCTATTATATCAGGGTGCGATGGCCCTACAGAACGTATCTCAGCATTTGTTGACCACCTTCTTCAGCCTATAGCACAAATACAACCTTCGTATCTTAAAGATACAACAGACTTTATCAACTTTATAGAGAAGACAAAACTGCCTTCTAATACCATCCTAGTCTCAATGGATGTCACTAGTCTCTACACTAACATACCACAAGAGGAGGGTATCAACACTGTATGCGAAGCATACGAAGAATTCTATCAGGGGAATCCCCCAATACCCACCAGGTATTTAAGAGAAATGCTCAGCCTCATCTTAAAAGAAAACTCATTCCAATTTTATTGGAAAAGATTATTTACAATCGCATGGAACTGCGATGGGGACCCGTATGGCTGTAGCCTTTGCCAACATTTTCATGGCAAAAGTAGAACGAGAAATAATGAGACAAAGTAATACAACACCCATCTTTTGGAAGAGATTCATTGATGACATCATATCAATGTGGGACACAAGCAGAGACAAAATAGAAGAATTTCTATTGAAGGCAAACAGCTATCATCCTACAATTAAATTCACGGCTGAAATATCAGAAGCAGAAACAACTTTCTTGGACACTATTGTGTACAAAGGTGACAGATTCCTCAAGGCATCTATACTTGATGTGCGAACACATTTCAAACCTACAGAGACCTTTCAATACACGAATTTTCATTCGTGTCACCCGCCAGGCGTCACGAAAGGCTTTATCAAAGGAGAAGCATTAAGGCTTCTAAGAACTAATTCCTTGCAGCTCACTTTCGAGGAAAACGTGAGTAATTTTGCAGCACGCCTTAAGAAAAGAGGTTACCCAGCAGCAACAGTAGAGAAACATCTCTCAGAAGTCAAATTTTCTGAAAGAAAAACGTCGCTGACAAATAGAAACAGAACCGCACAAAAGAAAATTCTACCCTTTGTCACGCAATACCACCCAGCGTTGCCCAACTCAAAAGAAATACTCATGGGGAAATGGCACTTGATACAGAACCAACCACAGCTAAGAAATATCTTCAAAGAGCCACCCCTCCTATCATATCGCAAGGGAAAATCCCTGAAAGACATCCTTGTCAAGGCTAAACTATGAAGACTATAGAGTCTTTTCAATGCGAACCGCAGGAGTAGTGCAGGCCCGTCAACAATTTTATTACTCTTAATGTTAACTCCCATACCCAGTGCAGTTGAGGCAAAAACCACCCGACACACACCAGCTTCATGAAATAAACTATCAAGCACTCTCTCCTGGTGTTTCTTTAGAGTATTGTGGTGGTACATTCCAATTATCATGTTTGCACTGCTTGGCACACAGTAAAGAGGGTAATAGGCATTAACCCCAAGTTCCAATTTAAAATGACGAAACAGTCTCTCACATTCTTTCTGTTGTTTGCAGTACATGATTGTCCTTGGAGTGTTGGGCCCTTTCTCCTTGATCATATCAGTAAGCCACCCAAACACTTCAGGAACTGCTCGGCTAACCTTCATTTTGTGTAGGAATATGTTTGCGTGGTTGGGGCTGACATACACTTTGAACGTGTCAGGACGCAATGACAGTGACTCAATGACAGTTGCTTTGGTGGCACTTGTAGCAGTGGCAGTAAGGGCAAGGACAGGTGACAGTGGAGGGAACAAAGATCGAAGCTCTCCAAGTTTTCTGAAGCACTCACGAAATGCAGCAAAATGCTCCTTTCCACTAACAACACCATATCCCCTGAACTCAGAATTAGTTTTCTTGAAGGAGATTCCAAACAATCATTGCAATGTTTGATGCTTCCTGTGATAACTAAGGTATTTGCATTCACTACCTGTAAATATTTTCCTGTTTTAATTCACCAACATATGTAGGGAATGATGTCCTTGTACAGCATCCAATAATAAATTTTTCTTTTGAAGCTGTTACATTGAAATTAGAATTTTGCAGTAACCATCTTAATCCTGCTTTGAACAACCTGGCCATGATACCCATTAACTATCTAAATTTATGAAAGCTGAATGGTTCATTTAATTTAGCATTCATTTAGCAGCTAGCTCTAACTCCAACAAATTTTAGACTTTGAGACGTTTGAAGTGATATTTTTAGCCAGATTAGGCATGGCTATATTATTTTGATGTAGAACGATTTCTACATGTAAGGAATAAACAGTCAGTAACAAAATCTTCTTATAAACAGTTATTGCGCATGAATAATATTTTATGTTGTCGCATTGAAAGTAAAGAAACGTTCTGCGAACTAAAAATGACTTACTCAGTTAATCAACTGGAAAACAATGTATGTAAGCTTATGTATTGCAGTGCACATAAACAGCAAAACTTGTACCATTTTGGAACGACGTGGGCTTCATCAGTTACCAGTCCAAACAATCGTTCTTGGTAGACATTCGTTCGCAACATTTTGCGCCACTTTTCATTGCAGATGACAGACTCGGGACTTGTAAAAATAAAGCTGTAGTCGCCCTGTTCGATCCCCTTCTCGTCTATGTCATCTCCCGACAGACAGGCTGCTGAAAATGCACGAGAACAAAGTTCTTTTATGTGGGAGTTGATGAGCGAAACCAACGGACAAATTACAACAATGATGGGCTTTTCAGGGTAGTTCAAACAACGAGTCGCCAACATAGAACAAATGCTAGGAATAACTTGAAAGATCACTGACTTTCCAAAGCCAGTAGGCAAAACCGCAAATACATCTTTTCGCATCACAAACTGAACAATGGAAAGGACCTGCTCCAGTTTCAAGTGGTCGAATTCCGGAAACTTTGAATCAACAGTTGATTTCAGAGCGCAAGCTATCTCGAAAAGGAGAACGTCCATGTCGGCCATTTTTTCTGAACTTGGCTTTCTTGGGTAAAACCGGTTTGGCCAAGATCATGGCGCACTTAACCAATAGCAACCCTTTTAAGAAACGTTTTTTTCACCCAACCAATCAGATTCGCAGGGTCAAATCTTGACTCTGGAGAAATAAAAGGCAACGTGATTGGATCGGCGCTCTCAAAAGACAACTGCCTGAGCCAGAGGTCTCTTGCCGACCAGCACTACTCGCTCTGACGAATGTTTCTCGCCGCTGGCGAGCGAGAAGACCTCTGGCATCCAGGGTTAAAGGCCATGTTACACGAAGCAATTTTTCTTGCAACTTGCAACGCAATGTTTGTTGCATTGCAAGTTGCAAGAAAAAATTCATGTGTAACACCCCATTTTGCAACTGCAATCGTTGCGTTGTGAGTTGCAAGAAAAGTAGAACGACCCTCTACTTTATGCATCGTTGTGAGACAAGTTGCTTGCGTGTAACATCCCCTCAGCAACATGCAACGCAATTTTGTCAGAATGGGCCAATCAGAGCTCATCTTTTGCTCACGGGAGATTTCAAGGTGGCGGCACTCGTAAACAATCAAAAGAAGTTAAGTGATAACAAAAAAATTGAACTGCTAAAAGATTACAAAACATTCCCCTGCTGTGGAATCAAAATGAAAAATCGCCAAAGAAAACTGACAAAGCTCCAGCGAACCCTCTGATGTTGAACTACTAACCACCACTCAGCAACAAACCGTATTTGGCTTACCAGCTGTCACCAACCCTGGTGGTACACTCAAAGAGCGCCATATTCTCTGGACTCCTGTTGTCTCTGCTGGAAAGAAGCTTCCTTTACCTCTTGACAATTGCTGTTCAGTGTCTCTTGTTAGACGTTCCCACGCTGACCTTGTTGCCTCTAAGCGTCCTCAGTTGAAGTATCAGTCACTAGAAAAACCAGTTGCTATCTCTGTTGCCGATGCAAAGGCGCAGCTGCAAGCTGTCGGTACAATGGAAATTTCCATACAGTGGAACAATGGCACAGAAACAATATTTCAGATGCTAGTAGTTCCTGGTCTTTCTTGGCCCATTCGTTTTGGGGAGAACCATTTGCACTCTACACAGGCCTTGGTGGATAATGCTGACCCTAGTATTCACTTCTGACATCCTAGCATGTCCTTCAAAATCACCTGTTCTCTTCAGAATCCTCTTCCAGAAGTGTCTCATTGTGGTAACGATACCCATGCAGGCGTCACCTGTCTACTTACAGGAGCTCCAGTCCCAGGCCATTTACCAGGACCTTCAATACTGAATCATGGACTGAACGTTCTGTCTGTTTACCTCACCCTGGGTACGTCGCTACTGTCACTCTCCCACTCAGATCTATGAGTACACGGTCAAGAAATTCAGCCTGGTGTTAGAGTTTTAAGTGGTCCATTTCACATGAAAGCCGCCACTGATCATCATCTTCGTGATATTTCCTGCCATGCATCAGTCTGTGACCTCACATCAAGTTCATCTGATACCATTAGTGAACATGTCATCTCTGGCTTTCAGTCCCTGTATACCACTACCCTAGCAGTTGAGTGCAAACGTAAACAAACAGATATCCCACAGAATGTTATTCTTGGACATCTGCAACCAATTCAGGATGAAGACTTGCAAGTTTGTGAAGACACCGCGGAGAATACTGCAAACATTCTTTCAGAAAGCTGGATGTGCTGGGCGAATGGACAGGCAGCCTTATCACCTCCTGCTGTACCACATCCTCCAGCAACATCCATATCTTCAAGCCAAACATACAAGATCTCAGAGCAACAAAAAGAATTGGCAGCAGCGGGACTTGACTCCTCAGTTCTTTCTCCCTTCACTGAGAACTTGTCTGAATTTAATGAACATGACAATGAATTTGTTCCCTCTACACATAGTTAATGGAGGGGACTGGTTATGAAACACAGCAAACTTCAAAGGGGCACTCTATTGTTTTGGTTTTGATGTTGAAACGTACCATCACGTGACCCTGACCCTGCACAGGTTATTTCAATCCAAGATGACGGACAGGGTTGATTTCTTAGATGGAGACGATTTAGAAGCGATTTTAGACATTTTAGAAGCAGATGAAGAGATGGAAGGGGAGTTTATAAATGAAGTAGAAAACGTAAGTACGAAAAACACTCTGATTACTTATTATTTTGGAGGAAGAGAGTGGAAAATGACACAAAAACCATAGCACTTGAATACGAACGTATAAGGATAAACAATCGAAACTAGAACTCCCTAAACCTTGCACAATATAGTAGCCAAATCGCCTATTATCTTTCCACAAGCTTTATACATTACACATATGATACTAGTTCTCAACCTGTCTCAATAAATCGACCTGTTTTCGATATTTTCGATTTATATGATCGTGACTACTGAACTGATGAAAGCATCAGTGACAGTACTACTGTAGTGACAATTAAGCGTCGATGGAACTGATGAAATAACTGATTTTTAACCCTTGCTCATGTATTAAACTGCATGTCATGTATTCTATTTTATTTAGCTTCAGAGTCAAGAGATTTTGTGTCAGAAATGCGGCAAGAAATACAAGACTAGAGGTGGTTATGAAAGACATCAAGCCTCCAAACATAGTGAACGTGCAGACCACGAAGTGCCTTTTGATTCAGCTGTGCTGAATGAACTCGTCAATAATACCATTTTGAAACTGAAGGAAAACAAGGCTCATTCCGAATTATTAAGGCAGGAACTGTCATCTTACTTATTAGAAAGTCCTGACGAAGACAGATGTCATCAATTAAGAGATGTATTTGAAGGATATACAAAGAATGGCAGCGTTGAGAAATTTTACGGGAAGTATTATGCAACTGTGGCAGTAAACTCTGTGACATTCTTCAGGGGATTGACCCGAGATGCAGCAACGTTGTTGGCAGTCAAGGTGGCAGATAGTTTGTTGGCATACTGCAATAAAGTAAGGTCACCAAGTGAAAGTGGCAAAGAGCTGAACACTGTATTGTCAGACAGGGACATGTCATGCATTCAGTACCTAGGGGGATATGTTCTGCATAATCTGCATAATAAGCACAGAACCAAAACGTCATCTGAAAGCCAACAAGCAATGGCAATCCTGAAAGCTGGCAAGTCCGAGACAAATGATCTTTCACAAAATCTAATATCAAGTGTGACACGGGACGGGTTATGGTTTATTACACAACCAGCACAGAATTTTTTTGCCAAACTGAATATTTCTTCCGAGAGTCCACCTCTGAAGTTGGTTTACAAAGAGTTGATTTTCCTAGTATTATTTCTAAGTCAATCAGTGATAGTATTGTAGTATCTCAGTATAATATTATGCTTTTAGAAGCTGAACTAGAACCTGTTAAACACGGAGCGATCCTATATAACAAGGCTGAGGTGTTCAGCCTGTCAATCACCAATCCCAATGGAAGGCCAATGCTCCCATTTGATTGGCTTATTCACTCAAGTCTAATTTTAGCGAGTTGCCACATGATTCTGTTTTTCTGCCAGTTTTCTGCGGTTGAGAAATTCGTCAAAAAAAAAAAATACAAACAGACTGCGAAGGTAATATATTTTATCCACGGTAATGTGGTTATTCTTCAGCCAGTTATCTAAAAGAGTTTCCGTAACGTCAACATTAGCTGCTGTTGTACTCTTGCAGCTAAAATTCAGTCGACCTTTTGCGAATGTAATTAGTTGTTTCATGGCATGCAGCCTTAAGTCTTCCATTTCCTTTCTAACGTCAATATTCAGGCGAAATCTCACTTTGCCATTGTCTCTTGGTAGTACTTGTTGTTTCCAATTTCTTTTCTGTGAATATGGAACAGTTTGAGGAATAACTCAGTGTTGTTC
>OZ026595.1:31059153-31079153 GCA_964020085.1 Micromussa lordhowensis
CAAACAACATAGTATTCCAGTTCAGCTATCAAATTGCAGATTGAAATGTTCCTTACAGAACGCCGGTATTACACATATACAGGATGATCTTCTGGTACGAAACAGCCATAAACTTTGACGGTAAAACTTAGACTGTCGCCCACTATAATTTCAGTCTTTGGCAAGAGATAGGGGTTGACCATCTTCTTAAGAACCACTTTATCTTTAAGTGTTTTAGTGTTCCACGATCCTCTTAAGTCTCTGAGAAAACTTTCTACTTTCTGGCTCTCCCCTTGGTGAGATGCATGGCTTTGAACATCAAATTGAAACTGAAGATGCTCTACCAGTCTACAAGCATCCCTACCGCAAAAGTCCAGAAGAGCTGCTTGCCATCAAGAACAAAATACAGCGCATGCTCAAGATGAAAATAATTCAGCCAAGTAGATCTGAATGGGGCGCACCCTGCATCCTTGTCCGTAAACCTCTTGAAAATGGGATTCACCAACCACCGCGATTCGTTGTTGACTATAGAGGTCTGAACAGTGTTAGTAAGGGTGATGGCTACCCTATTCCTTCCATTGCTAGTATTCTTGATTCAATTTCCATGGGTAAAGTCTTCGGTCATTGTGATCTTGCTAGTGGATATTGGCAAATTCCGCTTCGCTCCCAAGATCGCCACAAAAGTGCCTTTTGTACTGACGTTGGTCTTTATGAATTTCTACGGTTACCATTCGGACTAAAAACAGCTCCTAACACTTTCCAAAGGATCCTGAAGACTGTGTTCGCAGACTATTTACATTAGTGGTTAACCGTGTATGTTGATGACATCATCATGTGGGCACAAACACACCATGATTTTTTTTTTAATATAATTTCTTTATTTACATTTATTTATTTACCTGAAGACTGTGTTCGCAGACTATTTACATTAGTGGTTAACCGTGTATGTTGATGACATCATCATGTGGGCACAAACACACCATGATTTTTTTTTTTAATATAATTTCTTTATTTACATTTTGTCATTTACAAAAACATAATGTTACAATAGCAATAGAGAAAAAGAAAAAATACAGTACACAATAAAAAAAATAAAATAACAAACTACCTAAACTACTTGCACTTAC
Source organism: Micromussa lordhowensis (assembly GCA_964020085.1). Classification (NCBI taxonomy): domain Eukaryota; kingdom Metazoa; phylum Cnidaria; class Anthozoa; order Scleractinia; family Lobophylliidae; genus Micromussa; species Micromussa lordhowensis. The sequence goes on from OZ026595.1 coordinate 31,060,260, forward strand.
GTACATTTGCAAAACTACATTTAACATCCATTTACTGCCTAACGTTAAAGGAGAACTGAAGGCAAAATTGAGATTTTTTGTAACACTTTTTTTAGAAAGTCTAACATCAATAAAGTCCAGTTTGGATAGTTATTCCTGACCGTTTATTGGTTTTCGCGAGAAATTTAGCTTTGAAACTGTGTTTTTCCCGCTTTTCGGGCCTTTTCATTGCGGGCCCGTAATGCGTGTCAGCGGTATGCTATGACGTATGATATGGGGAACACTGATTTCGTAAACAAGAAGAAAACAGGCGGTGTCAGCTGAAACTTGTCGCTCTGTTACGGATTTCCTTCGTTATTTCCAACATGAGCGGTGTACAGCCATTCCAGTTTGAGCCAACCTATCCTCCTGGTGAAGAACCAGTTGACTCGGAAGAAGAAACTGGCGACGAAGGAGACAGCGAAGCCAATTTTGATAACAGAGTTGGAAACACCGAATGGTGCATTTGTGGGGGCAATTGTGTCCCAATGTCGACGTCCGATGAATGTTTTTGTTGTCAGGAATTGGATGCCCTTAATCAAAAGTTCGACGAGTCAGGGGTTGAATGCATAACTGACCACGCAAAGTTTAGAATTGTGTGCCTCGATACGGACGTGCTAAATACTGCCCTTGTTGCAATTCACAACGCACGCTGTAATCCTTTGCCAGAACCCATCGAGAACAGGTTAGTTGTTTTGAAAAATCTAGCCGCAAAAGTTATTTGTTCATCATGTAATTCTCATATTTGTGATCTCTTCTAAAACATGGCGTTTAGCAGCCTACCGTCAGTTTACTTGGTGGGTTCATGGTGTACTGGGAAGGAAAAACCGGCGAGTGATTCCAGCGTGCGTTGTGAAAGCAATTAGAAATGAATTTCCAGAGGAGAGTGGGGAATATGCCGGATTCAAACCGGCGGAAATCGACTTAAATTACATTTTCTAGAACAAGTAATAGTGGATTTTAGCATGCTTTATTGATATCGATTTTTTACACATTTATGTTTTGCAAAAATACTATTCGTCTTCGGCTAATTATAATACTATTACACTGATCTCTAAAATTAACCTAATTCTTTTAATTATTTTCTTTGGATTTTAAACAAGTTGCTCGATTCACCTTCGAAATATTGATAATTAATAGCCATGATCAAGCACATAATGCATGGTTTGTTCTGAATAAATTTTGATTTGAAATTTGATAGAAATCAAATGTACTGTTTGCTGTTGGTTTCAATGTATAGATTGGATGGCATGTATAAAAGAGTTGTTGCTAATAATGATAATAGAAGTAATAATTGTTGAAGGGCTGACTGGGAAAGATGGCCTGTCATTACATTGTTCAGCACACCAACATCATTGCTTTAAATAACCTAAACTTGGCAACAGTTTGTTTTGAAAGTTAAATGGAAATAACATTTCCCAGAGCAAAGCACCAAAAAGATAATTTTTTTTGTTCGGTGTACATGTACAAAAAAAATTCCAGAGTGAGTGAACACATTGCGAAAAGCCCTTCAATAACCATTACATAAAATTCATTCAAGTATCAGAAAATCTAGATGTGTGCCTTTCAACAACATATGCCTTATCTGGTCGAGGGGTGCAAGCAATGTTGCGTGGAATATGTGGTGCTGTGAGAGTGGCACTTCTTTCGGCAGCATCTTGACACTTCCTTGCGACAATTGCATCCACCAATGGGCGTACATGATCCCTTGTTGTCTTCTCCATAATTGGTTTTGCAATCCATTCCTTACTTCTTTTGGGGAAGACTACCTTGAAACGAAGCTCTCCCTCGTTTTCTCCCTTCGAAGCAGTAGCATGGTCTCTGCTGGTGTTGGCATTGTGGTCAAGGGCTGCCAGCTGTGTTCGAGCAACCATGCCCTTATACCAAAAGTGCTGTCGCTTGGGGAGGTATTTCGTCTGGACGCTGTGATACACCTCCAAAGATCCAGTATGACAGCTGAGTGTCAACTGCTGAATGTCTTTAAGTAGATTTTTGTCAAATACCACTTCTTTTAATGCCTCGTGGGCTGGTGAACCTGGCCTCAGCCATCTCTTGGTTCTGGCCACATTTCTTGGGATGGGTGGGTGGGGACATTCATGATAATAATCTGCACTGTCCCACTGGTGGATGTTGGCAGTGTGGTGGACAATTGATATCCACTTCTCCCTCAAGAGTTCCTTGTCCCCATTGCATGTGTCAGCACACCACCAGAGATGGTTGGAGACTGACTTAATCCAGGGAAAAATATCACCACAGTCCTTCTTTTTTGCTTTTTCAGTTAGTTTTTTAGTGACACTTTTTGCTAAATGCCACACATCGAACTGGTGATCCACATCAGGGTAGATGCGTTTCATATCTGACTTTATGCTGACATGGCGATCAGTTGCCACAACCTTCACTTTTGCCCCCTTACCCTGGATATTTTCCATGCACCTTTTAAACCCTTCTCTCTCCATGGCATTACTGCTGGTCACTTCGCTGACCTGAACAATATGGAAGTCAACTATTTTGTTGCTATGTTGATCGATCATGGTGTAGGTGCCATATTTTGCGTTATGCCCCGGGCTGTCACAGCGACCATCCCCAGAAAGCCACAACTCTTTATCTTTCAAATCATTAAAAACAGAATTTTGCTCTCCCTCCCAAATTTCATTAATTACTGGAAATAAATATGAGTCTTGAATGTTATAAAATGTTTTCTCACTGAAAAAGCATAACCTTAATATTTCAGCTAATGTAGCTATCTTGGTGTAAGTGGCTCCACTTAGAAGAATCGATGAGGACATCAAAAGGTTTCCAGAAGCCATCCCTTTGATCATTGGCTGGCTGTTCCAGAAGTAGGTGTGGCCATTTAAGCACTTAAGTGTAACAAACAACTGAGAACCCTGGGTAGATTCATGTTTTTTTCTTATGCCTGCACCACACCAGGGACATCTGTTAAAAAGCTTCACTAATTCTTGTTTGAAAACAAGGAACTTAACATCATCTTGTGGATTGACACTTTTTGAGTCTTCAGTTTCTGACTGTGAACTGTTTGAATGATCTGACATTTCATCATTTTTCAATGGTACATAAGATGGATCCTTTTGAGGTGAATTGTCAGGTGTGATTTTCTGTTCATGGGACGGGTCTACCTCATCAGAAGAGATCACTTCCTCTCTGTGAAAGTCTTCATCAGTTTGAGTGCTTTGGTCACACAGGATCACATCAAATGAAGACTTGTAAGTTTGCGACTCAGTGGATTTCATCATAAGTTGTGCTCCTCGTGTATTAATTTGACACCCAACATCACTGGTAAGCTTATGTATTGGTGTACTCGTTTTATTCGCTTTTGTTGAATCCAGATTATGTTGCTGCAATGGCCTCTCGAATGCAACGTCACTATGATCTATGCCCTGGGAATTTAGGCAGTCAACTTCCGGGTAACATTCACTGGAGGTACTAGCTACAGGTTCTGCATGCACACCCTGGGAATTGTGGGAGACAGCTGCTGAATTACATTCAGTGGAGGTACTAGGTTCCACAACATTCATAGGGGAAACATGATGTGCCGTGGTGAGTGATACAATATACTGCAAACCAAAGCAGACATTTCGTGACTTAGTGAGCGATTGCGTGAGCGTTCCCTCCACATGTAAGATAAGAAAGTACTTCGAGTTGCAAGTAGCTAAAATTAATTCAGACTCTTACCTCTTGCTTTGCTCTGTCATGCAAACGGTTTTCAGACGATAGTCGAGGCTTCTTTCTTGGCCGATGGACAAATATTGTTGGTACTGCATCCGGCTTCAATGTACGTTTTGATTTGAACCCAAGAAGTTCTGCTTTAAGATCACGTTCAAAGCAGTCAGGCTCGAAGTGATCAGAACACAACCGAGTATCTTTAGTGACCACAAAGTCAGCTCGGGATATTTTTGCTAACCACTTTTGCAAGAGAGAATTTTCTGTAGGAAGACGGTGGAAACTTATTCCATGCTCCTTGCTAACTGATCGAGAATCATTCGAGCATCCAACAGCACAACAATACACCATTACGACGAAACAGTAGAAACGATCTATATGCACATAAAGTGAGTACTGAGGCTAACGCAAAATGGATAGCTTTATTTATACCAAAAAGATTGCCGCAAGACCGGAAAAATCAGGCTGAAATTTTCGAAAAATGTGCGATAAAACATTACTAGTTGCGAAAGGAACATGACGCGCACTGTAAATCGAGCTTAGTAGTCTACGAAATCGCAGTCATGGGATTTCCGTCTACTGACTTCAAAGCACCACGCTAACTCTAAATATAATTCAATCACTACCCTAAAACTGTTGCGACATTAACTTTAGAAGCGTTTAGAAGCTGACGAGGAATAATTATGCAATTAACTAACATGACACAAATAAAGTCACTACAGGAGAACAGATCTGGCAAGCTCAATGTTTATTTCAAGCTTGGAGCATATGCACTCATTACAGCTGTTGAACGTGATTTAACTTCTTTCACTATACTGAGATCAATTTAAGTAAACAAATGTCCAAACCAGGCGAATTTCATAATAATAAAAACAAAATAACTGGAGTAAATAATCCTATGTATTAAAAAACATACTTCGTACGGCGAATGTTTCTAATGGTTACGATTGCGGGCGAAAATTTTAACTTACGCTTCCATGTCCAAGTTCCCAATGAATATATATTACAAGCGCAGAGGACTGCTTATAGGCATCTTTCCGTCTTAAATGTCGCAAATCTTTCTTACTGCGCTAAACAACAAGGTCAACATCACTCAAAATCCCTAAAATCCTGCCTCTGTTCCTCAAGTATCTCGCACATGTTCCCCATATCATACGTCATAGACTCCTAACGTGACCGCTGACACACCTATTGTGAGCCGCAATGCCAATAGCCTAAAACCACAGTAAAAACTTATATTTCAAGTTAAAAAAAGGCCCAAATGGCAAAAAAAAGTGTCAAACATCAATATACTGGGTCTAAACTATAAGAAAAAAAATACTTGATTTTCGCCTTCAGTTCTCCTTTAATAAAATTTGGTACTTTGGGTCGAGCCAATTACAACATTCAAGGTACAAAACTTGAATTTTGTATTGTTACTAGTGTGTATCGGTGTGACTAATATGAATGAAATAAGAAAAAAAATACATAAATAAACAGAAAGGCTCAAAACAAAGAAAAATCTTACGTCTACATCTTTATGCAAGGCATCAAGACAGCCAAGAAAGAAAGTTTTCGCACTTTTTGTAATGGTTTAGTAAAATACCCTTTTCTTTTGCAATATATAATTCTACTTTATAGGTTGCTTTTAACTTAGCTTTGAAAACTAAAAGCGATGGGATAACTTTATGAAGCTTACACTCATAAATGAAATATTTAGCAAGCAAGAAAATATGATTCACTAATAGAAAATCTTTCTCAAGGTCATATTTCTCAAAAAGAATATCCAAAAGTGAAGCGTTTAGTACAATATTGGCATCCACTGCTATCCAAGATAACAGTTCTTTCCAAAAGAAACTCGATGACTTACAGAAATATAATAAATGCTCCAGGGATTCTTCCTCTGCATTGCAAAAGGCACATACAGTACTGTGCAAAAGTAATGAGAGCGAAATTCGTCGAATAACGTTCTTTGTTCTCGCGACTTTTCGTTCGAAATTTCGATCGAACCCATGCGTCCTCTCCAAAGAAAAGTCGGTGAAACTTCGAGAAGGAAAACGAAATTTCAAGATAACGATATTTCGAAGTAAAGAAATTTCAATGGAAATTCGTTAAAAGGAAACGAAATATCAACGACATCTTAGGGAGGAGAATCATTAATTATTCAGTTTCCGCATGAGCGCGGCGGTAATTTAACAACAGACAGATTACAGCTCGATAATTTACACACCACATGCTTTTCAAGAGTCTAGACAGAATACCAGTAGTTTTGATTTTATTTTCTATGGCTTCTTTCTTTTTCTTCAGAGGAATGATGAGGGTTTTTCAAATGATTTGCGATGCTCCTTTTGACTTCTGATGTAACGTCATGACATTTTAGCGAGGATAGTCATTATTTATTCGGTTTCCGCATGAGCGCGGCGGTAATTTAACAACAGACAGATTACAGCTCGATAATTTACACACGACATGCTTTTCAAGAGTCTAGACAATACCAGTAGTTTTGATCTTATTTTCTATGGCTTCTTTCTTTTTCTTCAGAGGAATGATGAGGAATTTTCAAATGATTTGCGATGCTTCTTTTGATTTCCGATGTAACGTCATGTTGTAGCGTTCCTACAATATTTACACAAAGCCGCTTGCAATATACGATGATGTAAACAACAACGGGAATGTCTCCACATTTTTTTAATTTCGCTCAATCAAAAAAGACTGCGTTTTGGCTAACATTTGCTTAGTGTTGTTGCCAGTGGTAAATTCATGTAGAGAACTGCTTGCAGATTGCCAGAAATTGTCACTCTCCGTTCTATCCAGCCGCGAAGATCACGATACTGCTCAAATCCGGGATCAAATGTCTCGCTGCAGTTTGAATCAATTTTACATCTATGTGACAAACCACCAAGAACACGCTTAGTATTTATTTCTTAGTTTTGATGAATGAGATTCCTGAAATAAACGAGATGCTTGAAACTGTTTGCCCAAAAAGTGCTAGTTCAGTTCGTAGTTTGAGACAACATTGTTTCAACACCGATTTCGACCAGTTAAATAAAAACAAACTTTCTCTTTGAATGTCTAGCCTCATTGGGAACGGAGTTTACCTTCATGTGAAGAAACGGCTCTTTCTTTCTAAATCTTTCTTATTTCGGCCGAGCTGTGACTAAACTGTTCAATAAATCAAGTAAGTTTGCAGCTCCAAGTCACTCATTGCGACAGACTAAGCGAAAGGGATTTGTAATAATTGTAATATTAATCACGGCAGAAATGCGACATACACCTGTATGAACTGGCAGCATTTCAAAGCTTGTTCACAGTAAAGTCCATCATCAATCATATTTTCAATTATGTTCCCCATGCCATCAATACGTAAGATTCGATCTCAAATGGCAAACAAATGTAAATATATTGTTCTGAAGTTTATTACAGATATAATATACATGCAGCGCGAAAGCATCCTTTGTATACAGAACAACTGAATTAAAACATTGCCTACATATGTCTTCTTACATGTAATTCAGGTTACTGGCTATAAAACGGATCATTCAATGATTACGCTACGCTTATCACTACATTCAAATTCACGCGGACCAGGTTTCTGGAAATTAAATACATCTTTTTTAACTGAATTGGAGTATATAAACCAAATTAAAACAACGATTCAGGAAACTTATGACGAGTATAAAAACGATGAATCGGTCAACCCCTCTCTCCTTTGGGAAATGATAAAGCTAAAAGTGCGCGAAAAAACGCTCCGCTACTCTAAGAATAAAACGAAACAGGCCAAACAACGCGAAATATATTTGGAACAAACAATTGCCAGACTACAAGGGGAACTGGACAACAAAACTACTGGAGACATACTCTTTTCACACCTGGAGGAGCAATTGAACGATAGTAGACATGAACTTGAGAAGATTATTGAATTTCGCACTAAGGGTGCAGTTTTGAGATCTAAGACTAGATGGTATAATGAAGGTGAAAAAAACACCAAATACTTTCTAAATCTGGAAAAACGTCACTTTAAGCAAGGGACAATTAGTCAAATTAAAACAAATGACCATGAGTTTGTCACCTCAGATAAAAAAATCTTAACTGAATGCGTGTCTTTCTACAAAGACCTCTATTCATCCAAAAGCATGACGTACGAGCAAAATGATGCAACCTTTTTTCCCAAACGTGAAGATGAAAACACTATCCAAGAACAAGAGCTAATTGTGTGTGAAGGAGCGCTTACCGAAAAAGAATGCCTAGAGGCACTCAAAGATATGGGAACAGAAAAGACCCCTGGGACTGACGGTTTGCCAGCTGAATTTTATAAAGTGTTTTGGAGGAATATATCTGCTATCCTTATTAGAGCACTGAATTACGCTTATGAAACTGGACAACTCTCAGTAACTCAGAGAAGAGGAATTATCAAACTCATTCCTAAGAAAGACGCAGAACCATTCTTTATTAAAAACTGGAGACCTCTAACCCTTCTTAACTGCGAGTACAAAATAGCGGCAAAGTCAATTGCCAATCGCTTGAAACCTTCACTTCCCAATCTCATCAATTATGACCAGACAGGTTTTATAAAGGGTAGATTTATTGGAGAAAACATTCGCCTTATCGATAGTGTCATTTGCTATGCCAAAGATAAAAATATTCCAGGATTACTCTTGTTTTTGGATTTTGAAAAAGCTTTTGACACGATAGAATGGTCTTTCATAAGAAAAACTTTTCAACATTTTGGTTTTGGTAGTAGCATGTTAAAGTGGCTTAACCTTTTTTATTGCCGCCCAGAAAGCTGTGTTTTGAACAACGGTTGGGCGAGCGAATTCTTTGAAATTCAAAGAGGTGTAAGACAAGGTTGTCCTCTCTCACCTTATCTGTTTGTTTTGTCTGTTGAAATACTAGCCAAGGCATTTCGGGAAAACACAAGTATTAAAGGAATCCTCGTAAACAATAGAGAAATTAAATTAAGTCAGTATGCAGACGATACAACACTCATACTTGACGGTAAAAAGGAATCTTTGATTGCCTCTCTTAAATTGCTGGATGATTTTTATGAGGTGTCTGGTTTAAAACTTAATGATAAAAAAACAGAAGCCCTTTGGATTGGAGTAAAAAGTGGGAACGATGGAATATCAATTCCTGGAAGAAATTTAAGTTGGCCTAAATACAAAGTTAAAGCACTAGGCGTCTGGTTCTCCACTGACCCAGAAGCAACAGCAACCTTAAATTATAACGAAAAACTGGATAAGGTTAGAAACGTTTTAAGCTGCTGGAAATACCGCAGACTTACCCTAATTGGAAAAATTACAGTCCTAAAGAGCCTAGTAGCTTCCCAACTCGTATATGTGCTCTCTCCTTTACAAACAAATGAGAAAGTCATTAAAGAAGTAAATAAGCTGTTTTATTCATTCCTCTGGAATGGAAAAGGAGATAAAATTAAGCGAGATATAATTGTTAACGATTACCCAAATGGGGGTCTCAAAATGATAGATATACAGGTTTTTAGCAAGTCTCTAAAATGTACATGGATTAAAAAATATTTAGACGAAGAAAATCAGGGGAAATGGAAATATTTTTTTGATCTTGAGCTACAGAGACATGGAGGTTCATTAGCACTCATTAGTAACTTAAACAAGAAAGACACCATAGAGAACCTCAGGATTAAAAACTGCTTTATAAAGGAGACTCTGTTAATCTGGGCAGAAGTTAATTTTGATGAACATATAATGTCCGAGAAACAATTTGTTGAACAAATTTTATGGCACAACTCACTCGTAAGAATAGATAACTGCCCTATCTTCTATCGAGAATGGTTTGACAAGGGCGTCACAAAAGTGAAACATTTGAAAGATGCCTCTAATAATTTTTTATCATTGGCTGAAATGCAGCGCAAATACAGCCTTAATATTTGCCCTCTAAAGTATTATGGCCTTCTGTCTACTCTTAAATCTCTTCGGAATACATGTAAAAACAACTATATCAACAATTGTGACTATGAAAGCTTTGCGGCCAAATTAGCAAAATGTCAAAGTGCGAACAAACTGGTTTACAATAAATTAATTTCCACAAAATGCACGCACCCAACCCACAATCAACAGAAATGGCAAAAAGACTGCCACCAGAATGCTGTTGATGCAATTGACTGGCGTGATGCCTACCAACTAGCCTCTAAATACACTAAAAGTACGAGAATTATTGAATTCCAGTACAAAGTTTTGCATAGACGAATAGCAACAAATGACTTCCTAACAAAAATTGGAGTAAGGGACGACCCAAACTGTTCCTTTTGTAACCGAGAACAGGAGAACCTACTTCATCTCTTTTGGTCTTGTCCTAAAGTGGCCTCTTTTTGGCATGATTTAATCGTAAGGCTAACTTTGCTCCACATTACTCCTGAACACTACACAATAGACCCACTCGTCGCTCTCGGTTTAAAGCCAGATTCTTCCAAGAACCATCCGCAAATTAACTTTTCCTGCCTTCTAGCCAGGTATTATATCTGGATGAGCAAAAGAAAAGAAACTGCACCAAAGTTAGAAGGCTTCCTACAATACTTGAAATCAATTTACAATACAGAGGCCAATGCAGAAAGCGCTCTCCCCAAAAAGTGGGAATTTTTGAACACATTATTTTAGTAAGCCTCGTCTTTCAGTCATCAGTGTATCTTGATCCACTGTACATTTTGCCTGTTTTTTTTGGCCTTTGGTACATTTGCTCCGCAATCACTGCCTTTTAAGAAATAAAAACACAAATTGCTTTGTATATATTAGTACTCTGTTTTAACCGCGGTGTTTGTTTTCTTTTCTCTTTGTAAGCAGCGTTTTCTTAATTGCAATTGTAATAGTGTACGTTATTGCATTGTGTAGTGTTAACGTATCCTTGTATTTATGTAAGTTTAGTATGGTAGATAGTGTAGGTATTGTATTGTATTGTATTGTATTGTTTCATACTGTATTGTATTGTATTGTATTGTAAGTAGACTAGGTATTAAGCGTCGTATTGTAAGTAGAGTAAGTATTAAGCGTCGTATTGTAAGTAGAGTAAGTATTGAGCATCGTATTGTAAGTAGAGTAAGTATTAAGCGTTGTATTGTAAGTAGAGTAAGAACAATGTAAGTAATTAGTAAAAAAAAAAAACTTAAAATAATAAAAAAAAAAAAAAAAAAAATGTAATTCAGGTTACATTATAATTCAGGGATCTGCTACGATTGGTTCTTTTAATTAAACCTGGATATTAAAACGAAAGGAAAGCGCACTTCGACTTATAAACTAAGCATATTCGAGGGCGAATTAAAAACTTTGTCCTAAATCAAAAACCTAATCTATCCTAGTCCTGTCCCTGCCTTTTGTACACAAAAACTCCAATGGAAATTTAAAAAAAAAGTGTCCTTAAACAAAAAGCTAATCTGCCCTAGCCACGTCCTTGCCTTTAGTACGTAGATTTTGGCAGCGCTTGCCTATACTTATTTTACACGTTTCCCACATGCGGTTGACATCCTCAGTGTTCCGGCACTGGTAAGCAAACGACCTGAGCACTTCAGCTGAAAGAAATTAAAAAGTCCTTATGAGTCAAAAGATATAATACTGAGACTAGTCCAAGTTGCAAACTAAGAAATTTGGAAGGCTGAACTTCATTGCAAACATTGCTTAAATATTGCGTGACAAATCAAAATACATGTAACACAACGAGTATAGTCTGTTGTTGACTACAGAAAAAACACCCTGGCCCAGAGGTTTTTCTTGATTTTTCTCCATTTGTGATGAGAGGTACGGAGAAAATCAAGAAAAACCTCTGGGACCAAGGTAAAGAAAAAACCGCAAAGTTAAGACTCTGCTGGGCTACAATTTCCCAGTTAAGCACCCACATAAGAACCATTCACAATTTGTTTTTTTCTTTCACTAGGAATTAAAAACCTGATAAAAACCTAGGTGGCCTAAATGCAGTCAACACTTTTTATATAAGAAACTATGGAGGGCAACTTGAACCCAGGCTTTATATGCAGATTTTTCATTATAGTACATGTAAATGACTCTGTGAGCTTACCCTTTATTGCAGCGATGACGTTAGCATCAAGAGGGGTGAAGTCTTTTGTTCCGTACACGGTTGACCGCATGAGGACATCCTGCGTGAACAGCTTGTCGACCAGGCGAAGAGCCATTTTTGTTGGTTTGCTTGCCGCCTTTGCAAAGTCGTAGTCAGTCTTTGATAGGCGGACACTGGCAGAACCTCCAACAGTACAATATCCTAGAATTAAGTAATCTATATGTCAGAAAGTCAATAATTAATTCCACTGGGGTGAAGTTATCGATAATCGAAATGAGCACAAGGCAAGGTTTTCAAGCTCGTAGCCTAAAGGCAGTCCAAGTAGCTGCAGTATATAGAATTTTGTTTTAGTTCAAACAAGGCCATTTTTTTCAAGAAAGAATTTTAGTACGTAATGTTTGATGAACTATCGCTTTCAAGAGAGTAGTGTGCCTGAACTGCCTCGTAAATCTAATTCATATCATATCGTAATATACTTCTCTGCTATTCATACTTAAGAAAATTCAATGTTTCAATATTCTTCTTTTATTTCAAGCAAAATGTCATACCTGCCAACTCAAGATTTGACTGTTGGAAGACATCATCCAATATCCAGTCTGGACAATGATCTACAGACGAAGATTCTGGTAGGGAAGGTCTGCTGGTGTTGGATGACTTAAATGGCAGGTACTCTGCAAACTGACCCAACTGTCTTGCAGCCACATCAGGGGTAGAGAACGTAGGTGGCGGGGGTTGCTGGATGAAGTGCGAGTTACTCTGCTGCAACAGCTTATCCAGTTTGGCTTCCTGCCTTGCAAATGTGCACTCCAGCCTCTCTAGAATAGTTCTGATCAGTCCCAACTCGGTGGAAGTGTTATCTTGCCTATCAGCATTGCAGACCGGTACCTAAGTAAGAAAAGTTATTTTAGCCATGCATATTTATGAAAAGAAAATGAATTTGTGTGTTGGAACTTGTAAATACAATACAATTATATGTTGTTTTAACTTCACCGTATAAAATTCTCTCTTTCCCTAGACGGCAAAACTTACGTCAAAACACAACAAAAAAAAAAAAAACAGTACGAGCCGTCTGTTCGATTAGAATAACATTGTGTGCATCATATCAGGCTGTATTGCCCGGAGGGTCCTGGAGTCTTGCTCCAAATTAAAATTACTTCAACGTCATTAAAGTCAATAGATAGAAAATGTCATACGCTATACACTCTCAATTACAATTCTCACAATAATATTTTCAGACTAAAATCGTAAAAAAAAAATACGAATATTGATCGTTGGCGCTGACCGAGAGCCCTGAAGAAGGTTGTACAGGGGCTTTCTCGCGATGCGGAATTAGCTGATTTTATCTTCCATGAAAAGAATTTAGGAGATTATTTAGGAGATTATTCTTCGTGATTTGTGACCTGAGGGTGTTGCGTTACCCTTAAAGAACCTGAATTATTCACTGATATTCGTGATTTTACCACTCTATTCTAGGTGGATTTTTTTTAGAAGAGTATCTTACTTGCTTATTTTCAAAGAAAGTTTCATATCTGTGATCAGTGGTCCTCTCTTTTTCTTCGTTCGTTAACCGTGACAGAGACGAATTCCCCCCCCCCTCCCCATTGTACGACTCCCCTGGAGCAGGCCGCGAATCTCAGAGTAATAGAAGTGCAACATAACTCACGTTTGTCATATTGTTGACAGTGTTCATTGCGTCTGCGATCAATTGCCCCATGCTTGGATCTCCTATTTCATCGTCAATGTCTGAAAAACTGCTGGGAGGAGGCGGTACAGTTTTCCTTTGTAAGGTCGTCAAGGCTGTAGCTAACGGCAATTCATCTGAACAGTCACTGGCATCTGACTCGGATTCTTCAACGAAGAATTTGTTCGGTGACTTTGTGGCCAGAATCTGCAAACAATAATCAAAGTTGAGTTTGGTACACAACACAAGCAAATGAAAACAAATGAACACTGATTCAACAACCTGATGTAGAGCACTTCTAATGTGATAGCTACGTTAGAATGCGAGTCAGTTCGATCAAAGGCTGTTTCGATCGAAGGTCGTTTGGATCGATACTGAAAGCTCGTTTTGATCGAAGACAAGAGTCAGTTCAGTCAGTCAGCACTGAACTTGCTATTTATCTGTTTAAAAATATTTAGCTTGGCAGTGGGTAAAAGAACGAAGAATAATCAAGCATTGAGTCTCAGTTTTTATCATCAGTTACTCTTCTATCGAAACCTTTGCTTCGATCGAACTCACGTTTTGTTTCGATCGAATGAACTCTCGATCGAAACAACCTTCAAAAACTGACTGATACCCCCAAGCTAAACTACATGGCTAGCAGTATTTTAAGAGCCATTAATTGGTTCCTACACTTGGAATGAAAACTGATAATTAAGACAGATTCCGCTCAAAGTTCGAGCAATCAGTGCAAAAAGTATTTACTAAAAATCTACTCACAGCACATTAACTTTTTGAATACTATTTGAAACCTCTCACTGTAGTTCATTTGTCCAGGTGACCCAGCAATGAAAATCCCAAGCATTCTCGAGAAATTTAATGTCAAACCTCGGAAGAATGCTTAATGCCTGTGTTTTCAACTAAAGTCCGTTTTAAGTGAAATGTGTAACGTTCAAGTTTCTTTCGCGGGGCCAGCTTGTGAGCTTAAATCTTTATAGGATCTTCTTACCTTTATCCAAATATTACTATGCTATGAGGGTTTTTTGGTAACTTAATTTTTGCCATTATTGCTCGAATATTGTGCAGAAATCATCTTACTTTTCCTTGATTCGTTCAACAAAATGTTTACCTTTCCTGCGGGTTTCTCTTTTTTCTTTGGCTTTTGGGTCTCTTGTCTTCCCTTTTTTTCAGGTTCACTGGATTGCGTAGCCTCTGAGATCTGAAAAGTGAAGTCAAAGTTTGTATTAATATCAAAAACGCAGCAAACTTGTCTTTGACTGTGGTGAGCCACCAGAGATTTCTCTTACTTTGGTTACTGAGCTGTCTCAATCTACTGTAATCTCTTCATTACCAAAATGCAAGTTAATTTATCGCAAATTAAGACAAGTAAAGACTCACCAATTTTCGTTTTGCTCGACGTGGCTGCTGGTTGTCTTTAGAAGAAGACTGAGGCTCGCTCTCATCATTCACGGGGTAGCAACTTAAAACAGCAGTATATTCCTTTTTGGTTTTCCCCCAGATTACTCGCGCTTTTTGACCTTGTTTGATCGGCGATGGATCAACTATAGCTGTACGAAACACGTCCGAATAACGTCCTCGACTCCAGTTTACGCGTGCGATTTGTTTACTCATTTTAACGGTGGTGATTGTGGAAAGCAGCGAGTCTTCATTGAAGAGGGCAAGGATTTCAACCTTTTTATAGCAAAACACAAGCTACAGTTGGATCGAAAATCCTGCAAATTGATTGGCTTTTGCATCAACTATTATAAGATTCCAATTGTTATTGAAATGTAATCAGAAACAACACATCAACTATTGTTACACCGGCGGGCTGTTGGTTTTTGATATGCATGCCGCCCTCTATTGTTAAAAACACCATTTCGTTTAAGGCGCTGTGAAATTTGTGTATACTTTTCCACTCATACATCAAATTTACAATTAACGTTTTTCAGCGAGCAGATCGATCTCAGACATCTCAAAGTGTTTTTCATCATGCGCGCGGACTCGTCACTCACTCAAGAGCGCGCAGTGGGCGTGGGCGTTGCACTTAAATGATTTCACACATCATTGTTTACTCATCCATTCGATTGAAAGAATGCTACATTGCTTTTGATAAGCGTAGCTTAACCTATTTTGAGTTGCAAAAAGATTTCTAAAGCGCATTCAGTAATAATTTGGCAGTGTTTACAGTTTTTTTCTTAGCACTTATGATCTCAAATCTGTTTCCGAAAACTTTCCTTTTCTTCTCAGCCGAACTACAGTCGGTATTGCAAATATGATGTATCATTTAGTACTATTAGGAAGAGGAAAGAAAACTGCAAACGCATGTGCTTTTAGTACAACGTAAGCGCACGCGTGTGACGTTCTTTTTCTTTTCACAGAGAAGGACTTTGAGTAAAATAATTTTGTAAAGATTCTGTCATTTTTTATGCTTTTTTTGTGTCTGTTGTGATCAATTGTGTCTTTTTAGTGAGCCGCGGACGCGGCACTTCATTTGCGCATCGTTTAGTCATTTAATGCACTTGAAGAAAAAATAACAATGTTGTTTTGTGCGTCTTTCTGTGTCAATAGTACTTTGATCTTTAAAATTTATTCCTACTTTGAATGTTTTCAAGTCTGTGATCTATTGTGTTTTATAAGTGAGCCGCTCTTCACTTCATTTGCGCATTGTTTAGTTATTTGATGCACTTGAAGAAAAAATAATAGTGTTGTTTTGCGTGTTTTTCTGTGTCAATAGTAATTTGATCTTTAAAAAATTATTCTTACTTTGAATGTTTTGAAGTCTGTTTTCGGCCGAACCACATGTTTCTGATTTACATACACGAACAGTCATGGAAATAAAACCCTGCCAGCAGTCGGCAGTAAAAGGTACAGTTTAGTTGTTAATAATCCCAACCCAATGAAATGACGTCAAGTTTCATCCGCGCTTAAGTAAACGGAATCCGGTCGTTTCGATCGAAGGTTGTCTCGATCGAAGGTCGTTTCGATCGATAAAAGTCGATTCGATCGAAGACAAGAGTCAGTTTTCGATCGAAGATTGCATTTAATCTCTTTTCGCTCGGTTATCAGTGAAAGTGACAACTTGTTCGTTTCAACGTGGGCTCAGAACAAATCGTCGTTTTCACGGCATTTCACAACCTTCGTTCTGGGCTAGCTTACACCTTTGCGAGTTAACTTTAGTTTTCTTTTAAATTCTATGGACAAGTGAAAAGTTAAATTCCTTTTAGTTCGTTACTTCTACTTCTGGGTGAAATGACGGTGTCGATTAAGACTTGTAGCGATTTTACTCCGCACGTCACGAGCAAAAGAAATTTTAAACTCTTAAAACCGGGTTTTCAAGGATTCTTTCGGTGTACGTTTCCCGGTTAGAAACAAAGTTAAAGTCAACAGCAAAGAGCTCATTGAGCATCGAGAGATCATCAACTGAAAACCGCTGCCAAAGTTCCACGTCGCGCATATTACATCGCACAATCAATCCACAACGCAAGAAACTTTATTATTTTTATTTATACACTTGAAAAACTGTAGTTTTTATCATCATTTCCTCTTCGATCGAACTGACTTTTGTCTTCGATCAAACTGACCTTTTGTTTCGATCGAAACGACCTTCGATCGAAACAACCTTCGATCGAAACGACTCGCATCAAGTAAACAGCCAAATTAATAAGGAAGTTGTGGTGATGTGAATCTGTTATTATTTTTGTTACTATTCTTAATTCAGCTAGGATAACAAAAGGGGTGGACAGGGAGAGTAGGGGAGAGACCTTTGCATTAAAATCAAAGTTCTGGTCCGAAAGACGTATTGTCTTTTTTATTGGCCATTGACTTTACTCAGATTTGAAAGCTTATTAAAAACTTTCAATACTTGGTTGCACCGCCACGCTCCACGACAACAGCCGGAACAGCCTTCCGAAGGACATGATCGATGTAACGCCCGCACTTAGCTCTATCCATCCTTTTGTTCCAAAATTTTTTAATGCCGGCAATGAGTTCTTCTTTTGTTCGGGGCTTGACTCTTGACTCGAGGTACAACTTCAGTTCATGCCAAACGTTCTCGATTGGATTGAGGTCTGGGCTTTCAGGAGGGGTCCGCCACCAGTTGATGCCATGCTCGTCGAAAAAGGCCTGGGCACGTCTCGCGGTGTGTTTGGGATCATTGTCCTGCATAAAACGATGGTTTGGTAAAGTCTCATTGATGAATGGAATCAGAGTGTCCTCGAGGATGTTGCAATACAGATCAGCCTGCATTATTCCCTCAAAAATACAGATTTTCGTGGCACCACTCCTGCTGATGCCAGCCCAGACATGAACCTTAAGCGGGTGTTTAGGTTTTGGCTTTCTCTTTGCTGGTTCATCGACCTTTCGATAACACGTGCGGCAAAACTGCTGAAGAGAGATGAAGCATTCGTCGGAGAAGATGACATTATCGAATGTATCTCCAGAATTATTATTATTATTATTATTATAATCTAGAACACGCTGGGCAAACTCCAGTCTCTTGACTTTGTTGGCCTCTCTGATCGGTTGGCAGTATCTCGTTTGTTGCAGAGTCCAACCTTGTTCTTTGCGGGATCGTCGAACGGTTGACGCGTGAACGATTAACCCATGTTTGGCAAGCTTCTTCTGAATTTCACGGCTGGTTGTTTCGTCGTTTCTTCTCATCTGTTCTTCAATGAACGCTTTGGCTTCAGGGTTTACCTTTCTAGGCCGACCTGATCTTGGCAGATCATTCGTGGAACCGGTAAGTTTTAGCTTGTTTATAATTCTCGCAACACTTTGATAGCTAACTGCCAGATCTTCTCCCTTTAACGTTTTGAATATCTCAACTGGATGAAGATTTTGCTCGTGAAGAGATTGGATTCGCATACGCGTATAAGTTGATACCTTCGGCATGATTGCTTCGGATAAACTAACAATGCGAACTTAAAAATTCAACTATATACAAACATGGTTGCCATGTCCACGGAATAGTCGTCAAAGTCCCGAGGAAATTCAGGGACGAAAAACAATTAACGAAACATAGTTCGAACTTTAACAAAGCTAAAATGAAAAATCACTACGTTCGTTGAAACTTCGTTCGAAAATTCACTACAGGCACAACGTCTTTTCGTAGTGCGGTCTGAAAATTCGCTCTGGGTAAGAACAATAGTAGCCATGATATTTCGCGAACATTTCGTCGCCTTATCGTTTCGTTCGAAAATTCGTTGAATGTCGTTGAAAAGTACCGAAAAGCAACGTAATTCGACGAACTTTACTCTCATTTCTTTTGCACAGTACTGTAAAGGGGAATCCACCAATTTGAACCGGTGAAGTTTTTTGTTAGTGAAAATAATCATGTTTAAAATTTTATATTGAAATTCTCTTAGTTTGGTGTCCAACGTAGTTTCAAAAGCTAAAGAATACAACTTTTTCCAGTCTATGGCAAGATAAGGGTATTTGTTCAAAATTTTAGCTTTCGCCGTAGCAGGAGTTTGATGTAACATTGGAAAGGTCAATCACTTTACCCGCAATTTTTAATTCAAAGC
>OZ026595.1:31089153-31096653 GCA_964020085.1 Micromussa lordhowensis
TATAAAACTGTCAAAGTTATAAATTTTAAAAAATTGCCTCAAAGTATTCTGGGAGATTAGTTATGATAATTTTAATTTACTTTTATAATTATTCTAACTCATCAGTTTGCAAGAGGTAACCTAGCCTTGATGAGACGTTCTTACTCGTTAACTTACCTCTGATACTTGTCCTGTGTTCTTCCTTTGGCTGCTAGCTGCATTCTATTTCCACATCTTGCACAAGTAATGTTCCTCTTGAGAAGCCTTTTTCTCTGCATCCAACGAATAAGACGCAACTTGGTCCTCCTATCAGTTGAGTACAGAAGAGGGCCTAGTCTTTCTTGAAAGTAGTTTGGCATGTTGAAATCACAGTGGACGTGACTTTGGGGCAGAGAAAAGCCCTTACACCGTACCAAAGTGAAATTTAACTATTCCTAAGAGTAATAGGTTACGCAAGTCCTGTCAATGTTTGTAAGCATTTCCGCCGGCTCCATTTATCAAATAGAACCGACATTTAACAAAGTTCTCGTTATACCAGCAGGCCTCCCTCCCCTACCAGCACCCCCCCCCCCCCCAGGTGATCAGGCCTACAAATTTTGCATTCTTCTTAATAGCTTTTATAAGCAAAATGCGTCTCCTACATGAACACAGTTCCCTTTAATTTTCACTGAACATCTTCAGTAAAAGTTAAGGGTAATTTAAATAAACTATTAACGATATAAGGGAATAAGAAGTCGTATCCGTATGCGAACTTCAATGGTCAGATAGCTTTGAAAAATGACCTGGCATTTCTACTGCTGTAATACGCATAAAACAGACATGCCAGTTGGCTGAGATGGTACACACAGGAGTTACGTGCTATGGAAATCAAACCGTAATTTATTTCTTTTAACGTTAAAAATCTTCAAAGACGACGTAATTACAGGCAAAAGTGATATCCCCAGTGATATTAGGCTATGTTGAATCTCTAAGTCACAAATGAAAGGGGAAAAATGTGGCATCATTACTGCAAAGCGCGAAAATAATGCATGTAGCGCATTAACCCTTGTTTAGGTACAAGAGTTAGAGCGGCGTTTATTAAAGAGTGGTAAACATCAAAGGCGTGCGACGGAAAACTCAGAACAAAAAGACCGTGCTAGACGTGCAAAAAGTGTTAAATAGTACACAAGTCAGTAGGGGTATTTTTTTTGTTATTGCGACCTTTTGCATTTTCCCACGTCACCCGGCTATCTTCTTATGGCAGTGTAAGGGTCCCAGTGGGTTTTTACAATCACTGTAATAACATTATAACCATTATCATTATTAACCCCAATTATTCGCAAACCCAGCTCCATCCTCGAAATCAAGCTGTATTTTATTTCTTTTAAAGTTAAAAAATCTTCAAAGACAACGTAATTACAGTCAAAAGTGATATCCCCAGTGATATCAGACTATGTTGAATCTCTAAGTCAAAAATGAAAGGGGAAAAATGTGGCATCGTTACTGCAAAGCGCGAAAATGTTGCATGGGGCACTCTAACCCTTGTTTAGGTACAAGGGTTAGGGCGGCCTAAATTAAAAAGCGGTAAACCTCAAAGGCTTGCGGCTTGTTGTGGTCACCTCAATTGACTTATAAAGGAAAGGGTCCGTTATGCAGGCTGTGCCGCTCAAGCTGGTCACCATTTATCACTTACACTACGTGCAAATTAAATTTCATTAACGTTAATTAGAAGTAATATGGCAAGCTTTAATTTAGGCCCTGTTCGCACTAAGACGAAAATTTGAGTTTTGCGTTTGCAAAATAACCGAAAATTTTTTAATTCGCCAATTTTTTGTTTTCGTAATCCTGTTTGCACATGAAGATGTGAATTTTTTTTAGTGCCAGATTTCAATTAGTAACTTGATAAATTTGCCATCAAGATGTCGTGACATGGATGTTGTGTTTAGCGTATGTGGAAGCATACGTTGTGAATCCGCTCCAGTTAATGTTTACTGCGATGGCTGTAAGAAGTACTGCTGTTGCACAACAATTTGGGAATCTTGGACTTGGACTACCCTGATCTCGATCTTGGTAGCACTGAAAGCCATAATAGTTAAGGTACCATGGATCCATGTTGGCCGCTGTGCGGATCCATCTAGCTAAATTAAAATAGTGGGAAGTCATACGGTCACGTTCGCTTTGTGATCCATATCTTGCGAAATTTGATGAGCCAATGACGGATGGATGTCAAGGAACAAAGGATTTTCTCGCCTGACAAAATTTTTACAGAATCCAAAGCTAGTCGACGGAATCTTTGAAGTTTCGTAGCGCTTGCAAAAATTTTGGTGGGTGCAAAAAATCGTTTGCACTAGAAATCGCTTCGCGTTGACAGATTTTTTTGCAAAACAAACCAAATTTCGCGTAGTGCGAACAGGGCCTTACTATCTCCAGCTAATGTCAGTCATATCTCCCCTTGGGTGGTACTCAAGTGACGGCATTATGTATATAAGGGTTGAAGCTGATGGATCCAGTCACACACTTTGCGGAATCGCCCGATTGCCAGTAAAAGAGCATTACCGGTCGTTAGCCATGACCTCTACGCGAAAAAAGACGTGTATGATCTGTGGTTTGACGGATGGGCATACACTCATTAACTGCCCCTATAAATGTGACTGTTGTGGAAGCTGAAATAAAAGCTGTGACTGCATCAATTCCAGTTTGGCTCATAAGGTAATGGATTCAGAGACTCCTGTAAAAAATTCGACATCGAAACGAAAGGCGGATGATGAAAATGGGTAAGTTCTATTTTTTCCTTTGTTCATTTTGGTCTACGCGTGTAGCCTTTTCGGATCACATGGTTATAAAGATGGAATAGTTACTGTTAATATGGTCGCGGCAACTAACGGATGAAATTCATGAGTGTCCGGCTGAAATGTTTGAAACCCATTTCCACTATTTCTTTCAACACTAACAAGATCTCTCTTCTTGGATCTTTGATATATTTTTCGTAATGTAAAAATAGTTAATACGATATTTAACCCTTGTAGTTCTGAGACTGTAAAGGGGGCGGTGCCTAAGAAGCGCTACCACGCGGTCAAGGACGACCTTGCGGCCCTTGTAGAAAGCAAAAAGAAGTCTGACGAACTATCCAAAAGGAGGGAGGAAGAGCTATTACAAACGATCGTGGCCATGCAACAGCGCATTGAACAGTTAGAAGGTAAACCGCTTCTATATCAATTAACTTACCCAATAAGTCGACTGTGCTTGCATGGACATATTAGCAGTTTAAGATACCACGACGGCGACGTCAGTGAGATGTACCGTTTAGAGAACATCAAAATAGCCTTTGGTCAAATAGGCAAAACAAGAACTTTGCACGCGCATCAGGCATTTTTAAAATTCTTTACCATTACTGCACGGTTAAGACTTGGTAACCTGCGATCAGGCGTCCTTTTTTTGCAGCGGGAAAGGAACCGTGGCCGTCGTGGTATCTTAAACTCCCTATGCACAGCACAGGCACCCCAATCACACGTTACGAGTGTGTTATGCATCTTTCTTTCTAATAAGTGAGTCTGTGTTGCGTTACAAGCGACCGTTGAAACTTTGCACGTGATATAAAATAGTTACGTATGCAAACGCTAAATAATAGTCTGGGAGCACATGTAATCCCGTGCGAATTTCGCGAAGCAAGCAAGCCACTAATCTAGATATCTTATTTGGACCCTAGATAATGCAAAAAAGTTTGGTGGCACTTTTGTAACTTGCACCAAGATCGATTACAAGGGGTTTTAAAAATGGGCTAAATCTGCCAGCATGGAAACGAGGCTACATAAGTTAATTGCTTATATCTTTCAACCATGTTAATGGAATCACACCAAATTCACTATGATCATATTTATTAATGTGTTAGTCAAATCTTTCATGTCTCTTGATGTTAAGAAAGGTCACGTGACGAGTTACCATGGAAACGAGGGAACATTGATTAACTGCTCATGTCTTGTAACCACAGTAATGAAATCACACCAAAATCTCTTCAATTATGTTTCTTAATTTTCTAAACAAACTTTAGTGTTTTCTTGTGGTAAGAGGGTCACGTGACTAAGTCACCATGGAAACGAGGATAAAATCTAGACATGGTTTGTTAACTTGAAAACACTCGAGTGACTGCCGACAAAGTTTTACTGACATGATAACCTGCAAAGCATTTCGCTGTTGAAATTATCATATGGAGAATACAAACAATGTTTTGTAATTGTTCAGTATCAAAGTTGATGCTGAAAACGTTTTTTCTCTATCAAAAGAAAACTCCATCTGTGACTTATCCTCATCCTTAATAGCTACTACTACCCAGTTACAATCCCTTAGACCCAAAGTGACACTACGCTAACATACATAACCTTAACATCACTATGACCAAATCAGATAAGTCACTTGAAAGTCTTTGCTCTAGGGAAAATACGACTGTTCTATCCACTGCTATCATCACTTTCATACGCAACATCCTCGTCTTCTTCAAGATCATCATTTGGACTATGGCTGTTCTCACAAATATCTCCACTATCGCAGCAGTTACACAAATCAGTGCAGTTGAGATTTGCCTTACGACATTGGCATCTGTTGGTCGAACATCTCTCTTTCGCACAGCCACATTTTACCAACTGGATTACAGCCTCAGGAGCTGACGGCAAAGTAGTCATTCATCACTGGAAGCCATTTGTTGTCCTTCAACTTCCAGCCAAAGTTATCTGGTGATGGTAGCTGGGGCTGGGGCACTATGTCGTTATTCCAAACCATTGCTTGATAGTTGGCTCTCATTACAGTTTGCTCTAGGGCAGCTTGTGTTGGTGTAAGTTTCTCGGACTGAGCCTGCTTCTTTTTGAAAAGCCACCATCGCAGATCTTTGACAGTAGTAATGGTTGTGTTCGGCACATACAGCTTGCAAATCAACTTCTCGATTGCGGCCATAGTTTCTGCTGACGGTGGTTCACTTGTTCCGAGATTACCAAGAGCAGTGATGATGTCTTGGCTGGCCTCTTGGAATGCTTTCCACCATGTGGCTTTTCCTTTCCCAGCAAAACTACCAGTGTTGTCAGCACCACTCAATGCGTGAAGTGCCGGTAGAGCTGCAATCTTATGCGTACCGAGGGAATGCACAATTGGCTGTAACTTGATTACTCGATGCCTTTGACCTGTTCCAGTGATGAAATTTGTCTCATGACAGAGCTGAGGATATCTTCTCAAAGACAGAATAAACACATCAGTGTCTGGTGAGTGGATATTAATTTCTGTGGCTTCATGAGCAGTGGCATCAACAGCGTGCAGTAAAATCTTTGTATCAGCTTCTTCTTGGGTGCTTCGAAGATGCGCCACATTCTTGTGTGTTGCCTCACAAGAAGTTCCCCAGGCTGCTACGAGACGCTTTCCAATGATTTCTGCATGATCTAGAGCCTTTCTTGCAAGGTATTCAGTGAGTTCCATTTTAGTTTTGTTGTGAGACAAAAGTTTCTTCATCGGAACCTTACCAATGTGGGTCGAGTCTGTTATCCTGTAGTACACCGGATTCTGACCACCCTGCCTTCGTACTCTTGTGGCTGATTTCAGGGAGATTTCAACATCGTATCTGTCGAAAACTACATGGATTTCATCACTTTCACTGCATTTTTGTAAGAGCTGATTTATGTAATGTTCTGCTAGTTGAGAACAGGTTGTTATCCACGTGAGTTTGTCAAGGGACTGCAACTCAGCCATGCCGTCGACTATCGAGACCTTCCCTTGCATGGATGGAGCTACTCGGCACTCTGTGGTGGAATTTTCTGGGTTAACATGTTTCTCAATAGCGTTCATCAATGCGCTCTTCGTAGGGCAATGCAGCATTGAGCCATCCGATGCAAAAAGGGATCGTGGCACTATAGAAAACTCATACACTCCAACTGCCTCAGCTATGTTGATCTAGGGACGCGACTTGCATACCATCATCATGGGAGCAAAGAGGCATCTATCTTCTTGTAACTCCACCACTTTGTTGTCAACAGACACCTTGGTCTTCTT
The DNA here is from genome assembly GCA_964020085.1 of Micromussa lordhowensis. NCBI lineage: Eukaryota > Metazoa > Cnidaria > Anthozoa > Scleractinia > Lobophylliidae > Micromussa > Micromussa lordhowensis. The sequence continues at coordinate 31,095,139 of OZ026595.1, forward strand.
TCCTGTGGTTTTCCATGTGAGTAGCTTCTGTTTTTTCATTGGCGACCATAGATTTTCTTTGCCAGTCTGGATCCGTTCCTTTATAAATACTGGGAAGAGCTTCAACCCTATAGCACTTTGGTTACACAGATCATCTTTGACTTCCTCCGGCAGTACTACCTTCGTCACCAGGTTAAACAAGTCAACACCTTCTTGACTGAAGGGATTGGTGAAGGCTCTAATTGTGTTTGACAGCTTGGTGATGTTTTTCTCCTCTCGGGATACCACAGCAGCTGTAAGATTATGGTGCTTTCCACGAGTCTCATGTGTTACACCTGCCATGTCTTTGGCTTGATTTGCTAATCTTGCCAACTCTGGTGCAATGAGGAAAAACTTCGCACGTGCACTTGGGTTAAGGGTTATGCCAACCAAGCCTCCAGTTACTTTCATAGACCGGTTTAAGTGTTCCAAGGCATTGTCAGGACCAATCGCGCAGAACGGTACGCAAGGATTTTTATTCACTACCCAGTTCCCATCCTTGAATTCTGCATAGATCTCAGGGTCTGTGTTTGACAGTGCTTTCATCTCGGCTAGGTAGAGAGGAATCATTCGCGCATAATTCAAACGGTCATGGGCAAAGAAATACTTGGTAAATATCTCGAGAGCTTTGAGGTGAAGTTCCCAGTTAGCTGTACGAACTGCTCTGATAAACATTAGCATTTCCAACACCATGCCCATGTACTGTCGGAAAACCTTAAACATGGGGCTGTTTTCATGGCTTTCGTCAAACTCTTTCATCTTCTTCATTATTTCCATGGATTCTACAGCATTTACTATTCGCTGGTGGGCCTCCGCCACTTGAACCCCCTCAGAACTGGAGCATGCATCACAAAGATCTTTTGCAAGCGATTTTAGTAGGGTCTTGGATGACTCTGGTACGTGCTGAGGAAACGCTTCCTGGTATAGAATGAAAAAGGCTTGTAACGTGACCAAGTGCGCGGCTTCACCTCTCTTCACGTGGTTTCCCTCTAGGATCTGCTTGACAGTGTTGGGACCATATAGATCTGATTCTATCCATGCCATGTCGATGCCACTGTTCTCAATGAATGCACCAATGGTTCTCAGCTGTGCCAAAATGTGCAGCTCCCCTGGGCGAAGAATGATGTGTTTAAGATCATCACGAGCCATTCGAAGTTTCTTGGCTGGAAGATAAAGGCCCATGTCCAGTGATACGACAGTCTTTCTTTCGGCTCCCACCACCTTCACATTAATTCCCTGAGCTTGCTTAAGCACTGTGAGCAGCGTGCTCCACTCATGTGCAGGGGCTGCAATCAGGGGAGGTGCACCCACTCTTGGAACAGGCAGAGCATCATTGACGACAAGTGAGTTGTAACCAGACCATACAGGAACTGCGTTCTGGAGGACTTCACTTTCTTGTACTTCATCGCTGCCCGTCTCTCTGGTCAGATTCCTTGCTAGCAACAAGGCATAATCGTCTAAACTCAAAGTGATTGGGATTTCTTCCTCAGAAAATAG
>OZ026595.1:31101653-31119153 GCA_964020085.1 Micromussa lordhowensis
AAAAAGGGAAAAAATCACCTGATTATCAACATTGAAAGTGGGGGGAGGGGAGAACTTACTTCGTGTCCCAACTCTTTTGTCTGGGATTGTAGTTTGGTGTGATTTCATTCACATGGTTGAAAGATAAAAGGAATTAACTTATGTAGCCTCATTTCCGTGGTGACAAATTTAAGCTGTTTTTAAAACCCATTATAATTCACCTCTGTGCAAGTTACAAAAGTGCCACCAAATATTTTTGCATTATTTAGGGTCCAATTAAGATATTTAGACTAGTGGCTTGCTTGCTTCACAAAATTCTCACGGGACTTTTTTTAATGACATGTGCTCCCGGACTATAAGAGGGGCGTAAGGGTTTCCAGTGATCCGGCTTTGCATTATTTTTGGTGTGGTTTTGCAGTAAAATGTATTTTAATTTGCGGTATTGCGGTTTCAAAACAATAAGCGGTTTGCGGTTATTACAACCTTAACATCGCGGTAAGGGGGGCGCGGTTTTCGGTGAAAAAAGTGTCTGCTGTGCTGACAATCTTTCAAACGCCTGGTATCCGGTTGTCTTGCAAGCGAGAGCAAAGTTTCTTTGTTTTACGATGCATCAGGGTTTATTATACCAGTTTACAATTTAACTCTGTGGTTTGCAATTTAAATTTATAGATGTAGGCGGACTTTTTTTGATTGCTAGTGTGTCACCCACTCTGTACTTCGTATCATTAAGAGATTACTTTATCAGTCTAATGCAAAGTGTCAGTTGCTTGTAACGGGACACCGACCCTCTTTTGAGAAAGGAATTTCCAGAACACTGTCGTTACGTGATCTTGGGATCCCTGTTCAAAGGCAACGTCTCCCCCCACTCCAACCCCCCCCCCCCCCCGCCCAAATAAATTGCATTTTGGTTCAACTGTAGCGCGGAAAAAAAAAACGTGGATCTGAGCCCCTTTTACCTGCCAGCGTACTATATGAGAGACGTCTTTATGAGACTAAACACAATTTCCAATACAAACTGAATGTGGTAGTGTTAAGGCATACTAAAACAGCGCAAAATGCCTATTGCTCTCGGGACATTTACTTACAGTTGCGGAAGGCGTAAAAGACCTCACTTTCTGTTGAAGTGCATTGCTTGATGGATGTCTAGTGACTTCCGCATACATAGATACATACATCGGCTCGATTTCAGCCGCTCTCTCGTGTCTGGTCTACCCCAACAGCGGCTGTTAATCGAGCCTAATACATACATACATTATTTTACAGGCGACAGGATTTAGAGATATTTAATGAAATCAAGACTGTCAAAATTGAATCGTCATTTGCTTAATTAATTTCTATTGTATTAGGTAAGAGGAAATCAGAGAGTGAAGGCGGATCCACAGAAGTCACCAGTGGAATGTCTACTGATGAAGAAGAAGAAAAGAAAAAACAGAAAAGGAAGAAGCTGCTAAAAAACAAGGACAAGAAAAGGGAAAGGAAGGGTAAAGGTATGCATAGTGAAATGTTTCCCCTACATACCATTTATACCATCACTTGAAAGAGAGTCCACTACCTGTACGTTGAAGTACAAAAAATCAATGATATGCCCAGATTATTTAGCCACCTGACTTTTCTTCTTTTGCACCAATTTGTTTTTGTCTCTGACGCGACTTTTTTAATTGCACGACTTCTTTTTCGACCGGCACTCTATTTTTTTCACTGGGACGTCATTTTTCTCTCTTTGGCGCGAATTTTTTTTAATCTCCTTTGCGTCACATTATTTTTAATATTTATTTGGCGTGACTTTTAAGTCGTATTGCGGCCTCAAGCGTTCCATGGCCATTTATAGACCAATGGGCCACGTTCGATATATCAATATTCTAACATGGCTCTGAGGCTTTCGGGTCAAAATTGTAAATTTTTGAAGTTTTTTTTTGTCTTGTATTTGCCAAAAGAGACTTGGAAACAACCGACTTGGAAACAACGAAAACAATACCACATATGGAAGTTTGACCAGAAAGCCTCGGAACCATGTTAGAATATTTAACAATTATTCCACGAGCGCGCGTTGGATATGAGATGATAGATAGCCAACGAGGCACGTAGTGCCGAGTTGGCTATAATCATCTCATATCCAACAAGCGCGAGTGGAATAATTGTTTTATTAAAAACGCCCCCAAAACAGAAAACTAAAGTAAAATAACAATGAAAACGCCTAAGAAAATCACGCGTACGCCTACCATGTTTGTAGAGCATGGTATAATGGATCATATACCATGACCGCTAAGCCAATCAAAATGCTGGAACTGCATTATACGATGATTCAGTATTTAATAATGATATTTATACAATAACCAAATCAATGCGCGCACTCTGATTGGTCGACCAGCTATGATTTATTGTGCCAGTAAACCCATGGAAAAATTGCGCGTCTTCTAAATTATTATATAAAAGCAATAGACCACAAGTTTTCTATGAGTTATAGGCTGATAAACCACTTGGCATGTTGGTAGAACACTCGAAGAATTTGTAAACCACTCGCCTGCGGCTCGTGATTTCAAATTCTTCTCGTGTTCTACCAATTCCCCGCGTGGTTCATCAGCCTATAGACCATAGAAGCTTGTGGTCTATTGTTTAAATCGAACGTGGCCTATTTTGGTACATCAAAAGTTAGAGTTGGCTCCGAGGTTTGGAATAAAACAAAAGAAGTCATCTTTTGGCTCATCAATGAATAACACATTTCTTTTGCTTTATTCCCCTAAGCCCAGGAACCAAGTTCAAATTTTGAATATAACAAAACCGATCTCTTCGAACGATACGGGTGCTTATTCCACCTAGTCTGTTGGAACCTGCGGTAATTTGGGTGCCTTTAAGACTAGCAAAAAGCGTGGACGCTTCCAATTAAATTTGACCCACTTCTCGTATTTCCATTCAATATAGTTAATGCATTATTGATGACATTTTTGCCTAATTCTTGTACTTTAAGGGTTTTCGGGAAGAAGGTGTCAAGTCTGTCAAGGAGAGGAGGGGGGCGTGTTTTTAGGGTATCCCAAAGACCCACGAAATAGTGTCGTGGTAAATTGGACCTAAATAAATTTAGACGCTATCTTGTTTTTTTTTCTCATTTGCATAAAGTGTTCGAATGCAATGCAACACAAAGCGGACTAGATCGAGTTAGATTCTAAAAAATATCTCTCGCCAGAGAAAAGAAGGTCGCGCCAGAGCGAAAAAGTGTCGCGCCGAACAAAAAAAAGGGGATGGCGCAACAATAAAGAAATTAAAATAGAATTGTTTATAATTATTGTAATATTTCACTTTGCCACGAAAGGGCTCGGAAAAGCGCATTTGGCGATTATCCATCGTTCTTAACCGGCCACCGTACTATACGGTAAATTGATATTAGAGAGCTCAAGCAGTGAGAGACGTCTTTATAGGAGTAAACACAATTTCCAATACAAACTGAATGTGGTAGCATCAAGGCATACTAAACCGTAGCGCAAAATGCCTATTGCTCTCGGGACATTTTCTTACAGTTGGGGAAGGCGTAAAAGACCTCACTTTCTGTTGACGCGCATTGCTTAAAGGATGTCTAGCGACTTCTATCATACATAGATACATACATCGGCTCGATTTCCGCCGCTCTCTCGTGTCTGGTCTACCCGAACAGCGGCTGTTAATCGAGCCTAATACATACATACATTTATTTAAACGCGACAGGATTTAGAGATATTTAATGAAATCAAGACTGTCGAAATTAAATCGTCATTTGCTAAATTAATTTCTATTGTGTTAGGTAAGTATGGCGTTATATCTCCGCCAAAATTCAACTTTCGCCTTGTGATGTTTAATTCACATTTCAACTTCGCACTCTACGAGTCGACATTGTAGTTTTACAATACAACATTTAAGTTTCGTGATGCAAAATTAGAGTTTTTCAGTGCAATATTGTAGTTTCCTCATACGACGTGCAAGGTTTTACTTTTACAGAGCAACCTGAGAACATCATTCGCAGTTCCGTCTTCAATATTCTTACTTTATCGTTTGATGTTCAAATTTGACAGTGGTAGATTGAAGTACGTCGACGCGATATTCAAGTGTCACCATGCGACATTTAAAGATCTGTCAATCACATTTCATGTTCGGTGCATGTCATTCCATATCCCAGCACCTTCGTGCTACATTCAACTTTGATCATTTTATGCAAGTTTGAACGTTCGTCACGCTTGAGTGGTTTACCTTTTGCACACGATACCGCTGTAGTATAGCGGGCTCAACCATATCATGTGTATTCTTCTTCTTGGCGGGAACGCATCAAAAAATGGCTTTGGAAAATCAGAACGCAAGGAGTACCCTCCGTCGAGTTGCTGAGCAGCTCATTTCGCTGGCAAACCAAGGTGAGAGTCCCGAACAACAGCAAATGCAGTCTTAGAAACCTTTAAGTACATGAAAAACGCGCCGTATTTGAGTGATTTTAACGCCAATAACAGCATGACAGGGACAAATCCTACATACATGCAAGCTTAAATTTCTTTTGTTATAGCTGTCAATAATTATATTTTAAAAAATTACTTTTCTGCAATGAATTTATTACGAAGAAAAGGCAATTAGGATTGTTGATCGCCCTCGTCCTCTTCGTTGAGACATTCACTGAGCTTTACAGAAAGCAGCTAATCACACCCATTCGTGACATTTTTACCAAGCAGAAAACAATACAGATTTTTCCTAAGACTGCTAAGCTATATTATTATTCCAAAACTTTTCACATTTGCGAATTCTTACATGTGGTTAGCCTTTCACAATGCTAGACTGACAAAATTAATGTCATTGGCTTGGGCTACCCGTAAACTGGAGGGGGGTGGGGGGGGGGGTGGGGAGGGAGGGCGGGAAGGCTCCGCCTTGAGGTGCGACCCTTACCCTTTAATATACCATTTTCGGCAGAAAAGATACCGCTTTGTTATACCTTCCATTGAAAAATAGTACCCCTTTCACAAACCTACTTAAGCTTCGCTCAGTAACTTAAAACAGTACAGTCATAATGCATGTGTGTTGGAAATATTTCAATGAAAGGCCCTTTTAAATACCTGAAGGACATATTTCCCTACCCTTTCATACACCTGAAGCATGAGAAAGGTACCTCTTTCGGGCAGAGTTTCCCAGTATAGGCCATTATAGGAGTCCCTCTGTCCCGGCCTGTGATGGTTGTGATATGAGACATAAATTAATGTCCTTTTCAAGATTATTTTTGAGTTTGTATTTTGTTTTGCCATAACTAAGAAAGCTCTTTCTATCATAAGCCACGATGTGCACACCCTTTACCTTTGCTAGACCTGGAGTCTTTAATGATTCATCACCAGCCCTTATGTCAGTCACTATTTGGTAATAATTTAGAGGACAGCAACCACCGTGTCCATCATTTGCTCCCTCTTCTTGTTCAAAATACACTCTCAGCATACCAGAACTTTTGATGTTAAGTTTAAAACATGGGAATGTGGGGCCAGTACTAGTTTTGTTACTTATTTTCAATGCCTGTGGGTTAAGTCTTCAATATTGCCATTAGGTTTCTATAACATTTACTTTGGATCCCTTATTTGTGTATTTTTTTGTTTATTTTTTCCTTACTACAGCTGTATATTTCAATTTATGTAAAACTTTAGCTTTTTTAGTTATCACTATATTCATATATACCCAATTCAGTCCTTCGCTGTGATGTTATTGGTAAATTATCTTCATCCTTATCATCCATCCTTGTATCTAGCTAAAAATGTGAATTTGATTTTTCAAACAGGTTCTGCCAACACACGTACCAGCACCCCCCACACTAGCACTGCAGGAACTAGCAGCCCTTTGGTTTGCAACCCTTCAGTAAGCAATCCTGTAAGCAACCCTGTAAGCAACCCTATATCTGAACACAGAAGGGTTTTCAACTATGCATCCAGAGGATTTGCTCCACTGTCGAGACGCCAAAAAGGAAAAAAAAAGATCAGCACATGTACACTTAAATTTTTTTGCTTGGGAAGCAAAGATGATGAAAAGCCACCGTCAACAATTGTGGGCAAAGCAGCTCTGGCGAACTGTGGATTAGGCCCTGCTTCCATCACATGTGATGTAAATGCAATGAGCATACATGAGTACCTATGTGAACGCTATCCTCCCCTATCAGCAGCTGGTGGATATGAGCTCCTCCTATTCCAACGAGGGGGAGAAGACAGGGGTTTTTGTAAACTACCAACTCCTTACACACCTATGAAACTCAAAGACATTGCAGGTCAAGCACACATATACATAAGACCATTGCAGAAGAATATCTACATGGAGAACCAGGATGCAAATATTGAGCAAGTTGAGGTTAGTGATCTATGACTTGTTACTTAGTTGAGGCTCTAATGTGTATTATCTATGCTTCAGTACATTTGCATTAATATTCCTGTTATATTTTACAGAGTGGCCCTATGATTGAATGTTTTCAATGTCATGAAATGGTGTCAATGCATGAATTTAGACAACATCAGGAAGACAAGCATGGAAAAAGGAGGAAGGTAAACAGACTTTGCTTTGGCTGCAGTGTGTAAAAAGAAGTCTTAAAGCCTGTGGCTAGTGGATTTTTGCCTAAATAACGGGCAAGTGATGTTTCTTCTGGGTTTTTAACTCCTTTTTTAAGGGTTGGTGGGAACATGGTTGGAATTTTATTTTTTTATGCCACCAACCATTCAATATCTAAATCACACGAAGGTACAAATTTATCAACATTCCCACCTATGAAGTGGAATTAGGGTTACAGTCAATGTTCCAGTTTAAGATACATTTTGCAACCTTTGATGAACCTTAAATTTAAGGTACACCTGTAGGTTTAAGGAAATGAAGCATGAATTTTCACCCCTTATTTGATCGCATATCTGAAACAGCCACAAAATTAATACAAACACCAAGGCGTACATATAACATACTTGACCACAATCACTTAAATAGAACATGCATACTTCACTTGCAGAATGTCTCACAAATTAATGGAATTGAAACGTTTTCAATCAGTTCAGATGGTTCTTGTCATATCAGTGACCATTTGATTATATTCACTCCAGTAAAAGTCTACTTAAAATAAATTAAAGTAAAGTCTTTAAGCATGCCAACCCTGCATCATCTTCCATGTTTTTTTTTTTTGGGTAGAGACCAGCCACAGACAATACAATAGAAGATTACCTTGAGAGGTGAGTACTACCATTTCAGATGATCCTGGTCATTCTTGCATGTAACAGCATTAAATTTAATGCTGGAGCTGTTTATTGTTCACCATTACATGACAGGGGTTTGCAATGTACATGCTGTGTGTTATTAAGTGAAAGAGTAGGTTTTCAGGGCTTTGACAAGTTTACTTACATGTAGGTATATTAAGCATAAGTAAACTATTTAAAGTCCTGAATCTACACTTTCACTGAACAATTTACTCGCAAAAAACCATTACAACAGACAAGGGAGATTTTTCTACTGAGAATGGTCACTGCACCAAATTGTGGTCTCGTGCTCAACGTGAAGACATCATAATTATTATCTCATATTGCATTGAGTATCCAGTGTACATACCCTGCACACTCTACAATGATAGTAATATTGTTTACATTATTGAGTGAGCTTGTGAACCAAGTTTTATCATTCAAACAGGGATGTGCCTGTTTGGCGATGTACTCTGTTGTTCACAGCCATTGTAAAATTGACACTCATGGGCTGTTAAAAAATAATACAACTTTGAAGAGACAAATTGGGTGCAAAATACCTGCTATAAAGATAATTTCACCAATAATAATTATTATTGTTTTGTCTTTAAATGTATGCTATGCCATTTTTCTCTTCAAGTGAGAGTGGGGATGAATGCAAAGCAAGTGAAATGATAGGTTCATCCAGCAGTCCAATTCCTGTTGATTTCATGCCTGGTCCATCAAGTGCATTAACAGATAGTGAACAGCTCAACCAGTTGGTAGAAATGTTTCCGAATTCTAGTGAGGGTGACTTAAGAGTTGCCTTAACTACACATGGAACAGTTTCCAGAGCAGCTCTGTCATTATCAAACAGCATGGTTGATGCCATAGATGGTGACAGTGACAGTGAACTTGGTGAATCAGTATTTCTTCCCAAAGATACCAAAACTGATCAAGTTCCATCTTTGACATCTTTATTGGAGAGGCTTCAGAAAAAAATGAGCAATGAAAAGGAGAAGTTGAAAATTGATGAAGAGGACTTACTTAATGATGCATTAGCATTTTATAAAGACTCCGATTTTGATGCAAGCAAAAAGTTGCGGGTTATTTACAATAATCAACCTGCTGCAGATACTGGTGGGGTTACCCGACAGTTTTTCACCCAGCTATTCGGCAGATTTCAGATGAATTTTTTGAAGGTGATGGGTACAAGCGCCCTATTTACAATTCACAGGTTGTGGCATCAGGAATGATGAAACTGTGTGGCACAATTATTGTGCACAGTATACTACAAGGCGGACCAGGTTTGCCCATCTTTTCACCATCAGTTTATTACTATCTTGCCACAGGAGATAGTGACACAGCCATAAAAAGAATGACTGTTAATGACTGCTCTCTACGAGTGCAATCCTACATAAATGAGGTAAGTGCAAGTGCTGTATCAATTAAATGTGTGGTGGAAACATTTGTGCTAAAACATTAAAACACATGATATTTAGTTCACTGAAATATGAGACAGTCTCAAGAGTAAATAGCTTGTATTATTTTTATTTAAATACCCTCCCCCCCCCCCCCAACACACACACCAAAAAATGTATTTCATTACGGGATTGTGAGTGTACATGTAGTCACTTGAGGAATAATAATATTATTATTAAACCCCAAAGTTGGCACCTGACCAGTCCTTTAGCCCCTTTTCAACACTTTGGTATCAGCACTGCATTCATGTCCTTCACATTGTCCTTTATTCATTTGAAATGACATGGTACTGATGGGAATTTGTTGGCCACTAAAGTTTCCTTGACAGTTGCTTTTTTCTCATGACCATTGACTTTGATTCAGAGCAATGCCATAATAGGAGGAAATTTCATGCTATTAATAAGTCATCATTTTATTTTAAAATAACCTGTAGGTTATCTCAGCGGTGGACATATCAACTGTCAATGAGGAGGAAACTATGAATATTCTTTCAGAATGTGGCTTAACCATGCCCTTGACGGTAAGGAAATGTCTCCTTCTAATGACCTTGTTGTTTTTAATAGTCACTTTTATTATCTGTAAAGTTATGCATATACACTGTACAGATATGATTTTAAATACAGCATATGAAAATACATTAATTTTACCTGAGTTGTTGCAAGTTTTAAAGAATACATTCATTAATCTTTCAGAATAACAACAAGGTGGATGTTATGAAAAGCATCATAGTTCATGATTCTATTGGGAAACCGAAAATTGTACTGGATCAGCTGAGGGAAGGGTTGCATACCTTGGGGTTTGGAGACGAAATGAAGAAATATCCCGACATATTCCAGCCATTGTTTGTCTTTGCTGAGGCAGATTTAAAGGGAATGCTTGTTGTTGATGTACTACGTTTCCCAGAGTGCATGAACAGTGATGAAACAAACACCCGCAACTTTCTTACAGCCTATTTATCAGAGGCAGGACAAGAAACTCTGGAAAACTTCCTAGTTTTTACAACAGGGGCACCATCTCTGCCCAACTTTGGCCTCGGAAGCATCGAGGTAAAATTTGATGAAGTTCCCTCCATCTTTGCCTCTACATGTTTACAGGAAGTCACCTTCCCCAGAACCTTCCCTGATGAAGCAACATTCACATCTGCACTGGATGCTGTTGTAAACACAGTGGCAAAGTCATTCAACTGTGTTTGATAGCCATAAACAACACCATACTTTTGGGTTACTACATTATATTTTATAATTATTTTTAATTTTTTGACACATTTTGATAACACAGCACGCAAACAAATGGTAAATTTGATTTAATGTTTTGTATAACTGTGCATGGTAAATATTACCTATTACTAATTACCAAATCAGTGGATAGCAATTTCCGCGTGTTTTGATTGGCTCCTGTAACTCAGAATATCCATGGCTATTCACTGTTTTGCAAAGAGAGAAAAAATGGTATCACATTTTGCTAAAGTTTCAGAAGAAGTAATTAAAAAAGTATTTTCATCCAGCTGATTTGGTAAATACTAAAACAACTATCCCCTCATGGTCGGTGAATAGCAGTAGATATAATACTTTGATGCTGCATGTCTTGGTATACACGGTATATCCATCTCCCCTTCGGGGGAGAGTTGCATACTATTTAATATATATTTTTCTTTTCCCTAAATTGTTGTAGATGTACAAAGCAGAAGACCATCAGGTTCTTGAGAACTGACTTTAAGAACACTTTTTGAGAAAACAATATAAAATTGCATTTCTCCTGTGTTTATGTTCCTTACCCCAAGTATATTCTTTGCCTCACACACAATACAATTGCCTCAGATAACCATCATTTGCTTTTTTATACATGTAGTTTTGTAGCAGAATCACTCATTAGAATATGTTTCTCACTAGCGTATAACAATGGGTTATATGCATAACATTTTGCAAGGCATCTATCTAATAATTATTCTACAAGTACCACTGATTTCATATTAATTTTTACTACAGGTTACAAATGCTAGTTTGGAATCAATTTTTTTTATACAGTGTAATCAACTGATATGACTTGTGTGATTTGAAGCATAAAATGTATAGGGCTGGTTATTTACATTAAGTCCAGCATAGACTGCAGTGTACAAAAATACATTTTCTCTACTTCTTTGTAGATATGCCAGTGTATAGTAAACTGTTGTTCCAAGATAATAGATGCTTGTATCCTCTGCTCTACTTTCTGTGCCTGCACTTTGCACAGTCAAGAGCCTTTATATCCTAGGGTGAGCCATAAAATGACTTAATTGGAACACGGTTTTGTTGAGCACAAACTAAATGCCATTTGATTAACCAGCTGCCCATTGGTGTGAAGGCAGTCTACCGGTTATGCGTTAAAAAATGTTGTTGTTACTGTTGGTTAAATTAAACTAATGTTGAAATAACCACCAGCTCGAGTTTATGAATGTGTTTAAACATAGTTAACTATGGTTCAAATGAAGAGCTCCATACTTTTCTCAAATATGGTTTTGGCTGAAAGTTAAGGCCCACTTAAACGGTTTCAACATTTGTTTCAACATGCGTTCAACACTTTGTCGAACTAAATGTCGCGTATATTTGAACAGGCCGTCCAACATTGTTAAAAGCGTAAAAATTGTTGAAAGCTTGTTGAATCAAGTCTAAATCGATTTAAACTGTCATTCAACATCAGTTCAACTTTTCCTTTATTCTTGAAAATGTTGAATGGTATTGAAGCCATTTGAACACTTCATTCAAGAATTGTAGGACACGCATGCTCACATCAGGCCACAAAAGTCTGGTTTCTAGTTCTTAGTTCCTCGCAATCAAATTTCTCTAAGTGTTGTTTCCTTTGTTGGCTCAATGTTGGAGCTGTTTGAATACATTATTTTGTTGTTGCATCCAACATTTGCCCAATATCCGTTGAACGAATGTTGGTCAAATGTTGCAACCCTTTAAATGAGCCTTTTTTGTTGCTGCTCCCATACAAATGTTGATTTGGAAACAACTTCTTGCACTCCATGGATGTGTCTGATTTTAAAACAAGAGTAAAGGTAGTTAAATACTCCAAAATAGTGATTATTGTTCCTGTTAATAAATTAAATTAGTTTTTTCTAGAATGATAGTTTTTGAGCTTAGGTTTTTCAGAGCCTACATGTGATATTGATCTTTAATATCTTTCTTTTACTTCAATTAAGTTAGCGTTCCTGTTCTGATGTATGTTTATTACTGCTGGTTATGTAACAAGTTTGTTACTTTTGCAACAGTGTCATTAAAGGTGTATATTCCATAATTTCCATCATCAACTGCTATATCTATTTGTTGCATTAACACCTGCAAGTTATCATTATCCAGTGGGCAAGTTGTGTCTGGAACTTCAACCAAGTTGTCACTTTCTGTGTTTACTGGCCCATCCCAGTCAATTCCATACTGATTGAATTCTTCCTGCAATCAGATTCAAGCAGAGTATTTAAATACCTTTTTACATAATTCAGTTAATAATCTGAAGTACTATTTTACATCACATAATTAATTTTCACAACAAATTTGCACTGCAAGTAATGGTCACTGGTCAAGAAGGCCCTTAGAAGGATTCAGTGTGAATTTTACCTCTGTAAGTGGATCTTGTACATTGCTGCTGAGGAGAGTTTGTCCAAAGTTTGTCACGTGCAACCCACTAATCCAAAGTTGCATTGGAGATTTGTTTTTCTGAGTCCGGATTGGGTGGTGAATCCATGCAGCTTTCCATGTTTCCAAATGTTTGTTGATCATGGGAAGGTACACCAAGTGTAAGCACCACATGTGTACATCATTATCAGGGTCAAGATAATTACTCATTTCAAGATATTGAAATATTTGGTAAAAAAGGGAGAGACAACCAGCATATATATCTCTCCAGAGTCGCTCTATCCTTTGGTTGTGGGTACTTCTGCCTGTGGTTTTAATAACAGGAGTAACACTTACTTCATTTTGTATTTACTATTTTAAATTTTAGTTTTTTTTGTTTTCAGCAGCTATTATTTTCATGTTTTAGATCAAGAAATAATCTAAGCAATACGAGACAAGAAAAGAGAAAAGAAACTAGTTTGAACCTTAACATAACCAACTTTTCCAAGACTTCAAGTGCATCCACTGACCCCCCAACCCCAATGAGGGTAGGGAAATATGTCCTTCAGGTATTTAAAAGGGCCTTTCATTGAAATATTTCCAACACACATGCATTATGACTGTACTGTTTTAAGTTACTGAGCGAAGCTTAAGTAGGTTTGTGAAAGGGGTACTATTTTTCAATGGAAGGTATAACAAAGCGGTATCTTTTCTGCCGAAAATGGTATATTAAAGGGTAAGGGTCGCACCTCAAGGCGGAGCCTTCCCGCCCTCCCTCCCCACCCCCCCCCCCCACCCCCCTCCAGTTTACGGGTAGCCCAAGCCAATGACATTAATTTTGTCAGTCTAGCATTGTGAAAGGCTAACCACATGTAAGAATTCGCAAATGTGAAAAGTTTTGGAATAATAATATAGCTTAGCAGTCTTAGGAAAAATCTGTATTGTTTTCCGCTTGGTAAAAATGTCACGAATGGGTGTGATTAGCTGCTTTCTGTAAAGCTCAGTGAATGTCTCAACGAAGAGGACGAGGGCGATCAACAATCCTAATTGCCTTTTCTTCGTAATAAATTCATTGCAGAAAAGTAATTTTTTAAAATATAATTATTGACAGCTATAACAAAAGAAATTTAAGCTTGCATGTATGTAGGATTTGTCCCTGTCATGCTGTTATTGGCGTTAAAATCACTCAAATACGGCGCGTTTTTCATGTACTTAAAGGTTTCTAAGACTGCATTTGCTGTTGTTCGGGACTCTCACCTTGGTTTGCCAGCGAAATGAGCTGCTCAGCAACTCGACGGAGGGTACTCCTTGCGTTCTGATTTTCCAAAGCCATTTTTTGATGCGTTCCCGCCAAGAAGAAGAATACACATGATATGGTTGAGCCCGCTATACTACAGCGGTATCGTGTGCAAAAGGTAAACCACTCAAGCGTGACGAACGTTCAAACTTGCATAAAATGATCAAAGTTGAATGTAGCACGAAGGTGCTGGGATATGGAATGACATGCACCGAACATGAAATGTGATTGACAGATCTTTAAATGTCGCATGGTGACACTTGAATATCGCGTCGACGTACTTCAATCTACCACTGTCAAATTTGAACATCAAACGATAAAGTAAGAATATTGAAGACGGAACTGCGAATGATGTTCTCAGGTTGCTCTGTAAAAGTAAAACCTTGCACGTCGTATGAGGAAACTACAATATTGCACTGAAAAACTCTAATTTTGCATCACGAAACTTAAATGTTGTATTGTAAAACTACAATGTCGACTCGTAGAGTGCGAAGTTGAAATGTGAATTAAACATCACAAGGCGAAAGTTGAATTTTGGCGGAGATATAACGCCATAGGTAAGAGGAAATCAGAGGGTGAAAGCGAATCCACAGAAGTCACGAGTGGAATGTCTACTGACGAAGAAGAAGAAAAGAAAAAACAGAAAAGGAAAAAGCTGCTAAAAAAACAAGGACAAGAAAAGGGAAAGGAAGGGTAAAGGTATGCATAGTGAAATGTTTCCCCTATATACCATACCATCATCATTTATACCATCACTTGAGATATTAAGTGCAAAAAATCAATGATAGACCCAGATTATTTAGCTGCGCGGCTTTTCTTTCTTTGGCGACATTTTTTTCTCTGGCGTCACCTTTTTATTTGGCGCGACTTTTTTTATGACGGGCACACTTTTCTTTTCTCTTGAACATAATTTTTCTCCCTTTGCGGCGACTTTCTTTTTTAGTCTCAGGCGCTACTCTGTTTTTAATTTATATTTGAAATGACTTTAAGAATCTTTTCTGGATCTAGTCCGTTTTTAATCGTATTGCAGGCTAGGACTTAGACTTGGCTCCAAGGCTTGGTGAAATGCAACAAAAGAAGTCATCTTAAGGCTCATCAATGAATAGCACATTTCTTTTGCTTTTTTCCCCTAAGCCCAGGAGCCAAGTTTGAATTTGAATATATCCAAACCAATCTAATCGAACGATACGGGAATCATTCCATGGAACCTGTATGAACCCGCGCAATTTTGGATGCCTTAAAGACCAACAAAAGGCGTGGAAGCTTTGCGGTCGACCAACTTCCCGCCTTTTTCCATTCAACATACGTAATGTTCCATTGCTGCCATTTTTGTCTGTCAAGTGGGGGAGGGGTGTTTTTAGAGTGTCTCGGAGTGCCGCGAAGTAGTGCCATGGTAACTTGGAATTAAATAAAGCCATCTTGTTCCGTATAAAGCGTTTGAATGCAATGCAACACAAAGCGCACTAGATTGAAGCCGATTCTAAAAGAAATATCTCGCGCTGGAGAAAAAAAAATGTCGCGCCGATGAAAACAAAGAGAGAGAAGGTCGCATCAATGAAAAGAACCTGCTCTCAGTGCAATTTTGTGGTTTGTCTGCCAGCTCCTTTGTAGCACTAAAGGGTCATCGTAGTTTATATAAGGATATGCAAAGATGAATGTTACAAATATTTAACAACTATTCACCGAAGTGGAGGTGGCTAGCGGTGGATATATACCAAGCCGCGAGCAGTGAGGTAATATACACCACCAAAAAAAAATTGGATGATTTCTTCACTTGTCACAGATGCAAATCGGGACGCCATGTTTTCCCGAGTTGCTCCGAAGTAAATGGCAAAGGATATTTGGAGTGTGACGAGCCAATCAGCTAAATTAAATTGCCAAATACTATTGTCAAAGTGTGTTCGTTATTTTGATTCTTTGGGGGATTAGACACGGACTTGGTACTGCAAACTTCTATTCAATAAGTATATTTAATGAAGTCAAGAAAGACTGTCAAAATGAAATCGTCTGTTGCTAAAATAATTTATGTTGCGTTAGGTAAGAGGAAATCAGAGGGTGAAAGCGAATCCACACAAGTCACAAGTGGAATGTCTACTGACCAAGAAGAAGAAAAGAAAAAACAGAAAAGGAAAAAGCTGCTAAAGCACAAGGACAAGAAAAGGGAAAGGAAGGGTAAAGGTATGTATAATGAATGGTTGCCCCTATATACCATTTGTACCGTTACTTGAAAGAGATTCGAGTAGACTACCTATATATTAAATCTAAGATAATAGCTGTTGGTATCGCTAAAAGCACTTTTCACGGTTAACTTGGCTCATTTGCATTACAATAAAATCTAGAATGTATGAGAGGCAATTTCGGGCTATTTTGTAGTTTTAACCCGAAATTGCTTTGCATCCATGCTGGTTTACATTGCAATGGAAATGAGAATCAAAGTGCTCTGTGAGCAAACTCGTGAAGCGAACAAACGAATTCAAATATTTTTTTTGGATTATGTTTAATATTATTTGGTTTTGGGAATATTGTGGCTGATTTTCATATTTAGAGTACGAGGAAATTAACCAACGGAAAATCCTCGTATAGACTCGAGCCCGCTGAGTTGTCCGAGGTTTTATAGTTGATACTAATAAGAATGTTTATTTTTTTTTCGCTTTCTGCACCTGATGTTGACATAGCTCAGTGGTACTGCGTACCTCTGCCGTTCAAGTGTACCGCGATTGACTCCGGGTGTAGGCTGAATTTTTTTCTTTTTTTCTTTATTTTTAGAGATACAGAAACTAATTGCTCTGTGTTTATATCATTTCGCTCGTTATATGCCCATTTACCATACCATAAAACCGTACTTCTTCCGCTTTTTTGTAAAATCCACACGAATTTGGCATCCAGTGAGAACTTGTGCTGCTCATCGATTTTACGATTCTCGATGTTCTCATTTTCGGTAGACGAGCCTTCTTTAACTTATATCTTTTAATTTAGACCTTTAAAACAGCTTATTTTAAAACTCTTTCTAGTCCGACCCTGTAAATTTCAGATACTGAAGTCTGATGACTTAAATCGTGACAGAAAATTTGCGTTACATCCGCTTTTCACCAAATTTGGACAGTGAAATGAAAAATTATCCAATCACAGGCCAATTTTCAGCTCTTTTCGTGCTATCCCCCCCTCGGGAGAAGTTTGCCAATCTGACAAATTAGTATGCATTTGGCCGTAATGGCGGACATCGCGAAGAAATGTTTAATTTGGCCAAGAATTGGGCCAAATCTTTCGGAAATGGAATTCAGGACATTTGTAAGGCTAGTGTAAGTATTTTTGGAACCATTCGCTGGCTGGTAAGGCTGAAATTATCCAGAAACAAGAGTTTGTTTGCGTACGTGCAGCGGCCCACGTTGAATAAATTATCGGCTTGTTTTCGCCTTGTCATGCCTGTCTGCTTTGTTTTTCGTTTCGCTCTCTTATGTAGCACTCAGAAGTAGTTTTTTCGTCTAAATTACTTTAGAAAAGTTCGAAAAAGATTTTTCCATTCAAGTTTCAGCTGTTAAACGATATTTGTGGATTTTGTGGACCAAAACGGCTTTCGTGTGTTCGCCCGTGTTTTTTGGTTGCTACGGGTTACCGCCCTAATCAAGTTTACTCAAACACTTGAGCGAGATACAAAAGATAAAATTCTAATTCCGTCTGGTTTTGTTCGATTTTGCTGAAATTTTAACATGATGAAGCTGGATTGATAAGGAATAGATTTTACTTCTGCCGATGTGTGGTATTTGTCAACGCGAAAGTGATATTTTGCTTCGAAGCCAGAGTTCGAATGGAATTTTGCGTAACGCGTGGGTTTCGATGTGACATTGTAATCCGAGATTTATTTTTATCTCAAAGAACAAAATAGCTGAGAAAGGTCATATTCTTGACCTTTCAAACGAATATAAATTTACACATGTCCCGCAATGACTTTTTAGTGAAAAAACATGATTTTTGACGAAACGGTGAAT
>OZ026595.1:31126653-31141653 GCA_964020085.1 Micromussa lordhowensis
AGTTAACAAAAAGAAAGGGATGGTCCTGGACATTTGCTTCTAGGATGATGAAACAGCCATTTTGATCCACTTTTATAGTTTTAAATTCGAACTCTAAAGATTTTCTAATAAGAATGAGGACACCCTTACTATGTTCTGTACCATGTGAGAAAAACATTTCCCCTTTCCATTGAGATTTCCAAATTTTCTCCACTTCAGGAGTAATATATAATGATTCTTGCAAAAAACAAATATCCGATTTATCTTTCATTAACCACCCAAACATTCGCAAACAATGCCTTTTGCTTCTCAAAAGATCGAATCCCTCGAGCATTTAGTGACAATAATTTAAAATTAATATTGTTAGGAGCCATATTTGCATAATATTACATATAAATTCCACCGATCAAAACAAATAAATTTCGTTGACTGTAAAACCCACTTTAAGAGAAAATGACCTTGAATTTGCAATCGGCCCAACCCTAAATAGACAGCAAAATTTTGTACAGTAAATTACATTACAAAAAATAAAAACCTGCAATACGAGATACTGAAACCTTAACGACATATTTTACAGTAGCCAGAAAAAACTGCTTCGCTACTGTGGATCGAATCGAGAAAATAACACCGACCGGAACACTGAAGCTAAAAAAGATGTTGAATACCCAAATCGTGTTGGATGTCGACTCTCCAAACAAAGAAAAACGACGACCTTATGGATTTAAATAAGCTAAACACGAAACGATAAACCGTAACATCCCTGTAGCTATAAACACGAAATCCGTATAGTCAGCGTAGCGTACCTTGACCATCTTCTAATAAACCGTTTAACATTGCTATTTAATACTAGCCTACACTGTAAATTTAAATGACTATAGGAAAGGAAGTAAATAGTATGACAACAAAATTTCTCTAGCAAACACGAATGTCAGTTCATAACGGTACCAAAACTCTGTCAGTATAAAGCTTATCGGGCTCCGCACGACTGAAGAATGCAAGCTTACCGGATTTTCTTGCCTCAATCAACTTCTTAAACTGCTCCTTGCGCCTTATAACAATTTCCTTCGGCAAGTCTGCTGAGATGCCAAACTGGGAATCTTTCAGAAGACTCGTCTTAGAAAAGATGAATTCTCTATCTCGATAACGCAGAAACCTCACTATTATCGCTCTCAGCTTTCCATCTTGGTTTGTGGTTTGTTTTTCCCACTCTGTGCACCCGTTGGAATTCAATTTTTAGTACTTCTTCCGCCTGAATCTCCAGCACTCGCGCAAAAAACTCTTGAAGAACGGAGTGGGTATCTTCATTACCGTCTGGCTTCTCTTCTATGCCATAAAAGCGAAGATTCTCGCTCCGTTGATAAACCTCCGCGTACAATAATTTATCTTGTAGATCCTTGTATTTATCATCGCGGTAATTCTTAACTGTATCACCAGCGGTCTTACTTGCTTCAACAATGGTATTCAATGTTTGGAGGCCATCATGCATGTCTTTAATGGCGTCCTTCGACTTTGCCTGATCTTGTTCGAGCATTTCGACTCTGCCCTGTACCATGTTCAGTTTCTGTTCTAGGCTAACGACCACAGCGTTGATTGACTCCAGTTTTGAATTTACTGCGTCGAGACTAGAAAGAATAAGGTCGACTTTTGCACCAAGGTCGTGAGTCATTTCCACGTGTTCCGGAACTTTATCCCCTGAAGATGACGCTAACTCAACGTTCAACGGCTTATCTCTAGCCCTTTTTTTTCTGGAGAACTTAATTCGTTGTCAGAGGTATCTAAAATGCTTTCACACGTTTTCCTTTTAAGATTCAAAGAGGCATCGGCCATGAAGCGTTGAAAAACTATTAACAAATTCGGAGAGCTTCAGAAACACGACTACCCACTCAGCATGCCTCGACCCAGTCCCAAACACACATGATGCTCTACAGTGCTATGAACTGCTGTTTGCTCGAGCTGTTAAAGTGGGGATACAGTTCAAGTCTACAAAATGCACCTTCTTTGCCAAGGAACTCCAAGTCCTAGGACACACCATCACTGAACATGGGAGAAAATCAAATTCCAAAGGTGTTGAAGCAATTACCAGCATGGAACCACCTTCAAATACCATTAGCCTTAAGAGGTTCTTGGGTCTTTGCAACTTCTTTCGTGACTACATTCCGAACATGCCAGTTCCAAGAGACCAGTTCCAAGAGCGACTATTTGCAAGCCCTACCTGGACTTAACCTTCGTCGTTCCCAATTTGCATAACAACAACAAAAGGATTACTGGTGTAGCCTTGCATTTAATCTCCTCTCTTCAGGAGATAACAAAGCAAATGTGTCAAGGATACCACGGAAACATTTACACTGGGCCCAACATTTCTCAAAACGCGCAGTCCATGGTGTCCTTATGTATCGTGACGAGCTCATGGATAATCCAAATCACTATCGCTATGTTGTAACAGATGACGTCCAGTTACGTCGACATTTGTTGCGAGCCTATCATGACTCTCCTTTGGCTATGCATAGGGGTAGAGAAGCTACCTACGAGTCATTGTCCAATGACTTTTACTGGAGGAACATGTCGAAACATGTACGGAATTGGATACGCAGATGTCCAGACTGCATTCGTTTTAAAACTAATGATCAGCGTCATGGCCCCCATGCAGGTTCGTCTCTACGAAGATCCGTTTCACACCTTGGGCATTGATTATGTGGGCGAACTTCCAGTGTCACCGAACGGAAACAAGTGGATTTTAACAGCAGTTTGTCCCTACTCAAACTTTCTCCGAGCTATACCTGTCCCAGATAAACAAGCTACTACAGCCGCCCATGCCTTGTATGACCATGTATACTTGGAATTTGGATTCCCTGCTGTACTTCAAAGTGATCAAGGTGGTGAATGGACAAATGCAGTGCTCAAAGAACTGACTACATTACTATCCATAGAACAGGTTTTTACCACAAGCTACCGCCCTCGTCTTAATGGTTCTACTGAACGTGTACACTGATGGTTAAACTCTGCAATAGGCATTTATTGTGAAAAAAATCAACAGCTATGGGAAGATTTCTTACAACCTGCAACCTATGCCCATAACACTTCCCCAATACCTGGAACAGATCATGTAACTCCCTTCTTTCTGGTGTTTGGAAGACATGCTCCTTCTCCAGAGGTTCTCTCATTTGACGTGCCACCTGCACCTCTCTCCCAATCGTCATATGCAAAGGCACTCGTCCAACGAGCAAATGAAGCATGTAAATCCTTTGGTAGGATCAAAGCAGATCTAAAAAGAACCCAGCGAGAGTATTATGACATCAACTCGAGATATCTCCATGTACCTGATGGAAAACGAGTTTATGTTTGCCTTCCTCCTCCGAGTTCAACAGAAAAAGGAGCTGCTACCCGCTTTATCACAAGATACGATGGTCCTTTCCTAGTTGTTGCTCATGTTCATGGATGTCAGGATTTGCTACAGTTAAGACATTTAACAACAGGCAAGGAACTTAGAGCAGTGAACATTGAAAAAATAGTTGTAGTTCCTGATGGTGATCCATGTGCAGACATCCGCCCGGATACTGAGCAAGAACAGTCCTTACAGGATGCCACACCCTCATTGCAGGAACATAATGTCGTTCAACCTCAGTCTATTGTATTAAGCCCAGATTTAAACAAAGTCCCACTTTCATTTGGACAATATCTTTGCTCATTGTCAAAACCTCAGTGTTACGCTTTTGAAGCATGTAAAGCAGTTTACCAATGTTTACCAGATGCTAGAGACATTCTTAACCGACATGGAAAACTGAAAGGACTTGTCACCAAATGCCCTTTCTTATCCCTGAAAGGTGAACCTCATGGGGGTACTTACTTCCTTGTCTTAGATGCCAAGATGTTTCAAGAACTGAACAAGTAAACCCTCCAAGAAGGGGTGGACTCATGAGCAAACGTTTAATTTCTCTTTTCGTTTAGATTATTACGCGGATCATTTGTTTCTGTTGTTCCAGTTAATAACTTAAAACCCAAGAAGGGGTGGACTGTAGTGGGACATTTAGTGACGGTTACGTGATATACCGTATAGTCTCAGAAACCGGTCGGAACCGGTCAAAAGAAACACATGTTGTCGAAGGTCGTCGAGGTTAAGTTGTTCACTGTTGTCTATGCTCGGCGTAAATAAACCTCAAGAGTGTTGTGTTTACTTTGCCTTGAACCTCGTCCCGGTCCGTCTACACGGGGGGGGGGGGGATACTCCCTATAATGGCCTATACGGGGAGGCTCCGCCCGAAAGGGGTACCTTTTTCAGGCTTCAGGTATATAAAAGGGTAGGGATTTCACAAGTTGAGGTATATAAAAGGGTAGGGAAATCGGTCATTTAGGTATTTACAAGGGCCTTTAATTAAAATATTTTGAATAGACGCAGTTATGGCTGTATCAGTTTATTTATTAAGCACTACAGAGAAGAACACAAGTTGAACATATACAATATGTGTGTTGTATATCTGCCTATCTACGTGTAACCCACATGTAATTGAAATTGAAACTGGCTCCCTAAGGCATCAGCAGAGATTTTCTTTTTACTTCTTATGATGTATTTCTTTCTTGTAAGAGTAGTACAATCATGTTTTATTGACCTATTGCATTTTGAAATTTCGTTTTGTTCACGTTAACGTTCGTTAAAAAGTATGCACCTATAAAGATAAAGAAGACACTGGAATGGTTTTATGAAGGTCGCAAACAAAATCGCTGTTCACCTGATGTCCGGAGTATCTTGACTCCCGCCCACAACTGAACTGAATAAATAACACTTGTTTGCAAAACTTTTCTTCTCGTAATGTTTGATATTCTCCCATAATATTGTTCATTAGCTTCATTACAAGGGCTTAGAAAGGGGATGCAGTGTTCTAAAGTAGGTATGTGAAAGGGGTACCTTTTCTCAATAAAAGGTATATAAAAGGGGTACCTTTTCTGCCAAAGTGGTATATAAAAGGGTAAGGGGTTGGACCTCAGGGCGGAGCCTCCCCGTATTAAACTTTGTTAAGTACCCCCCCCCCCCCCAGGAGTGCTCCAAAACAATTGTTTTTTTTTTAAATTGACACAGAAACTGGAGATTTACTCCAGTTCGCTATATCCTTGCATTATAATTGTGTTATAGATATTTTGGTATTCTAAAATATACTTAACTATACAAAGTGCATTTTTTTCTAATCCCTGCTAAAAGGATAAGGATCGATTGAATGATTCCTGCACTGAGACTAACAGTCAAAAAGAGGGACAAGAAAATGAATTGAAGATGCTAGATTCAGGATTTGCAAGTACAGATGTTTAAATGACTTTTTCAATAATGCCTCATGGCTAACTAGTGCGCTCACCTCTGGATCAAGCGTTCTGGGTTCCAGCCCTAGCTGGGGACACTTTGTCATGCGCCTCTCCATTTGAGTGTACAAATGTGTACCACAGATTTAATTTAGGGGGTAACCCTGCAATGGGCTATTCTCCCATCCAGGGGGGAGTAGAAATACTTCCATTCACTTCATGCCACTGAAACTGGAGATAAATGCCTGCTTACCAATTTAACAGTAAGACAAGTTTGAGCATAACTGAAATTATGCACTGAGAATCTCAAGTTTCAGAAACAGTAGGCAGACATGTAGTTACTTCTGGAGACAACGATAAACATCATGAACGTACAATGTGTCAGATCGCATCTCCAGCCAGCTGGCCCCACCCCAGAACTTCAAATACTTGATTTGCAAGTGCTGGTTGCTACTTTACTTTTTTTGGTGACTACTTTAAAATCTGTGTAGAGCACTGCTTTGATATGTACAGTACTGCTTTCATGTTTCATCATGACAATGCCTGTTGAAAGCCCTACTGAGAACCCTTTTGTACTAACATTGAGTACCTTTTTTCAACAGGTGGATAAAGATAAAGCAATAATACTTGCACTACATTATCTCAAGAAAAAAAAAAACGATATCAGATTTCACCATTAAAAAGTTGAAACCTGCATTGAAAACCTTCTGTATTCCTTGCATGAAGGATTCTGCAAAAGAGACCCTCTTGAGTTCCTTTGGAAGGGTACTCTTTGAGAGGAAAATAGTTATAAGAAAAGATAGTAGAGATGTCATAACTCACCAAAACCTTAAAACGGTGAAGTAAATCTACAGGTCAGCACACACAAGG
The DNA here is from genome assembly GCA_964020085.1 of Micromussa lordhowensis. Classification (NCBI taxonomy): domain Eukaryota; kingdom Metazoa; phylum Cnidaria; class Anthozoa; order Scleractinia; family Lobophylliidae; genus Micromussa; species Micromussa lordhowensis. The sequence continues at coordinate 31,132,789 of OZ026595.1, forward strand.
GAAGTTCTCCCTGCAAGTAGCCATTGCAAGAAGTTGCAAAACAAGTCCTCTATATGACCATGAACTAGCCATTCTCTTCACAAAATTAGGTTGTGGCCACTAAAATTGGGTCCTTACAACTTGTTCCACAAATTAAATTTGAATTGAATTGAAGTAACAAGAAGCTTGGTTAGTCTTGCATGCAAACTGTTTTTGCAACTAGCCCCCTTGATCAAAGAAAACAACTGCCAATCAAAACCTATATCGGACTACCTGTGACTGTTTCCTTTGTTTTTGTGGAGCTAAATGTTAACATCTTTTTCTTAAAACTGTCCAAAATTACAGTGAATATTATTTGAAATAAGAAAATGTCTATAATTATGTTCATTTGATGGGAATAGGTGTTATTGTTTTTAAAATGAGCTACATAATTAAAAAAATTAAAGTTAAAAATTGAAATGGAATATTTTTCTGCTATATATATATGTATGGGTTATTGACCAAGTGTGAGGTCAAGATTGATGGATATTGGCCAAGTTCTTTTTTTTGCGTGTTTATAGACTGAGACAAAGTCAAGGTCCATGAACTCGCAAAAAAAGAACCAGTGATTTGGGTCATCTTGCCCACTCGCGGAGCTAGCCATATAATAAATATATTTATATGACAGTGTTTTAACCAAATGTTTATACCTTGATTATTTTCCTGAAATAATAAGATATGTATATATTTAAATTCGTTATAGTTTTGTGTTAAAGATAATTAAAATTGATAAAAAGGTTCAGATTGTAATTTTCATCCTCATTATAAGAAAATTATCTTGCAGGTACAAGATCGTATGTAAATCAGGTTTATGGTTATAGAGATACAAGGCTATTTTCAGACAATAAAAGAGTGAATCACCTAAAGTTTAGTTTTTACATGTGATTCAGGGATGTGACACACTCTGCAAGAGACTATTTACATGTACAAGAAAAAAAAGAAAAGTTGTTCCTTGTTTATTGTTCCTATTTTGGGCCAAGCATTTATATTGGCCCTAGCTTTTCTTGATTTACATGAGATTTACAGGATCTAAACAGTCTCCCTTTGCCGATTCACATGATATTTACAGGTTCTTGACAGTCTCCCTTTTCCGATTTACATAATATTTACAGGATCTTGAGAGTCTCCCTTTTAACATTTACATGATGTTTACAGGATCTTGGCAGTCTCCCTTTTTTGATTTACATGATATTTACAGGATCTTGACAGTCTCCCTTTTTCGATTTACATTATATTTACAGGATTTGGAGTCCCTCTTTCAAGTTACATGATATTTAAAGGATCTTAGCAGTCTCCCTTTTCAATTTACATGATGTTTACAAGATATTGGCAGTCTCCCTTTTTTGATTTACATGATATTTACAGGATCTTAGCAGGATTCCTTTTTCGATTTACATGATCTTTACAGGATCTTGGCAATAGATCTCTCTATTCCGATTTACATGATATTTACAGGATCTTGACAGTCTTCCTTTTTCGATTTACATGATATTTACAGGATCTTGACAGTCTTCCTTTTTCGATTTACATGATGTTTACAGGATCTTGGCAGTAGATCTCTCTATTCCGATTTACATGATATTTACAGGATCTTGACAGTCTTCCTTTTTCGATTTACCTGATATTTACAGGATCTTGACAGTCTTTCTTTTTCGATTTACATGATGTTTACAGGATCTTGACAGTCTTCCTTTTTCGATTTACATGATATTTACAGGATCTTGACAGTCTTCCTTTTTTCCATTTACATGATGTTTACAGGATCTTAGCAGGATTCCTTTTTCGATTTACATGATGTTTACAGGATCTTGGCAGTCTCTCTTTTCCGATTTACATGATATTTACAGGATCTTGGGTGTCTCTTTTTTTTTCGATTTACATGATATTTACATGCTCTCTGCTTGTCTCACCTTTTGAATTTACAGGATCTTTTCTCGCATTTACATGTTTCAGTTAAAAAATTTACATGATTTTTACATGTTTTTTCAAACCATGTAAAAGTCCAAAAATCATGTAAATTATCTTTACAGTAAATTTTCATCGATTTACATGTTATTTTCATGTTATTTACATAGTATGTAAATTGTCAATTTTTCCAGTGATACACCTTATTCCAAAATGGCTGCCATTTTAGAGTTTTTTTGTTTGCTTGCAATTTAGCCCTTGTTGCCTCGTTCAAGGGAAAATATCTTTTGAATTTTGAGTTAAAGAACGAGGCAACAAGGGCTAATTTGAAGGCAAGCAAAAGACCACTAAAATAGTGGCCATTTTGGAATAAGGTGTATCAACCAGCTCAAAGTGTTTAAGACTGGCAAATTGGCACACACCTCTTACTCCAAAAACCTATTAAAGAATACAAAATGCTACACTACAGCACAACAAGATCTTCTCTCAACCGCCGCCATACACCTTCACCACCTGCCAATTCTGGTCACCATGCTCATACACTCCATAACAGTGCAGAAGAAGTGGATCGGCAGGAGGAATACCAGAAACTCCGCGTTAAATATAATGCATTGAAGGGAAAAAATCGGATTCCTGGAGCACTCAAGCCAGAAAGGTGGGTGTTAATGTAATTCATATAATGTATATGTTGTAGGTCAATTTGTTCTTTAAGTCAATTTGTTTCAAACTAGGTTAATTTGATCTCAACCTAGGTCGGTTTGCTGATGGCTGTCTGTCTGTTTTTTTTTTTGCTTGTGTTGAGATCTCTGGCACCTGAATTTTTTTTAAAAATACAGTGAAAGCTCCCATAAGCGACCATTCAAAATGTCAAGCCTAGGCGGTCGCTTATGGGAGGTGGTCGCTTACGAGAGCTTCCGTTAAACTTTTGACTGTTCTTGAGAGAGTTCTAATTTTCTGTAATTAAGACATTTAAGGTCGTCTCTTTTAAGACAGATATAGTACAGGTAGTGCAGTGTTTGTGCATTTTTTCTTTAATTTTACTTCCCAAGGCAAATGGTCATTTTTCGTAAATTAAAAAATATAAACAGGATATTTATGTAAAATACACCATTTGAAAGGTGTTTATATGTAAATTCCATAAAACTCTTAAACAAAGAAGAAAAGATACAGTTTGCAGAGAAATTAGTCTAAAAAGAAAAAGACTAAAAATGTTGTTTATCTCCATTTATAGTAGGTATGTACCCCTAAACTATATCTTATTTTGTCACTCGCAGATGGAAGCGTGTAAAAATAAAGGTGTTTTTGAAAAACAAGTCGTTCTATTTTTAGTCAAAACCGCACGGTTAAGAGAACTTGCAATTTGATCAGTTCAGAAAAAGCGACTTTTCACCGTGAAAAATGTCTTGCTATGTTATAAAAGCAATGGACAATGCCTAGTGCGCGTCCATCCAATTCGGGATCCACTTGGATAGTTGGGAGAGCACTTAGGTAGCTAGAGATGCTCTCGGCTGCGCCTCGAGCATCTCTTACGCTACCTTCGTGCTCTCCCAACTATCCGCGTGCATTCCGAATTGGATGGACGCGCGCTAGGCATTGTCCATTCCTTTATTTTGTTTATGTTGGATTTTTCCTACAGGTGGTCTCAATGCCTCTATGAAACATCATTTCAGGCCACTCACAGTGCCTGTATCCTACTGTTTCTTTGCACTTTCTGTTGTATTTTACTACTTGTCAAACATTTTATTATAGAATATACAAACGATGCATACCATGCCCGATTTATTTTAATGCGCATGGCACAAATAAATTGTGACACGTAACTTGCCGTCACGCTGTCGTATCTTAATAATCAGAGTTAATATTTACCAGACTGGACATGTGATTGATTACAGTTATATAATTGTTAGCAACGCGAAAAGTAGAGTCTTTCTTATGTGCAGTGTATGCGCATCAATGTACGCGTAGTACATCTGGAAATAAATCAATAATCAAATACAACATTGGCAACGAGGATAAACCAGTATGTCCGATACCGAACCGGGCACACCGCCTGCCACAACTCCTTCAACCGCTTCAGGCACTTTAACTGTTACCACTGTCACCGCCAGTGCCGTCTCGAAGTGGTTTACCGCCATTTCAGCCGTTCGACCCCTCTGCGGATCCTTCTACGGTTGGACAACGATGGAAGAAATGGGTGCGTCGTTTTGAAAATACCTTCTAAGTAGGCGATTCAACCAACGATATTTTCAATATCTTACCGGACACTGGTACAACCTATAGGCGCATTTACACGACATTCATTTTAGGTACGGCACTCCTAGATTTTGGCACGCGGGCCAATAACATAGGCCACGGCAAGTTTGATTTTTGCCGTGTAAAAGCAAATTTTTCGGCCTGCGTGCCGAAAAATTTAGGCAGGCCGAGACCACCTCAGGAGGTAGTCTCGGCCCGCCTAACAAGAGGTCCGCGTGCCGAAACTGGAGGAAATCTCGTCCCCAGAATCTTCGCGCTCATGACTGACCATGAAGGCGAAGGCTCTGGGGTGGAAAATGAGCTTTCGAGGCGCCAAAATCTTGTACTTTTCTTGGGAAGAAAGATATGGCATTGAAAAAATCGTGGCAAAATTTGCTTCTGGAGCAGCGATGCCACAGAAATGTTGATCGACCTGTGGTCAGAGGAAACTATTCAGTTCGCTTTAGAAAGCAGTAAAACCTCAAAGGAAACAAGAGAAGTGTATAGCACGCTTCAGGTAAGTAACACATTCTACTTGATTCAGTTCGACAACATGCACTTTAAAAGATTGTGAGGTTTCTCGGTTGTCGATCGATGTCAGAGACAAACTTTAATCGCAAATTTTCCTCGTTCTCTTTTTGAAGGCATGTACAAGCTCTAAATAAACTTAAGCCTTAAAAGCTGTTGAAGGTAAAATGTCTAAAATCTTGTCGTGTGTCAGGTACAGCTTCAATCCAAGGGTCATGAGTTCACTGTCAGAGAAGTCATAAGTCAATTTCTTTTTGAACAGCCCGCGAAAGCGCGCCTGAAATCATGTGTGAACCGCTGTCATATAAGCACAGGGACTCGCAAATTTAAGAGTGCCGTTCTTGTTTTAGGGGTGCCGTTCCAGAAATCAACATTGAAAAAACTCGAACATATTTTGTCGTGTAAATCAAGCGGACCGTGCCCAAAACTACTGGCCTGCGTGCCAAAATTTTGGAGTGCCGTGCCCAGAATAAATGTCGTGTAAATGCGCCTTATGAAACGGCCATCACTGCGCTCAACCAGCACTTTGACCCTATCCAAAACAAAGACATGGCGATCTTCGAGTTCCGAGAGCTCAAACAAGAAGTCAACGAAACTCTCAACGACTTCTATCGTCGATTGAAAACAAAAGCATCTGATTGTAACTTCCCAAGTGTGGATGATGAAATACGGACACAAATAATTCACAAAACAAGGGATAAACGCCTTCGCAGACCAGCCCTGCGGGAAAGTTTCACACTCCAGAAACTCCTCAACCATGGCAGATCACTTGAGTGCACCGACTAACAAGCAAAAAGGCTCGAGGGTGACCAATCTCAAACGCCAACATTACCATTAAATGTTGTGGACTCTCAGCCAAACCAGTCACGTTTTCCGCACAACAACTCAAGTGTTCCGAACAGGGGATTACATAACAACCGCCGAAACCAAGATGGCTTACATAACAAACGACACAACAGAAAACCACCCTCTACCCTCTACCCTTCCAAAAGTAATTGCTTGATACTTTGAATGATTTCTTTGCATTTGATTGAATTCATACCACTCATCAACTTTTTTCAGATCAGCATTTATAGCATGTTCAACCTGGTCAATATCCTCTGCAGACTTAAGCAATTGAGTGTCATCGGCATACGTGAATAGTGTACATTCATCTTTCTGAGCGAAAGTACTGCCAAATCAAAAAGGAAGCCCTGGCAGTCGTCTTTGGTTGTGAACACTTTCACATGTACCTTTTTGGCCGAGAGTTTGAGTTAGAAACGGATCATCACCCCCTAGAACACATCTACGCAGCCAAACCAACTAACAGCAGCAAGCCACAACCAGCAAGGATAGAGTGTTGGCGTCTTCGCTTACAATAATACGACTTCAAAGTAGTGTATCGACCGGGAAGCACCAACTTGGCAGACTCGCTTTCCCGTCTCTCAAACCAGCCGCAACCAAGGAGCAACATGGAAAGTTGCGCTGACCGCTACGTCAACCACTTAACTACCCACCTCGCTCCTCGAGCAATGAGCGTCGAGAAATCTAACAAGCATCCCTAGAAGACCCAGAATTATGCACAGTTCGAGAATTACTCTCCAGTAACCAGATTTACAAAATGAGTAAACCTTACAGAAGCATTGCTGACGAGCTGTGTATCACTGACCAAAGCATTCTTCTGCGTGGAAGTCGCATTGTACTTCCAGCAAACCTTTATTTCAAGCAGACGTATAAACCATATTGTCACTGTTAGGGCTCTTGAAGAGATTTAACATTTATGGGTGTGTACTTCGTTTTTTAGCACGCTGTTGTTGCTAATTTGCATTAAATTTGATTGATGCTTATGGTTTCTGCTCATGATCATGACGCTTTAAAGTCTCACGTGACTCCTTAGCAACATTGACCAATGACGAAGTAGAATTGTAAATTAAACAAAACTTACCATAAGTTGAAGTTTGATTGAGATTCTACGAAGTCATTGGTCTGGAGCTAAGGAGTCAGGTGCCCTCCCATCTGGGCTACCCACCCTACTATTTACAACAGTCCTGATCACTTGCCTTTGAAGTGTGACTGCTCTGGTTTCGCATGCATATCTCACCTGACTCCTTAGCTCCAGACCAATGACTTTGTAGAATCTCAATCAAACTTCAACTTACGGTAAGTTTCGTTTAATTTTACAATTTTAACACATTAAGTAGGTAAGTCTGGTTAAATATTGTTTCTTTTAAATAACATAGATCCTTTCATTTGAAAAAACAATTTACTTTAATTTTGAGGCCTTTCAAAATTGTTAATTAATCAAATTAAAATAATATAATTGCATACCCAATCACTTTATCTGTTACCTTGTTGTTAATGTCATTTATTTTTATCATTTTCTCTGTTATCTTGTGCAATATTTTATTGTTCCCAGTATGTACTGGTAATTTGAGTTGTTGGATTCTGTAAAATTGTGGATCATCATCCCCATTTTGTCTCAAAAGATGCTTTAGATCTTGAAAACATGCTGTTTATGCTGTTATTAGAAGTGACAGTATATGCTAAACTTTACTTTCATGTAAATAATCCAGGTAAAACCTGCCAATAATCTTGGAGCTAGTGTTGGTGGTCCAAATCCTCCCGCTGTACGTATCTTGACCACCATAAACGCACAGAGGAAACATGTAGTTTTGGTATCCAGACATCTTGTCATGACCATCGAGCGACATTGTGAAATTTGGTGCCTAGGTCATTATAAAATTAAAAAGGGCTTCCTGGGACAAAAGTGGGGATATTTAGGAGATATTTTGTTATAAATTACTCATGAGAATGTCAACCCTCACTTTTGAAAACTAAATAGATAGAATAAAAAAAATAAAATAAAAGAAACCCAGAAGAAATGGAAAATAGAAGGGAAAAAATTAAAAAAAACCCCTAAAATTATGAAAAAAAGCCAGGAAAAATATACAAAATCTATGGCCCTAATGGGCCACCATACCTGTGCTGTCCAGAGTGTTGGAGTTTGTCAAGAGTAGTTGGGCTCAACACATTGAAGATTTATGCCTGAAACCCTTCTTTCACCATTGTTACGAGTTGTCAATTGAACAAGATTGTCTATTATGGGGAATACGTGTAGTCATCCCTACAAGTTACCAGAAGGATATGTTGGAAGAATTACATGTGGGTCATCCAGGCATCGTCCGTATGAAAGAGTTATCTTGCAGTTACCTTTGGTAGCCAAATGTCAATTTGGAAATCAAACAGACTGTGAGGAACTGTAGTAGTTGTCAGCAAATTAGAAAACCACCGGCAGAAGCTCCATTAGCACCCTGGATGTGGCCGAGTAATCCATGGCATCGCATTCACATCAATTTTGAACAAGATGAGAAGAGGCACTACTTCATTCTTGTTGATGGACACTCCCAGTGGCCTGAGATTTTCTACATGCAACAAAATACAACGGCAGCATCACCAATCACTATCTTAAGGGACCTATTTTCCAAATACGGAATGCCTGTTTACTTTTCCAAGTTTTGCAGCGAAGACTTTACACGTTTCCTTAAGATGAACGGTGTAAAGCACGTAAGAGTAGCACCTTATCATGCAGCAAGTAATGGTCTGGCTGAGCGCATGGTTCAGTCATTCAAGAACGAAATGAAGGCAAGGACAGCACACTGTCAATTCAGCATCAAACTGAAAACGTCCTGCTAACATATCAGTCGACAAAGCATCCTACGACTGTTCAAACTCCCGCTAGTCTTTTCCTGGGCTGCGAGCTTTGAACTTGGTTATCCCTCCTTCGTCCCAATATGGGAGAGAAGGTCATGGATTCCCAGGCTTAGCAGAAGGCAACACACGGTGTGCCCACAAAGTTCAGGGAGTTCTACCCAGGTGACAGTGTCCTTGTGAAGGACCTCAGAAAAGAGGACACCTGTTGGCCAGGCTCGATGGCTGAGCAAAGTGGACTGAGGTCGCACAAGGAGCCGCAGGCAGTTAAATTTTTGTCCTGAAGATAATTAGATTTATTTTTTGACTCTAATTGGTCTGAAGATGAAAGGAACCGTTTGGATGGTGCAATCGCTTTGGGTGCGAAAAGCTGTCACTCGAGAACATCAACGCCTCTTCAAAACTTGCCGAGTTGAGAGCAATGATGGTCATTACAGCTGCACAGGTCTGGTGTGTAACGGATACGCCGTGGTGGTGTTTCAGTGTTCTGTTTTA
>OZ026595.1:31149153-31166653 GCA_964020085.1 Micromussa lordhowensis
TAAAGAGTCAGTATCAGTAAAAAGTAACTTCGCTTCTGGGTATTTTTTTCTGATATAGTTGTAATGGAAGTCATACATTAATGTTTTACTTAGATCTAGAATAGAGAATCCAACATAAGAGGGTTTATCTAGGACTAGTCTAGCCTTTTTCATTTGTACCCCAACTAAATTTTCATCAAATATTTTACTAGAAACGTACATTGGTTGCCTTGTCAATTTCAATAAATGATCTGGATCAGTTTCTAATTTGATATTAGATCTTTTTCTTAGGTTTTCCATGGTTTTACCAAACACTGAATTATTCATAAGTTTAAAGAAGTCTTTCTCAAAACTATTCTTAGCCATTGTTCTCTTTTCAGTGTTTAAATGGATGTATCGTTTCATCCAAGGTCGCTGAGTAAATTCCAATACTCTATGAATCTTTGTTAACTTCATACCAAGAGATAAATAAAGCTGCAAATTTCTGTAATGTAATACATACTTTTCTTTATTCCTTAGATTAGGAACCAACTTGTGAACTCTACCACTGCTAATATTTTCTTTCGCTTTTAAATCTTTGCAATACTTTGACAACATATCATCAGAGATTAAAATCTTTTCTGATGCTAATGGATAATCATTATGAAAATCGTGTAGCTCTTCCGGATATTCTAAATCTACCTCTAAAATAACACCTTTTCTAGTATCATTTGTGTAATTTTCTAAGATGAAATCTTCAGAGGGAATCCATCGGAAATCTCCAGTTGGAAGTGACTGTGACATAGCCCATCCATAAAGATTATTTGCATCCAAATACATTAAATAACTACTTTCCAACTCTGGATTGTAACCCTTCATATACTTGTTGTTTGCTACAGCATGTCTGTGTGTAATAGTACTAATACCACCTCTCATACCCTTTTCAATGAATAGTTGTTGATCTATATCTGAAATTAAATCCAGATTTACATTAGTCATTTTCAGTAATGCATCCCAAGATAACCCAGGCGCTGAATAATAATGACAAGGATCTAGCCCATAGTCCTTCAAACATATAGTTCTGAAATTTTCAAATACATCCGCTAAGAGTAGAACATCAGTCCGCAAATATAGGTCATGATACTCTCCCATGTCTCTGATTTGGAAAGTACTCCAGACCTCCTTTGCGTGTGAGTAGTCACTCTCTGAAATACCTGTATCATTTAAAATGCTATAAAAATCTTCTATCCCTGGTAAAGACTTCTCACTAAATCGCTCGAATGAGTCCATGTAATCATAAGGGTAAACACCTTTTCGCTTGATTAATCTGAATTGTTCATCATTTGGAAAAGCCCCCCGTGTATACGAGAACGCATCATCAGTTAAATTACTGCTTAATCTGTCTAAACTCTGACTCATAAATGAAAAACTATCAATGAAAGTTAAATGTTTTCCAATATTAAAACCAATATATTTCTCAAAATTACTTGCTATAACTGATAGATCAAGATTACATCCTTGCCTGATCAAATGACCAATATTTTGCATGATAAAATGACAATCATAACCTTTAAGATTATGAAAGATCACAGGAATTTTTAACTTTTCTGCGCTGATAACCCATTTTAGATTGCAATCATTGTGTGCTGCTCCACGATATTGACCAGTTATATGGCAATGATCTCTGACTTTCAATTTCCCACCATCCACATCTTTCCCATCCACCACTTTAAAACGACGATTACAAATATGACATTTAGTTGCATTTTGGTAATCTATTTCATTTTCCTTTGTCATCACTAATGGTTTCTGGAACTCTTCTCTCACCATTCTTTGACAATGGGAGACTTCAGATAGCATATCCCTGATAAACTTTTCGATACAATCAGGTCCACGGTAAATTACTTCTGGCTTGGAATATTTCTGATCATATCTGCAGACCAATTTATATGCGTAACCACAAGCCTTGTGGCTCTGATAAGTACTCGTGTAAGATTTACCATCAGGAGGAAGACAGTTGTCTATCTTTTCTGTGATGGCTTCAAAATCAGCGTAAATAGCAAAAGGCACTGGTAACATTTTCTGGTGATTTTTAAAATAAATTTTTGATCCTGCTTCAGGCATTCTTATCGCTTGGGTTCCATTAATAGCTAAGCAATCCTCTCTGTGCATTTCCAGGACTCTAGCAGAAGAGCAACAATGAAGACAATGGAGACAAAAATATTTCCTACCATGATGTTTAGTGAATGAAGTCATAAATTGATCAAAATTCTTAATAAGTACATAGTGGCTCTTGTCCCCTTTTTCAATCCATAGTAATTCCAAGTGGTCTGTAAAATTAGTTTTTGATATTCTGATAGGATAAGCTCCCTTATCATAACCAAATACATTAATATTAATCTTATTTTGCTCTTCAATCCTTTTCATATCCGAAAGAGTGACAGGAAAAGTGACACCAGTGTAATCTAACCGTTTCACCGTTTCTCTATCTGCCTTAGTTATCCTTTCTGGATGAACTTTTAGTGGATTTAAATACCTGTTATGACACCATAGGAAACATCTATTGTCCTCATTTTTTGGATTGACTAATGTTTTCATAGAGTGACGTAGTTCCTCTGGGAGCTTAATATATGATGTTCCTCTTAATGGAAAGTAAGAGACAATATTAATGATATGTAATTCTACCGATTCAAATACCCAACCAGAACCTTCAGAGAGCCAAACAGCTATTAACTCTAAAATTCTTTCAATACCATTATCGATACTTTCTTCTATATCTATTCTATTGGTCACCGTAAAAGGACCAGCGTTAAAATAAGGTTTTCTGTATTCAATCGTATCCTCTTTACGCTTTGATAATCGTACCCTTAGTGTAGTATTGTATTTAAAACCCCTTTTATCTGATAATGATCGCATTAAAAGATCAAATATTGCTCGTTTAGTCCTACTTAACTGTATTGATGGATCATTACTATTAACAATTGGTACTTCATAAGATTTTACATATCCTTTTAATGCTTTACTACGTTCAGGAATACTAATCGCTTCAGGTTCAGTTTTAGCTTCAGGGAAAAAAAAATTACTAATTGCTTTAGGGATAATTTTCGTAGTAAAATTACTAATTGCTTCAGGGATAAATTTCAATCGTTTAATTGGTTCAGGTATATAATATGGAATTATTTCATTAAATAAATTTTTAACCTTTTCTTGGAGTCTTTTAGGTAATGAAGCCGGTTCGGTAGCTGGTTTGGCAGGTGTGGCTGGGGCTTGTTCGTCAGGTGTTTGCCTCCTAGGTAATGCTTTTATCTTCCTTATTTTTTTCGGCACGAGTGGTTTTGGTAATGGTTTGGCAGGTAGGTGGGTCTTGGGTTTTATTTTAACTTTATTAATCATCTATAATATATTTTATGTAACTAATTTTTTTTTTAAATTATTATTATTATTACCAGTAACTACATTATTGTGTAAGTTTCTATTATGTTTCTTTGTCTTTAGATGCATATATTTTCCTCTATAAGTGTAATTTTTTCCATTTCCGCAGATATCACAATACCATTCATAACTTTTGAGTTTTTCATTGATATATTTGTTTCTCTTTTCTCGTTTCAATTGTTCTTCTGTTTTTTCCATTTATATAAATATTTATAATATTCTAATTTTTTTTAAATAATTTTTTTTAAATCTCCAGCTGACACCCAACTGTTAAATTCGTCTGGGTAACCTTTCCATTTGACTAATGCTTTTCCTTTTGACTTTCTGATAATTTTCTCTATTCTATAGACCTCTTGATCTGTCTTTTGTAACTCTTCTCTGTAGAAAGTACCCTTAATCACTTCACCATTTAAGTCTTTTATCTTATAAGTAATAGGATTAGTGAATCTAATTTCGTCTATGATGAAAACTTCTTCAGTCCAATTAGGAGTATAGCCTTTATCAAAGGTCACCCTTTTGTATTTGCTTATTCGGACTCTATCACCTACTCTAAATTCGGTTTTTTTGTTTGTTTTTGTTTTATTGTTTTCTCTAGCTAAATCACCATATAAATTAAAATAAACTTTTCCATAGTTTTCAGGTTTTCTAGCTTGGAAAGGTGTCATTCCTATTGATCTATGTCGGCTGTTGTTGTAAGAGGCGAGTATTTTCGGAAGTATGTCAACGTAGACTGTATTGTTTTGCATAGTGAATCTCTTATACATTTTATCTTTGATAGTTCTATTCCATCTCTCACAAACTGATGATTTCTCTTCATTTTCAGTGGAATAGACCTTTATCTTATCCTTAGCTAAGAGATCCAACACATTTTTGTTATAATATTCTTTTCCTTTGTCTACCCATAACATTTTAGGCTTATTTTTCACTAATAAGCTTTCAAACGCTTTAGCGACTTCTAAGCCTGTTTTTGTCTTTAGAGGTACTATCCAACCATATTTACTGAAAAGGTCTAATACCATTAGTAGATATTTATAACCTCGGTTCCATTTGCTAAGCTTTTGCATATCAACTAAGTCTGAACACCAGATGTCATCTACATTATGTGCAATGACTCTTCGCTTGATAAAATTTCGTTTTATAGGTTTGTGTAACTCATTAGCTAGCTCTTCCCATGTGTCTAAATTTTTAGCGTTTTTTTTTTTTTAACTCCTAAACCAAGTTTTTGCTTTGTATTAATAGTGTTTCTAGCCAGCCAATGACCCCACTGTCTCTCATTCCAGGGAATTGCATCTAGAGCTCGGACCATTTTCTTGTCAGCCACATTTTTACATGATTTTACATTACCTCCCTTATCAGCACATACTGAGTAATCAACATCGTGTTGCATGGCTATAGCATCTGTCTTACCTGTTGGCTGATCATAGATTTCATAGATTTGTCCAGTATCACGATCCCATTTTACTTGTTTTTCTAAATCATTGTAAGGACCAGTATATTTGTGTCCTGGAAGAGTCCAACCAGCTTTCGGTTTAGGTAACTTACCTATTGCTTTATGAATATCGAGACCCCTTCCCCTTCCCCTTCCACTGATTTTTTTAGAAATATCATCAGCCAGAGAGTCAATTGCTCTATTCAAATACCTTTTACCAATGCCTTTAACTTTGTCTTTTACATAGTCAGATTTTATTGCTCTACTAGCTCCCCTTTTACCTATGTTGTACAATCCTTTTGCACCAGCAGCCAACCCTTTGACAATTAGTTCATCAAAACCGCTTCCTTGCATTTCCGCTTTAGATATAAAACGAAATTTTGTAATTCCACATTCAGCACAAATACATCGCATTGCATTTCTACCATTTTTTGTAATTACAAAAGTTTCAGAATTAGGTACACATTCTGTCCTTTTTCTTTGTCGAACACAATAAGATAACATATATTTATTAATATTATAATAAATATATGTTAATCTATTGTTAACAAAGTTAACTATAATATAGCTCCTATGAGTGGAATTCCCTTAAATGGACTGTTTTTACCCAGTAATAGCCCTTTTCCTTTTCTACCTCTCCCAGTCATACCGGAAGGGACAAATTTAGTTTTTGTTATCCCGCATTCTGCGCATTTACATTTCATCATGGTACGACCATTTCTTGTCTGTACAACCCTTTCTGAACCAGGAACGCACTCTGTCTGTTTGCGTTGTTTGACACAATAGCTTTTCATCTATATAATAACTATTTTTTTTTTTTATTTTTTATTTTAATATATTATATAATGGAACAAATTGTCATTGAAAAAGAAATACGTAGAATAGAAGCGATGTATAAACATTACAAACTTCTTTATAGAAAAATTGCCTTTTTATGTTGTTCTGGAGAAACTAAAAGAGTGAGAAATCTGAGAAATAGTTTGAAACGAGATTTAAAAAACATGAGAAATATTAAAAGCAATTTAGTAATTTAAATTAATGTAATTTACTAATTTAAATTACTAATGTAAAGTTCCTTTACTAAAATAGTTTTCTATGAATTTTTCATTCTCTTTGGTGTCGAAGCTAAAAACTTGCAATAAATCGAAATAAGAGATTCCTTTATGCATTTCATTCAAGAAATACAAGCAAAAATAGCCACATGTTGTAGTATAGAGATTCTGTATTTGCTGGTTTTGGTGTAATAAATTTAAGTCCTTCTCTTTTGCATGGTTTACCAACTCTTGAAAAGGTGGCATACCAAAAGAGTCAAAGTAATTTATTGTACCATCACGAACATAGGTTGTAACCCAATGACTACCACTCATATAATGAGGTTCTAAATTATAAATAAAAAGCGCTAACTTATGATTATGAGGTACAGTCTGATCTCTGCTTAGGACATTTTTGATAGGTATCTCTAAGTATTTACACCAATCTAAAAGATCAAAATTACTCATTGGGATATCTTTATGGAATTTAGGCTTTTTTAGTTCTTTTTTTTTTTTTTTTTTAACCCTACCCCTACCCCTGCCCCATGTCCCAATAAAAGGTGGTGGAGCTATAGGCATTCCTATACGAGGACCTCCTCCTCCATCCGATTTCCCCATTCGAACTCCTCCTCTTCCTTTTATACTTCCTCCTTTTAATGCATCAATAATCATTGGAATGCCAATACTAGCTAGTAACGTGTCAATACCACTACCTACTTGTCGTTGTGTAAGTCGGAAAAGTAAGTCTTCTCCTAATTTATGAGCTCGTGCTAAATCTCCTATTTGTCCTTTAGTCAGTAGATCGCCCATTTTAGCTAACATATATAGATTTTTATTTGGTACTTGATACATTTGTCCGCCACTAATTTTCTTAACTATTTGACTAGCACCTTCAGAAGCTAACCCTGCTAGAGCAGACAATCCTAGTGTTTTACCGATAGTTGGTGCTACATTCTTTAATACTGGCAATATTGAGCTAAAGATACCAGACCCAGTTTGTCGCCTGATATTATACTTTGATATAGTAATTACCATTCCTCGATTAGCTGTTTTGGCCTTAGCGAGTCTCTTAACAGTATTCATTGGTACCATAAGGACATTGGAACCACTTAACGCATTTTTACTTAAGCGTAAACTTATTTCTTCTCTGTTTCTGTAAGCCTTAGATAGTTTTCTTTTTTGACCTTCAGAAAGTTTTACAGAAATTTGATGTAGTTCAGTCATTATATATTATTTAGGGACTTTTTTAAATTCCTAAATAATATTTATTCTATGACTTTGGCATAGTTAACTTTGTTAACAATAGTCTATGATGTTATTAATCAGATCAGATCTTCATCATCATCATCATCTAAGATGAAGTCTTTAAAAATATCTTCTCGTTCTCGATATGTTACTTGCATTAATTTTGGTTTTAGAGTAGCTCCAAAAGTTCCAGTTGTAATTGAAAACCAAGCAGCAATAAATTTCACTTCGCTTCGTGGACCAATTTTTACTGATTCATATCCTAAATATTCCCGTTCCCATGTAAAAAATCTTGTAGCTAGTATATCATTTCTAAAAAAGAGATTAAACTCCATCTTTGATGGGTAATCTTGATACACTCTCTCTTCATCAACAATTTTATACGGTTTTTTACAGATTCTTTTCCAAGAACCACCTTGACCGTATTCATCATAACCTGATACAGCTTCTCTTGGTATTTTTTTTTTATTTTTGGTATTTAAAGAATGTATATAATCAATGAAGAATTGATCCAATTCTTTGGCTTTTTCTAGATATTCTCCATCACAACTAATTTGCATGCTAGTACCTTGATATTCTCCATTTTTATCATAATTTTCATTTAAACCGAACGGAGTATATCCTTCATATTTAACAAACAATGGCTTTCCATTGTACAATATTCCAATCTGTGTTCCATTGTGCTTGTTTGGCTTTGGTTTTGAAAAAGTTATCTTTGAAGGGTCAAGATCTAGAAAATTGACTATTTCTTTGTCTGCTCTTTCGTTCTGACTCTCTTTAACTCTCATATATATTATATTAAAATATTTTTTCTAAGTATTTTTTTAGACAATAACTAATTGATCTCCCACTTTATCAACAACAACATCTTCTTCATAAAGAACAATTGCATGCACTCGAAAATCAGCAGCAGCTGCTTGTGAGAGGCGAAATCTTATGTTAAGTTGCTTTGGATCTCTGCTTACCTGTTCTGTTTGATAAGTTAGGTCAAAATAAAGCATTGGGTAAAAATTCGAAAAATTAGCGATATTCAATTGAGTACCTGTATTATAATCATTCTTTTCCCATGAATAATTCATTAAATCATAATAGATTCTTGTTTTACTTTCTGTATCATATTCAAGTTCTGGATAATAGACACCATTACCATATTCAAGACGACATGTGCTAAGATGACTATTATCATTGGCTGCGTTCAGTTTAAAAGTATCAAAAATATAAGGATTTGCTGACATATCATTTGTCTTAAGTCTCTGGAAGTAGAGGAAAACATGCTTTACTTTATCAATACTAGCTGAGATTCTGAAATCACCACTGTTTCTGGTAGTATCTGAAGTTTGGTACATTTCTTTGAGGTATTTCCATTTACTGGGTTTTTGGTATTCACTGATGAATTTAGTCATAAGAGCATCTTTTGGTTCTAGTCGGGGTACCCATAGATAAAAACGATCAATTACTAATCTCATTGTATCAACTGCTCCATATAAGACTTCAGCGTCTGGTGTAAGTTCTATTTCAAATTGGAGATCCATTGGAGGTAACAATCGTCCTTCTAATTCTTCGAAAAAAGAATACCTATTTAATGGAATACTTGTATTAACATGAGCTCTGTTAGCTGTTAATGAACGCCTACTTTCAAAACCAGTGTTTGTATCATCTGAAGTCCTATCTGTATCTAAATACCATAAGCTATTTTTGGCTGTACTACGCCCAAAATCATCTGAATATTCTAAAAGATTTTTTGCAAAAGTTACAAGATGAAGATTATCAGTGTCATAGACGATTTTTCCTGCACTCTTTATTACCATATGCTTAATTAATGAATGCGATCCATTAATAATTGTTGTTCTGGCGTCTGCATTGTCTCCACCATTTGCTTTAAGGTCTAATTTGAATCGCACTTCAAAAAAGGCGTTAAACCAATCAAGCATAATACCACGATCAGTAACATGAAATTTGTATCCTTTCTTATTTTGCTCTTGAGTATTGGCAGGAGCTCTTATAGCATCTTGAAGACGAAATTGCACTAGTTCGTTTCTCTGAACGTTCTCTGGTGATCTAAATGCCATTATATATTTTTTATCAGATTTTTTTTTTCTTTAAGATCGCGCTATAAGATTATTAATCAGTGTATTAACTTCATCCTGAGTCCTTGGCTTTGCTCTGCCTGGCTTTGACTTTGTTGACTTTGTTGACTTTGTTGACTTTTTAGACCCTGAGGACAGCCTTTTTTGGATAAGCTCACCAGATCGCTCTATAACTTTATCAGCAGCCTTTTTACCAACTCGTTCTCCCGCTTGAGATACACCAGCTTGTATTGCTTTTTTAGCAAATGGTTTTAAAACCTGTCCAGTTAAAGCGCTAGCTACTCGTTTTAGTGGTTTCATAAGATTGTCTACTATAATTCCATTGCCGCGGTGTTTGTAGACATATCGTCCCGTTCTTGGGTGATAAATCTTTTTGAACTCTCTTGACTTCATATAACCTTAGTATGGAACTTTTTTTAAGATTAATGAAAATGCTGTGTCAGCATGATTTAAATAGACTGGTCTTCTTAAGCCATCAGTTACATAGATTCGAACGCTTGAAACTCTTGTTTTATTGATAGGATTAAATATAACACGACGCGGTTCAAGGGTAAAATTGTAAGAAGGTCTCAGGGTTCCTGTACCAAAACTAAAAACAATATCTGATTCTACCCCATCTACTAATGAATCAGAGACTAAATCACAGTGAATATTTAGGACATCTGTATCTTCTGATAGGTTAGGTACTTTGGGGCTAACGTTTCTCTCATCTCTTAAGATCACCTTATCGAATCCTATTAGTTTACCAAAATTAGATTTACGCAGGTCAAGCTGATAGTTAGCGTCTAAAGTCACTAAAACTCTAAAAGTTGGTTCATCAAAAGTCACCGTAATTGGAAATTCTTCATCACCATCACCGCGGACTGTTTTAGTCTTTTCCTTAATGTAATTATCAATATCAGTGTAATCCCAAACTCCTTTTGGAAAATCAATATCTGTAAATGTTTTCCCACCGTCTTTACTGTAAGCTATCTTTTGATTGCTATAACCAGAATTTATATTTGTCCATGTAAAAGCCATTGAAATAATTTTATTAAAACCAATATACCAAATCCCATCACTGTGTTCATAGTCCAGCGTTCTAGAAAACCTTGTAGTAAAATCACCAGGTCGATTACCAGGTTCATCTTTAACTGCAAAACTGCTTAATGAGATTTCTCTCTCCATATACTAATGTAAATAATATTTACTAAACCCCGAAATATTTTTTGACTAACTTTTGATATTGCGACTTATTGATTGATTTTGTTCTTAATAGAGTGTCTAAGATAGTTTGACCCATATTTCTCATCTTGACACTTGTATTGCCTGCTTCCATTTCGCCAATAATTAGTGTTAATTTCTTTAGTAATTCTTGAGCATCATTATAGAAATAGACACCACTTCCTCTTTTAACACCTCCCCTGACGCCACTTCCCTTTGTACTTTTCTTTTTCTGTACTTTTAGATAGTCTCTATATTCTTGAATAGGTTTTAGTCTACTATCTGCAAATTTATGAGCCATATCCTTTTCTCGCTCTAGCTTTTCTATTACATCTTTTGGCAATCCTTTTTTTATGGCTTGTTTTAGTCTGTTAGTTGTATTTGTCTTAAATTTACTTGTAATACTGCTTATTTCAGAATTTGCTCGTTTTATGTTACTCTCGAGATATTTACTACGTTTAACTGGTGTCATTTCTGGTTGGGCTAATCTCTTTTCAACATCATCATAGTTAGGAAGATTTGATTGGTCTAAAATTCTATTAATATCTCCTCTATCTAAATCTTCATCTTCATCATCAGGTGGTGCTTCAATTGCTAAAGGTCCTTCCACAAAAGAATATTCTGGTGGTTCATCATCTCCTAGATTCCAAAAACTAGGATCCATTTCATATTTTGGTGGCGCGCCTTTAGGTATCTTAGCTATTTGTTTTTCTGCCTGTGGCGCTACATAATCTTGGAGATCTAATAATCCTTCCACATCCATATCTTCATATGGATCTACTTCAGGTGCATAATCAATTTCATCTGGTTTACCTTGTGCTGGGGCAGGACGTATTCTCATTTGTGGTCTATTCTTAGGCTTTTGTGCCTTTAACCCATCTATGATTTCATCTAGTCTAAATGATTTTGTTATCCGCTGGTCAGAAGTCTTACTCTTTATCTTCTCTTCAGTGATCTCATCATAAAGCTGATTCTTCAACCTTCCAGTCTCAGTCCGTTTCTGAGCTAATCGTTTCCAATTTGAGAGACTCATATAATATTTATATTTTTTATATTATATGAAATAATATGCGACATTTATTTAAAATATAAATATTATATATATGAAAATTCCTAATTATGATTCAGCTTCTAATTATGACAGCAATTTCACACAACTGCTACCTTATATGCCTTCAGGCACTTTTCGAATGTTAATTTGTGGACCAAGCGGTTGTGGTAAAACTAACGTTCTTATGCATATGCTTTATAATCTACTATACTATGATAAGATTTACTTGTTTTCTAAAAATATCGAGCAACCAAAGTACAGGCAATTATTAGAAAGATTTCAGCCTATTTCAGAAGAAGTAGGTTATGATGTTATAGAAGAGAGCAATAGTGATGTCATTCCTCTAGAAACTTTAGACTCAGATAATCAAAAAATAGTGATCTTTGATGACTATGCTTGTGAAAGAAACCAAAAACCAATTGTTGAATATTTTATTGGTGGTAGACATAAGAATTGTAGTGTTATCTATTTAAGTCAATCTTATTATCTGACCCCGAAAGACATCAGAATAAATTGTTCTCATTTTTGTATTTTTGACTCTCCAAGTAATGCAGAGACAGCAAGAATGTGCAGTGACGTCAATGTATCTAAGAAGCGATTCGAGAGTGCGACTAGTGAGCCTTATAGTTTTGCGTACATTGATAAGACAAAAAATACAATCAGAAAAAATTTCAATGAAAATATATAATATATGGATAGAAATCGTTCGACGAGAAGATTAACAAAAGAAATATATAATGAGTTTAATAACATAAATTTTTCATTAGAGAATCTTACTAGTAAACTAGAATGTTTAAAAATGATTGAAAGAAAATACAACGAATCTATTTCGGATGAAATATTATTATTAATTCAAGATCTGAAAATGTTACGTTCTGATTACTTAAGAGATCGAGAAGAAATTTAGTATATTATATATGGGTGTTACTAATGGACAACTTGAATCACCATCAGCAACTGGTAAAGGTGAAAAAGGTGATCCTGGTTTACCTGGAATTGGATTTAGTCTAACTGATGATGGTAATTTTGATATTGATAGTAAGCGATTAACTGAAGTAGCCCTTCCTATCGATAATAATGATGCAGCAACAAAAGAGTATGTAGATAATAACCTACTAGCTATTGATTTGTCACCTTATCTGAAAAGAGATGGAACAACTTCAATGACTGGTAATTTAAATATGAATAATCATAAGATTAGTGATTTAGAAGATGCTACTAATGATAATGATGCTGTACCTCTAAAACAATTAAAGGAGATGACAACAGATCATAGGACAAATTATCATTTGCAACCTAGTTTTACTTTTTATAAAGATTTTGGTGATAAAGCAGAATGTACTAAAGGATCTATACCTATTCCTGGGCACACTGATCATTTTGAACTATTAGAAGCGCCTCGAGAAGGGACGCAATCTGGTTATGCTTATTCTACTGTTCGACTAGTGAACAATTTAGAAATAGATCCTAATTATTCTATCGTTTTTGAAATATTTGGATATGATGGAACAAATATAGTTACAGATGGTGATTCAGATAGGCTATTATTTACAAATGTCACTGGTAATGCAAACATAATTGATTTTAGTCATGATTGGTTTAGCAATTACGCAAAAGCTTACATAATATTTAATAGTTCTAAAAGAGATGTGAACATCCGTTTACAATTTCGATATTATGGTTCCAGTAACTCTAATTTTAAATTTCTATTTTTTAGTAGATGTGTCAAAGGAATACAAAGGACTAGTTTTGATCATAGATTATTTAATGTTAAAAGTACTGATTTTTCAGGAACAATATTAAATTTTGAACCGATCAATATGAATAATGAAAAGATAATCAATATTGGTAATCCTACTGACCCTAAAGATGCAACAACCAAAGAATATGTTGACGATGAAGACGCTAAACAGGATATTGCTATTAATGATTTATCTTCTAGAAAAGCAGATAGGTTAGAAGTATTACTCCTAAACGGAAGCCAAAACATGACTGGTAATCTTTCTATGAATGGAAATAGGATTTTTAGCTTACCTATTCCAACTGGGCCGCAGCAACCTGTGACAAAAACTTATTTAGAAAGTCAAATTGCTTCCATACCACAGTCTGATTTAAGTCTTTATCTTAAAGTAGATGGTTCACGCGCTATGACTGGAAGTCTCCAAATGGGTGATAATGCTATCACTGGAATTAGGAGTAGTTCAGCAGACGATGCAGCCCTAACAGTTGGTGGCGCAAAATCTACTTATCTACCACTTTTAGGAGATAGAGGTATGGAAGGAGATCTCGATATGGGGGGTAATTCAATTAGAAATATAAAACCTTTTGTTGAAGATGATTCAAGTCAAGCTGCACAAAATGCTCAATCTAATTATGTTATTAACTTTGGATATTTTCACGGACAAAGAGGAGATTTAAAAAGAGAAATAAATGATGTCTCTGCAGCAGCGCTTAATAGAAAAAATCCTGATCCGATGGAAGACTCCATTGATATGGCTAATCATAGCATTATCCGCTTGAAAGATCCAAAGTCATCAGATAGCTTTCACGCTTCCACTGTTAACTATGTTAATAGGACAATTACTGATAATAACGCTGTAATTAACACTTTGATTACAGATAAAGTCAATGAATCTGAAGCACTTAATATAAAAGCAAACCGACAAGAGAATGAATTCTCTTTTGTCATGGATGATGATTTGTTTAAGGAAGATGATGATGATATTGTCAAAGTAAGAAAAGTCGACAAAGATTACTATAATATCAACAAATCTACTTATCAATTTAAAATTAAGTATGACTCTGCTATCGGTTATTATAGCACCCGATTAACTATTGATTTAAAATCGTTAGATTTAGGTGAGTATACATTAGCTTTTGAAATGTATTATGGTAATCTAGTAGATCGAAACGAAGTGGTTGTCAACGCAGTATCCGAAACATTAAATGTTTCACGTAATAATACAAATACTTTTACCGATCACAGTAGAACAATAGTGAATTTTCATAAATATGGAAACGTTGGGATTATTGATTTAGATATTGATTTAACTTTAAAGTATAAGAGTGGTGAAACTTATGATGCAGAAACAAACATCTTTGTAATTGTTTATGGCATAAGTGGTCATCAGAATGACGTTGACTCGAGAATTTGGGATAGATTCTATACCATCAGAAACAAAATCGTCTATTATGAAGCACCTATAGATATGTCTAATCGACAAATAAAAGGATTAAATGATGGGAATGAAAACGGTGATGCTGTTAATGTGAAACAACTAAATGAAACAGAAGATAATGTTGTAAAATATGTTGATGGTGAAATTGCAAAAGTAAATAGTGAAATTGCAAAAGAAAATCCTACTATTAATCAAAATAAAAATTTTCTAGATTTATTAGTAAAATATATATTAAGAAATGAATCAAAGTTCACTCTAATAAAAGATTTGTATTTTTCTGATAATGATGAAGCTAGATTACAAAATACATATTCGTTTGCAACTCCTAATAATAGAGTGGATTATTACACTTTTTATTATGTATTTCAACATAGCGCAACTACAAATAGTGTAATGTCTATACTTTTTAGATATGGACACTTACGTCTTCGTAGGCATATTCATATTGATAAAAGCAAAGTCGTACTTTCAGGTAATCCTACAATAGATGAACCATCTTATAGAACATTTAATATTCCAAATAACGCTTTAGGAAAGCAAGTCCTATTTTGGATTTGGGAGAAAGACGACGTTATGAACATAATTTTTAGTGGAATAAGTAATCCAATCACTTTTAATGATGGTGCTAAAGGTATTGACCATCTAAGATATATACATGTGGATGATAATCCTTTCAATAGGGTGAGAGGATTAATAACAAGGAATGTTTGGGATAATAATAGTACAGCATTTGAAAATGTGAAAGAATTTGAAAAGAGTGAAGGAACTATTATATAAATAAATATATATATATATATATATATGGGGTTTACTAATGGACAACATGACAAACCATCAACAACAGGAAAAGTAGAAAAGGTTAAAAAAGGAATAGGTTTAAAATTAACTCCAGACAACCATTTCCATTTACAAAACAAGAGATTAACTAACATTTCCGCTCCAATGAATGACCATGATGCAGTGACTAAGAAATTCGTCGCTGATTTATTAAAGACAAAAGCGGCTACTACATACGTTAATAACAAACTAGCTAAAAAGACTAACTCATCTGCTTTAAAGGATTACGCTTTAATTACTGATTTAGGAACTTTAGCAATCGAATTCAATGATGCATTAAAAAGCAAAGTCGATTTCAATGATTTAGAGACTAAGACGCAAGATAATAATTTAGCAGCTAATACGCAAAAAACAAACCCTTTCATCACCGTCTATGCAGAAGAAAATGGACCACTGATTAAAAGCAGTCTCCAATGGAGTTTCGGCAATGGATGTGAGCGAAATAAGCACTATGGTTGGCCTAGTCCTGTAGACGGTAAAATAGTTCGTGGCAGCATTTGTGTTTGCGCGGGCAATCATAAAGCATCTGAAGTGATCGTTGGCTTAGTTCTTAATGGCACGGATAAAGATTTAAAAATTGTCAAACCTGTGGATGAATGGTCAAAGATGACTATTTTCAGCGATCCGATTACGATACGAGCCGGCGACAGGATCAATTTTCGAAGCAAAACATCGAATTCATCTGTAACACACGCGATGGTAAACTTATTGATTCAAATTGATATAGCTGTCTAGATAATATGCAAATGAGTTTATGAAACGCGTTTCATCCAGACAATAAAAGCTACGGTTGATTAAAAGCTATGGTTGATTAAAAGCTACGGTTGATTAAAATAATTGATGACATATGTCTAGAGGGGGTTCCCGGAAACGCGTTTCATCTAGCTATGGTTAGCTAAAATAATTGATGACTCATGTCTACAGGGGATTCCCGGAAACGCGTTTCATCTAGACAATACAACTCAACGCATTTTAGAAAAATTTATCTTATCCAAAGAATAGATGGATATCAAAAGTTTATCTTCTTTGATAGATGAAAGTAGAAAGTTTATTAAAATTTCTCTCGAAAAGAGGGGAAAAAAATTCATCACATCTTTTGAAAAGATTGAAGGTTTTAATTTAAAAGATTGGAAGAAAAAGTTAGCGTGTAACGGTTTTATTAAAGATGAAACTGTAAACCTTCAAGGTGATCAAACTGAAAAAATATATGATGAATTAATCCAAATGGGCTATGATAGTGATCAAATTGTTTTTAATTTATAAATATAATAAAATAATATAATGGTGGCTAAAAAGAATATTTTCGATTGGAATCATATTTCAGACAAATTATCGACTGATGAAGTAGATGAACTAAAGTCTTATTATCTAAGCTATCATAGGAAATGTTGGGCTTTCAAAAGGGCTTACAAAAGATTCAAATTGCTCAAATTCATTGGTAATTCACTCTCTATACTGACCGCTTCAGGTGGAATTGCTAGCGCTATCGCTACTGGTGGTATCAGTCTAATAGCGATTAGTACAGTGGCATTATTAGTTAAAGGCTACATGGAACACAAAGGTTTAGACTTAAAAATTCAAAATTGTACCTATGCCTATCAAAGTTACCAGCATTTGTTAATAATGATTCGAGAAGCGATGCGCTCAGGTGATCTTAACCGAGAAAGTTTAATTAATCAAATGACAAACGTTGACAATTTCGTGATTGACAATAGCCCAATTATTGATAAATATTTAAAGATGTATGATGAAATATAAACTTTGCTTATTAAACTAAATGATACAGTCACGGTTTCTGAACTCGAAATTGGTTTCTGATGAGTCAGAACTCGAAATTGGTTTCTGATGAGTCAGAACTCGAAATTGGTTTCTGACGCGTCAGAACTCGAAATTGGTTTCTGATGAGTCATAACTAAAAGTGGTTTCCGACGCGTCAGAACTCGAAATTGGTTTCTGATGAGTCATAACTAAAAGTGGTTTCCGACGCGTCAGAACTCGATATTGGTTTCTGATGAGTCATAACTAAAAGTGGTTTCCGACGCGTCAGA
>OZ026595.1:31169153-31301653 GCA_964020085.1 Micromussa lordhowensis
TAGTTGGCGGTATTGTTGCTACTGTAGTTTGACTTTTAAGGGATTATTTACATACCAGTGTCATAACGTTTATTCTGTTTGTGATCTGTTGGTTTTACTCTCTACCTTGAAGGTTCTTTCCTCCTTTTTCCTTTTTTTCTCTTCTTTTATTGCGTCCATAATTGGAGCTGGTTTTGTTGTGTTTACATTTGTTCTATGTTTGTTTATATTTTCAGTGGGAAACGATTGATCTCACGTCAAGTCCTGTCAAAAGGTCTCAGTCTTCTGAGGTCCTCCCAGATAGTGCCAGTGCCAGTGACATGTATTCCAGTATAACTGACTCAGATTCTGATGAGGATGGGAAAACCAAGAGTGAAGATGACTGCTATTTTCATAACCCTAAGTGGCCCGTGTGGAGTCGCCGCAGTGATGGTGTACTCTGTGAAGAACTTATTGCCCTAATTTTGAATGATGCCTCTAAACATCCTGACAAGATCTGCAAAAGTCGCCCAGTTGGGGTGCGTCACAATGCTCTATTTGTCATTGATTTGAACTCAGTGCCCTTAAAAAACTTAACTGTTGATGACAATGGCTCCTGGGATATCTCTACCCCAAGAAGAATGTACAAAGTTGAAGAAATTGACAATAAAGGGAACATTTCAGTCAAGAGAGCAAATTCAGCAGGTCCTGATGTGTACACACTATACCGACAGTATGGCACTCACAAAGCCACCAAAAAGCAAAAAGGTGTGGAGTTCAAACGGGTGGTTGCAACCGTTAAAGATTTCAAGGGCTCTGTCCTCCCAGTTGCGATTTTGCATTATTTCTTCAAAAGTGGTCAGGAGGAAGACCTAGTACTTGCTCCACATGGAAATAGTAGTAGTAGTAGCAACTTTATTTAAAGAGGGTAACACATAACAGTTTAACACTGACAAACTAGTGGCCCTCTATCCTAAGTTAAGAATTAAATTACTAATTACACTTGTGAGATAAAAATTAAATTAAGAATTAAATTACTAATTACACTCATAGGATAATAATTATAATAAAATTACAAAAATAGAAAAGCTAAAAATTTAAGAGTATTTTAAATCTAGATATGCAAAACTAAAAACTAAAAATTAAGCTAAGAGCTCTTGGCTAAAAAATATTTTCTAACAGAGGATTTAAAAGAGCCAGTGGAGTCTTTTTTGCAAATGTCTAAAGGGATGCTGTTCCACAGTTTCGTTCCACTGGCTTGGAAAGTTCGCCCCCCTTCCGTTTCTCTGTTATAGGATGGGCACACTAAGTTATATTTTCCATAGCGACTGGCTCTGGTGTGTCGGTCTGAGTTCCTCGTTAGAAGTTCCGCTATATAACTCGGACAAGCATTCTCATCTTTGATGCGCCTAAATATTAAACTAGACCTTTTAAGGTTTAGTTCTTCCTTAAGCGGCAGCCAATCAAGTTGTCTAAAAAGCAACTCGCTCCTTTCACCGATATCCGCATCCGAGATTACCCGAGCTGCTCGCTTTTGCAGCTTGGATACGCGGTTGACGTTCTCTTCTGATGCAGTACACCATGTACATGAGCCATACAGCATTATTGGCTTGATCAAAGCGTTGAAATAAAGCTTACGCTTTGCAAGAGGTAGGTTATGCTTAATCTTCTTTAGCACCGCAATACGTTGTGACACTTTTTTACAAATGTCATCTATGTGCTCAGTAAAACTCAAGTGATTGTCTAATTTTACTCCAAGTAGTTTCTGTGAAGTAATTTGCTCAATCTCGCTACCGTTGCAAGATAATTTGAGGTTAGTGTCTGGAGCTTTCTTTTCCAGTCGTTTGCCAGTTACGAGGAGACTTTTTGTTTTAGAGGCATTAAGTACCATCTTGTTGTTAGATGTCCAGTCTGCAATGTTGTTTATGTCATCTTGGAGCCTCTGCTGAATTGCAGGTAGATCTGAGACTACAGCAGAAGTGCTTTAAGTAGTGTCGTCTGCGTAAATGTCAACAGTTGACTGACAGACTGAGTTTGGAAGATCATTTACAAAGATGATGAATAGCAGTGGCCCCAGGACTGATCCTTGCGGAACACCATGTGTGATCAGTCTGTATTCTGACTGCACTCCGCCAATAACAACTGAGCTCCTTCTACCCTTTAAGTAGTTCGCTAAGAGCGTCAGTTCCTTTGATATTATACCATATGCCTCCAGCTTGGACAGGAGTATGTCATGGTCAATTAAGTCGAAGGCCTTCTTATAATCCACAAATACCAGCCCACTGACTTGGTCTTTGTCCATATCAGATAACAACTGGTCCGTCAGACGAATGAGTGCTGTCTCCGTCTAATAAGATCTTCGGGAACCGGACTGCAAGGTGTACAACAAGTTGTTGTTTCTCATGTAGCTGTACAGGGCTTGGTGGACATGTTTCTCAAAGATTTTTGATAGTAATGGGAGTATTGAGATTGGACGATAACTGTTCTTGTCGTCTTTGCTTACTTGTCCCTTGTATATAGGCGTAACTTTGGCAGTTTTCCAAGCAGAGGGGAAAGTGCCAGTATCAATGCAGTGGTTTATAAGCCGACTCAGTGGTAAGGAGATAGCAGGGGCAGCCATTTTCAGTATCCTAGCGCCGATACCTTCAGATCCAGCAGCCTTATGGGATGGCATGTGTTCTAGCAACTCCTCTATGTTTTTCAGTGTGATATGTGGAATGGTGAACTGTGGTTTGTTTGCACTATCTGCTGTGAAGTCCTTGATGTGCTCAAGAGGGGCCCGCGACGATGAATGTGATGGTAAATTTCGTAGCAGTTCAAGGGGCTGCTTTACAAACCAAAGGTTCAGACGCTCAGCAATGCCAAGTGGGTCTGTAATAAATTTAGCTTCTTCCTTTAGCTGACGTATGGGAGCATGATTGTTTACGTCTTGTCTCGTTAAGTTCTTGATGAGGCTCCACAATCTTTTAGGGTTATTTTTATGTTCAGTAAATTGGTTCTTAAAATATTGCTCCTTGGCATTCCTTATTAAATTGCACACCTCGCTTTAAGTGCGTTTGACGGTAGCCCAGTCAGCAGGACTTTCAGAAGTTCTAGCTTTCTTTAAAAGTTTGTCTCTTTTTCTCATGGCTTCGCTAATTTCTGAAGTAAACCAAATTGGCTGGGCTCTTTTTTTTCACTCTTTTCTCTTTCACTGGTATGTGAAAATCAAGGATGTGAGTGAAAATTTTATACCAGCTGTCGACAATGTCTTCAGTGTCCTCGAAAACAAAAGCGGTGTCCCACGGGGCTTTACTCAAATCATCCACAAATTTTTGAGCATTTAAGTGTTTTGTGTTCCGGTAAGAAAAGGTGTTACTCAAGGTCTTCCTTTGTGAAGTCTGACCTTTGTAGCGTCGAACCGCCATTGTTGGAAGGTGATCTGACATTCCAATATTCTTTGTTTGTACACACATCAATCTTTCCGGATGACTTGACCAGATATGATCCAAACACGTTTTTGAAACGGGCCTTGTAACTTCTTTGACGAGTTGAGTTAGGTGCAAATTAGTTAGTGCTTTAATAAGCTTGTGTTTATTTGCCTGATTTGCATTTAGGAAGTCAACATTAAAATCTCCTAAGAGAACCATTTCTTTGTTCAACAAATAGGCAAATAGGATCTTGCAAAAGACCATACATAAGAACTGAGCCAACAACTTTGTCAAGCATACAGAAAGACTGTCTTCATAAGAAGCCAAAAAGGCTCTATGGTGAAAAGTTTAGTTCAAGCGGTGGCCTGTTGGAGAGTGACTCTGCATCATCTGAACCACGAAACCCGAAGCAAGTGTACAATGCACGGTCTTCTACATCAAATCTCAGTAGAAATCCTGACAAGGATGAAATATTTCAGCTATTAACACAGTTAAAGGATGACTATGCTGGTGAAGGAGGTTTTGTTCAAGAAGTCAAATTTGGCAAGACACCGGAAGTGATTGTTGGCTTTGAGCAACAACTGGAAGATTTGGTGCGGTTTTGCTGCAATTCAATGCGGTTTTCGATCATGGGAATCGATCCAACCTTCAATTTGGGAAAGTTTTTTTGTGACAGTTACCACCTATAAACATTTGATGGTAAAACGAAAGTCTTCCAAAGAGCACCCTGTGTTCGTTGGACCTTGCTTTGTTTACATGCAACAAGAAACACAAACCTACTTCTCCTTCCTGTCCTGTTTGATTGGCAAGAAAAATGGTTTACGTGATCTTAAAGCCTATGGATCTGACGGAGAAGTACCCCTATTAAATGCACTGGTTGCCGCATTTCCTGATGCCATTGGCTTGAGATGCTTTATTCACATGAAAGACAAGACCATCTCCAAAACAAGTTGCATGTGAAATCTGAGGTAAAGTCTGCTATCATACATGACATATTTGGCCATGTTGTTGGTGACACAAAGGTTAGATATTCAACCCTTTAATCTTTAATAGATCACAATGCAAATTTTCTTTTTGTCTAGTGGGTGTTACCTACAGGTCACATGCTACATCTAGATGAACAGGACCAAACGTGCTTAGAAGCCCGCATGACTTTCCAAAGATGGTGTTTTTCATAAGATCTACACTTATGTCCAGGATTGAACGCAAGTCTTGTTTAATTAGTACTTCATATTTGGCAGGGTCATCTGACATTAATTTTTCATATTACTTCATATTTGTGTGTGTTTTGGTGACTTTTTACCAGTGAGGACACTGTGATGCTTATCTCTCTAGCGTTCAATCCTGGACATATTTGAAGATCTAGGGAAAACTTTGTAGTTCAGTTCTGTATCAATATTAGGAGACTCAAAATATTTATAGAAGTAGCTATTTCTTACCTCTCTAGACCTTCCTGACTGAGTAAGCTTTGACACTGTAGGGATTAATTTGGTTATCACTATTGGGGCTTAGAGTGGTTTTCATCTGAGTGTTGTAAAACCCAAACCAAAGTAATTACTCTAGCCAATCACAAAGAACACAGACAATACAGTGAACCAATCAAAACTCGAAGTAATTACATGTAGCTGATGCAAAGCACGGGAAAATGCATGCGAGCGCATCACAATTGGTTTGGTTTTACTTCTGATTGGATGAAAAAGTGGCACAAATCTTTTAAGCCAATCACGTGGCGTAGTAATCGCAAAACAATTTCTTTTTGACACTCAAATGAAAACCGCTCTTAAGGATAAAATGCAACATGCTTTTTGTTGACTTAGAGTTATCATGTAAGGGATGACATTAGGGAGGCAAGATATTATGAAACGTAACTTGCTTGGCTAGAGTATTTCATAATCAGAAGAACAGCTGTAGGGAAATATTTATCATTTTTATTTAAAGCTATCAATGATTTTTGCCTTGTTTCTTTTCTAGGTTCTAGGATTAGTGGATTCAGTCAGCTGCATCGAATTTGACAACAAGACTGCCCAGTTGCAGGAGAAATGGAACAGCATTGCTCCTGGTTTCTTCCCTTGGTTCGTGCAGCACAAGGCAGATACTTTCAAGACAAGCATGATTGCCTCTGTTCGCGAGGCGGCTCGGCTTGGTTCTCCTCCACAGATGTACACAGATAATGCCAACGAGAGCAAGAATTTTGTTCTCAAAGACTGGGTTGATTTCAACAAGAACACCATACCTGCCTTTATTGCAGAGCGGAGATCTTTTGTCCAACAGAGCCTAACTGAAGCAGAGCATGCAGTGTACGGTGCTGGAGAGTATTACCTTTCTGAAGAGTGTAAACATCTAGAGGTACGGGTAAAAAGTAGGCTTCGGTAGCTTTCAAAAACCCATTATGCGCATATCATGTATGTAATTTTTTCTTCAATACTATGGATGTAAAATCTTTGGAAGGTATTCTGTTGCATACCAGTAGGTCCTCACAGTGTCATTTTGTTTCATTTCAAAGTACAAAAAGCTTAATATACCTATTGCCAAACTCATGGCACTCCTTGTTTTGCTATCTGACTCAGAGGACCGTCACATGTTTGGTTTTTTGTGTTTTATGGATACTGCAATTTGGCTATATCAAATTATTTACATGTATAAGACAGTAACTCAACAACAAAGCAAAATAATCTTGTGTTTTCTATCATTAAATTAAAGATATTAATGATTTGACAAATACCAGTGTAAGTTTTAGTTCTTTTGTGTTAAAATTCCCTCCTTTTGCTACAATAAATGCAAAACAAGGCGTATTTACAATACAATCAATTCAAATCAAAATTCTTGTTAATTGCACACTGCAGGTGGACTCCACAGAATGGCACAGATGGAGTGTACAGCAAAGAGAAGCCCATCTGAAAAAAGTTTAGGAGAGCAGCAGTTGAGATCCCTTTCAAGCAATCTGTGGTGTCAAAGGCACGGGAGATCATGAATACACAACAACCTCAACTGAACCCTCTTTCTACTCTCACAGTTAGTGTGGGTGATGTGCAAGTTCCTGGTATTCCAGACGCAACAGTGGAGGGCATCTGGTCAAAGGCTGCAGCCCTTATTTCTAAGTCAGATGCTATTGTCAGTGCCCCCGGAAGTACAAATTCATGGTTGGTGGAGAGTAAGACAGCAAAGCGACCCCACCTTGTTACCGAAGAGAAGTCCGCAAGATTCACATGTGATGATGGTTGCAAGATGTGGCTGTCTACCCTCATGTGTGCGCATTCGGTGGCTGTTGCTAACAAGTTGAAACGTCTGCCATCTTTTCTTGACTGGCGTAAGAAATGTAAGGGATCACCTGTTCACTTGTCACCCATGATACTAAGTGACACACCAAAAGGAGCTGGCAAGAAGGGTGCTAAGCCAAGCAAAAAGTATGGCTATTCTGCTGCTGAAAGAATCCCTGTCACTAGATATGCCAGTCCATTTCAGGACCAAACAACACCTTTTTCATCAAGCCCCTCTAAAAAAACAATTCTTTCTCAAGTGGGTTAGTAGGAGAATCACAGTATGCCAGGGCAAATGCCAAAGGCCAATGCGAGATGAGCAGGGAAGGATATATCCACCTCCATATGACTTGTGCCTTGCAAGGAAGGAAAGGAGATCATTTAGAAGCCCACTGGATGGTATGAAGAAGCTTGGTAAAGAGAGTGATTGCCATTACCATTTCAAGAGATCCTGTGTTGAAAATGGAGATCCTCCCTATCAAGGAGAGAGAATAATCATACCACCAGAAGTCAGTGTGAGAATGACCCAAGCACACAAGGACATTTTGAAAACAGAATTTGGCCAGTAATACTTTACATGTAACTTCAAATCAAAGTTGTCCGAGATACCAGTGGCTGCATTGATGTTGGTGCAAATTGAGCTTGCATCAGGGCATGTTTGACCCATTTTTTTGAAGTTTTAATGTTCTGTCTTGTTATTGTTATATTTGTCTGATATACCACTGACTGCATTGCTGTTGGTCCAAATTGAGCCTGCATCAGGGCATGTTTGATCCAACTTTGGATTTTTTTTATGTCCTGTCTTGCTACTGTTATATTTGAGTTATTGTATTTTGCAAATGATAATCACTGTCTAAAGTGAATATATACAGTATTATATGAATTGATTGATGTGATGAGCTTCTGCAAAATGCATACCACATTTAGAAAGCTCTCAACCATGAGAAGAACAATCAATATAATCTTTGACGATCATTTCAATAACTGTTTGCTTTCAAATTTCTTTCTGGCAATTGACTTGTTTCTGAAGCAAATTCACTCTGCATTTAAGTATTATATAGTCATAGTTTAGCTCATGGGCAATTTATATTTTGGCACATTTACATTACTTTGTCCACACTTTGATGATCATGTTCTCTTATATGTCAGTATAGCTAGCAATACCACTTGAGAAGTGTGAAATGTCACCTTCTGAATGTGTGGAACTGTCGATCATGTGTAATTCACTATTTGAAATTTTCCTGGTCACTCCCTTGTGAAGACCTTTTACCATTAAGTTAAAAGTGCAAAAATGTAACCCCTGAAGGGTAATAAAACTTTGCAGTAAATAACCTTAAATTTACACGTTCGTTGCGTTCGACCAGAGAGGGGACATTCACAAACCATTTTGCTTGCAACCAGTATTACCTCACAGTGGCACCTCAGGAAAAAGACATGTAAAAAAACTTTGTCTGCGAATTAGAGAAACCCTGACAGCTTCTTACACGTTTGTGGAAATGGCGTTTTGGCCGGTGGCTGGTGAGGAACGGGATGAAAATGAAATAGACTGGGTCGAGAAATTTCGGAAAGAAAATGGCGGCTGTTTTTCGTGCAGTTATGATCATGTAGGAAGAACAGGTAAGGTTCTTGTATTTTTCTACACCGTGAAAGGAATTTGGTTGATTTTTTAGGGTAGTCCGTAGGGTAGTCCGTGGAGTAGCCCATAGGGTAGTCCGTGGAGCGGGGGTCAGTGGGTAGTCTGCGGAGCGGGGGTCAGTCTTTTCTACCCTCCAAGTGAAAATGTAGATTCACAATTAATAGAAAAACTCGTTTAAGTTCTTTTATATTGAAAACAGTGATTTTTTTTCGAGTTTCGTTGATCAAGAAAAAAAAGAGAAAAGAAAACAGGTGTTCCGGTGTTTCGGTGTTTCGTTTCGCTGTTTCGTGGTTTAGTAATGTCCCTTGTTTGCTGGTACAGGTGAGCTAGCACCTACAATGTTTTAGGGAATTTGGTACTTTTTTTTTGGTTTATTTTATTAAATACAAACATAATACAATGTTACAACAAATGAAAAAAAATAGTACAGAAAGAAGATAGGTGTTACAACTAATTCTTGATAATAGATAATATATAATATTTACAATAATATATGTTACAAACAATATATTCAGGTTTATACAAGTGTATATAGCTGGGGGGAGGGCAACATAATCATGTCAAGTTATATGTCTATTTCAAGCTGGATAATAAATTTAGACATGAATTCAGAAGTATCTTGTTTCTTTTGCATTGTTTTGCAAGCGTAGTGGTACTGTTTTGCATACAACAGAAGAAGACACAAATCCTTTGTCTGTTTATAAGAAAGATTGGTGTTTGGTGTTGGTAAATTTAGAAAGTATTGTAGCGAGGTGAGGCTGACATTAATTTTGTGTAAGCCATTGAACCATTGAAGAGACTGCATGCAGAATGCATGTTCAATAGAGTCCGCACATAACACATTTGTCACAATCAGTTATCCCAAATCGTTTAAGTTCTTTATTAGTGACTAGTATTCTGTGCAACAACTTGAAATAAAATTGTCTTCACCTATTATCCCAAGTGATTTTATAATTGTTCTGGATGCAGTTCAGCCAGTTGTCAGCAACTTCAGGGCAATTTTTTCGCCATGATTTAATCGCAGTAGGTTCTATATTGATTTCCTCTATAAAAAGTTTTTAAAACTGCTTGCAGAGTGTTTTCTTTAAATTGAGAGTGATATCTTTTGATAGTTGGAAATCAAAGTTGTCGCAAATTGAGTTCAGATCCCCAAGGTCCATATGGGCTGATGCGTAACATTTGAGATAAGCAGGAATCGCCGAAGTGATTTGGTAATATTGTAGAAAGTTAAGTTTGATGTTATATTTATCGCTGAATTCTTGTGGTGAAAGATAATTACCTTGATTGTTCAACAAATCCTGCACAGTGAGAACATTTTTATCCTGCCAGGCCCTCCAAAAGACCGATTTGTTTTCAATATTTATATCTCTGTTGTTCCACAAAATGAATTCGCGTTTCAATGGATCTTCGTAATTGCTGCGCAGTTGTTGAAAGTAATCAAAGAGTTCTCGATAAAAGAGGGGGATTTTTCTGTCTAGTTTCCCGACACTGTAGTTACAGTTTAGAAGAAAAAGAAGTCCGCCATGTTTATTGAAGTAGTAAATAGGGATTGCCGTCGAGGTATCATGAGAGTTATTTAAGAGTCTACTACTCCAGCTGAGACGTAGTGCTTTTATAACAGTCCTGAAGAAGGGGAAGCCTAGCCCACCCTTAGATAAGGGACGGAACAGAACCTTGATCTTATCTCTCTTATTCTTCCATTGAAAGGCAAATAGTTTACTTTGGGTTTGTTTTATTACTGTTTCTGGAACAGAAAGCATGGAGGCAGTATAAACCTAGAGATTTAGCAAGCATAGTTCTTCCAAAGAGCGTCGGGTCCCGCGACTGCCATATATTGAGCTTTGTTTCCATTTTCCTTATTTTGATATAAAAATTGTTGTTGTTGTTGTTGTTGGCAGCTGTATCATGGGAAAGGTAAGTTCCAAGAAATTTTATGGGATCTTTTGGACACTGGAAATTTAAGGGCTCTATCTTGTTTTTGCTCGAAGCACCAATCCACAAGGCTTTTGTTTTCTTTTTATTTAATTGAAAACCGGACAATACTCCAAATAAATTAATTTTATTCATGGCATTTCTTAGTGACGTGGTATCTTAGAGAATCAGAGTTGTATCATCCGGTACTTGGTACTATTCATTCATTCATCATTTTTCCTTTGTTTCATTTACCTTTGTTAGACTTGGAGAAATATCTACATTAAAAGAAACAATTCTGGGAACAATGTTCAACAGACATAAAACACAATTATACTCTTGCTGAATAAGCTGACAATCTACTAGTGATGCGAGAAAATGCTGCAAAGCTTGAAATCGAGAGATTTAAAGAGGTATAATATTAGCTCTGTTAAGAATGGGAAAATATAAAATTTTCAGTATGTGTAACTATAGATCTATCAGATCATGTTTACTGTAGGTAGTGTCGACCGCTATGTCGGTCAATATATCGGTCGATTTTGGGTCGACACTAGACCGATATATTGACCGATGCACTGCTAAACTGCTATATCGGCCCGCGCACATCTCGACCAATATATCGCCCTGCTCTTGACCGATTCTCAGTCGACACTCGACCGATACATCGACCGACATAGCGACTGAGACTACCCACAGTAAACATGATCTGATCTATCTATCGGCTTAGCGCACGCTTTTGCTTGCCACCACCGTTACAAAGGTTTAAATAAAGGCCACGAGTCCACAGCTTCTACGTTCGTAATGGAAAAAGATCAACTAAAACGGATCTAGAATTAATGATCGGTTATTTTGACTCTGTTGTTGTTACGCAGTCGGCATGCGTGTATTAATATAAAGAGTCGTTAGCAGTGATCATATGCAAATTTCCTTCGAAGTGAAAGTACTTCGTTCTTGTTATGATTGTTGATTTGTTAAAGGAATTTTAGCGCGGACAAGAACGTCCTTGAGCGATTTTTCCTTTCTATAAGAAACAATCGGTGGCTGATTAAATATATCTTTGAGCCTAGGCTGTTGTTGAATGATGTGCCAGCGTTTCATGAGAATCTTTTTAAGATTCGGTGCGGTTCAAAACATTTTCTGTAGCTCAGAAAGCTGAGCTTGCATACTAGCGAAATTACCAGTTGTTGAACTTTCTTAGTGTTCTTATGTTGAGGTTTAGGCCTCATTCTGGGTCTGGCATGGTTTTTTGCTGCCTGCAAGGAACTTGACTGTTTCGGCTGATCTGGGTACAGGTTCTGGAGGTGCTGCTGTTGGGCTTGGATGGCCTGGTTGTCAGCAGCAAGGTTCTTTTCCTGCTCTTTGATCATCAGCGCCAGAAGTTCCGCGTGGGCTCTCTGACAAATCTGGTCCATGGAAGTCTGGAACTGGCGGTCGAACCTGATGTGTGGCTTGGGTCTGAACTGCAGGCCGTATGGACACGTGGAGTTTCTCGCGTGTTCTCTCAGGACTTGCAGGGACCGCTTGCACTTGGCTCTACGGGTTTCCAGGTTGGTCAGGCGATTCCGCGTGGTTTTTATGCCCTCATTCTGTTCAGTTCTCTGTTGTTTGGGGGCTGGCTCAGGAATCTTTTCTGGACTCTCAGTGTCACAAGATCTTTTAGGTGACTTGATAGGTGATAGTGCGGGAGCGGCGCTGCCCGACATTTCTGCTAAAATGGCGATCATCTCCGAATCGGAAACAGTAGTTGCCATGGTGTTTAGTTCTGAAAGAACTGTTGATCAGCTAATAGCGCAAGACCGGTTTCGGAACCAAACAATTGGATCCTTCGTCAGTTGTTTTATTTTCAAAGAGCTCACAGTGAGAGCTAGTGCTGATAGTAAAGTTCAAGTCTGCTTTTATAGTGCTTATTAATCAGCAAGGTGTTATGTGATTGGTTGTTAAAGCGAGAAGCTGATTGGACCAACTTAATTAACCAATCACGTTATGGAAATTTCGATCCGGCGTAATGTCAAGCTCGCACTTCGCACGTGCCCGTGCTGCGTGAGTAATTAGTGCGAAGTATGTTAACAGAACTCGTTTGTTTTTCGATAAAGTTGAAGTCACTCAAATAAAAATGAGTGATGTGGGATATTATCGAATTCTGATCGTTGTTCTGTGGTAGTTGATCAAAAAGTGACGTTGGATAAAAATCCGTTGTCTTGTTGAGACGTAGAGATGCCCTAGATAGGACTAACACTTACGCGGGCAAGTAGCGGTTATACTCCGAAGAGTGTTTCATTTCAGGTTTAAATAAAGGCCACGAGTCCACAGCTTCTATGTTCGTAATGGAAAAAGATCAACTAAAACGGATCTAGAATTAATGATCGGTTATTTTGACTCTGTTGTTGTTACGCAGTCGGCATGCGTGTATTAATATAAAATGTCGTTAGCAGTGATCATATGCAAATTTCCTTCGAAGTGAAAGTACTTCGTTCTTGTTATGATTGTTGATTTGTTAAAGGAATTTTAGCGCGGACAAGAACGTCCTTGAGCGATTTTTCCTTTCTATAAGAAACAATCGGTGGCTGATTAAATATATCTTTGAGCCTAGGCTGTTGTTGAATGATGTGCCAGCGTTTCATGAGAATCTTTTTAAGATTCGGTGCGGTTCAAACCATTTTCTGTAGCTCAGAAAGCTGAGCTTGCATACTAGCGAAATTACCAGTTGTTGAACTTTCTTAGTGTTCTTATGTTGAGGTTTAGGCCTCATTCTGGGTCTGGCACGGTTTTTTTGCTGCCTGCAAGGAACTTGACTGTTTCGGCTGATCTGGGTACAGGTTCTGGAGGTGCTGCTGTTGGGCTTGGATGGCCTGGTTGTCAGCAGCAAGGTTCTTTTCCTGCTCTTTGATCATCAGCGCCAGAAGTTCCGCGTGGGCTCTCTGACAAATCTGGTCCATGGAAGTCTGGAACTGGCGGTCGAACCTGATGTGTGGCTTGGGTCTGAACTGCAGGCCGTATGGACACGTGGAGTTTCTCGCGTGTTCTCTCAGGACTTGCAGGGACCGCTTGCACTTGGCTCTACGGGTTTCCAGGTTGGTCAGGCGATTCCGCGTGGTTTTTATGCCCTCATTCTGTTCAGTTCTCTGTTGTTTGGGGGCTGGCTCAGGAATCTTTTCTGGACTCTCAGTGTCACAAGATCTTTTAGGTGACTTGATAGGTGATAGTGCGGGAGCGGCGCTGCCCGACATTTCTGCTAAAATGGCGATCATCTCCGAATCGGAAACAGTAGTTGCCATGGTGTTTAGTTCTGAAAGAACTGTTGATCAGCTAATAGCGCAAGACCGGTTTCGGAACCAAACAATTGGATCCTTCGTCAGTTGTTTTATTTTCAAAGAGCTCACAGTGAGAGCTAGTGCTGATAGTAAAGTTCAAGTCTGCTTTTATAGTGCTTATTAATCAGCAAGGTGTTATGTGATTGGTTGTTAAAGCGAGAAGCTGATTGGACCAACTTAATTAACCAATCACGTTATGGAAATTTCGATCCGGCGTAATGTCAAGCTCGCACTTCGCACGTGCCCGTGCTGCGTGAGTAATTAGTGCGAAGTATGTTAACAGAACTCGTTTGTTTTTCGATAAAGTTGAAGTCACTCAAATAAAAATGAGTGATGTGGGATATTATCGAATTCTGATCGTTGTTCTGTGGTAGTTGATCAAAAAGTGACGTTGGATAAAAATCCGTTGTCTTGTTGAGACGTAGAGATGCCCTAGATAGGACTAACACTTACGCGGGCAAGTAGCGGTTATACTCCGAAGAGTGTTTCATTTCAGGTTTAAATAAAGGCCACGAGTCCACAGCTTCTATGTTCGTAATGGAAAAAGATCAACTAAAACGGATCTAGAATTAATGATCGGTTATTTTGACTCTGTTGTTGTTACGCAGTCGGCATGCGTGTATTAATATAAAATGTCGTTAGCAGTGATCATATGCAAATTTCCTTCGAAGTGAAAGTACTTCGTTCTTGTTATGATTGTTGATTTGTTAAAGGAATTTTAGCGCGGACAAGAACGTCCTTGAGCGATTTTTCCTTTCTATAAGAAACAATCGGTGGCTGATTAAATATATCTTTGAGCCTAGGCTGTTGTTGAATGATGTGCCAGCGTTTCATGAGAATCTTTTTAAGATTCGGTGCGGTTCAAAACATTTTCTGTAGCTCAGAAAGCTGAGCTTGCATACTAGCGAAATTACCAGTTGTTGAACTTTCTTAGTGTTCTTATGTTGAGGTTTAGGCCTCATTCTGGGTCTGGCACGGTTTTTTGCTGCCTGCAAGGAACTTGACTGTTTCGGCTGATCTGGGTACAGGTTCTGGAGGTGCTGCTGTTGGGCTTGGATGGCCTGGTTGTCAGCAGCAAGGTTCTTTTCCTGCTCTTTGATCATCAGCGCCAGAAGTTCCGCGTGGGCTCTCTGACAAATCTGGTCCATGGAAGTCTGGAACTGGCGGTCGAACCTGATGTGTGGCTTGGGTCTGAACTGCAGGCCGTATGGACACGTGGAGTTTCTCGCGTGTTCTCTCAGGACTTGCAGGGACCGCTTGCACTTGGCTCTACGGGTTTCCAGGTTGGTCAGGCGATTCCGCGTGGTTTTTATGCCCTCATTCTGTTCAGTTCTCTGTTGTTTGGGGGCTGGCTCAGGAATCTTTTCTGGACTCTCAGTGTCACAAGATCTTTTAGGTGACTTGATAGGTGATAGTGCGGGAGCGGCGCTGCCCGACATTTCTGCTAAAATGGCGATCATCTCCGAATCGGAAACAGTAGTTGCCATGGTGTTTAGTTCTGAAAGAACTGTTGATCAGCTAATAGCGCAAGACCGGTTTCGGAACCAAACAATTGGATCCTTCGTCAGTTGCTTTATTTTCAAAGAGCTCACAGTGAGAGCTAGTGCTGATAGTGAAGTTCAAGTCTGCTTTTATAGTGCTTATTAATCAGCAAGGTGTTATGTGATTGGTTGTTAAAGCGAGAAGCTGATTGGACCAACTTAATTAACCAATCACGTTATGGAAATTTCGATCCGGCGTAATGTCAAGCTCGCACTTCGCACGTGCCCGTGCTGCGTGAGTAATTAGTGCGAAGTATGTTAACAGAACTCGTTTGTTTTTCGATAAAGTTGAAGTCACTCAAATAAAAATGAGTGATGTGGGATATTATCGAATTCTGATCGTTGTTCTGTGGTAGTTGATCAAAAAGTGACGTTGGATAAAAATCCGTTGTCTTGTTGACACGTAGAGATGCCCTAGATAGGACTAACACTTACGCGGGCAAGTAGCGGTTATACTCCGAAGAGTGTTTCATTTCAGGTTTAAATAAAGGCCACGAGTCCACAGCTTCTATGTTCGTAATGGAAAAAGATCAACTAAAACGGATCTAGAATTAATGATCGGTTATTTTGACTCTGTTGTTGTTACGCAGTCGGCATGCGTGTATTAATATAAAATGTCGTTAGCAGTGATCATATGCAAATTTCCTTCGAAGTGAAAGTACTTCGTTCTTGTTATGATTGTTGATTTGTTAAAGGAATTTTAGCGCGGACAAGAACGTCCTTGAGCGATTTTTCCTTTCTATAAGAAACAATCGGTGGCTGATTAAATATATCTTTGAGCCTAGGCTGTTGTTGAATGATGTGCCAGCGTTTCATGAGAATCTTTTTAAGATTCGGTGCGGTTCAAACCATTTTCTGTAGCTCAGAAAGCTGAGCTTGCATACTAGCGAAATTACCAGTTGTTGAACTTTCTTAGTGTTCTTATGTTGAGGTTTAGGCCTCATTCTGGGTCTGGCACGGTTTTTTTGCTGCCTGCAAGGAACTTGACTGTTTCGGCTGATCTGGGTACAGGTTCTGGAGGTGCTGCTGTTGGGCTTGGATGGCCTGGTTGTCAGCAGCAAGGTTCTTTTCCTGCTCTTTGATCATCAGCGCCAGAAGTTCCGCGTGGGCTCTCTGACAAATCTGGTCCATGGAAGTCTGGAACTGGCGGTCGAACCTGATGTGTGGCTTGGGTCTGAACTGCAGGCCGTATGGACACGTGGAGTTTCTCGCGTGTTCTCTCAGGACTTGCAGGGACCGCTTGCACTTGGCTCTACGGGTTTCCAGGTTGGTCAGGCGATTCCGCGTGGTTTTTATGCCCTCATTCTGTTCAGTTCTCTGTTGTTTGGGGGCTGGCTCAGGAATCTTTTCTGGACTCTCAGTGTCACAAGATCTTTTAGGTGACTTGATAGGTGATAGTGCGGGAGCGGCGCTGCCCGACATTTCTGCTAAAATGGCGATCATCTCCGAATCGGAAACAGTAGTTGCCATGGTGTTTAGTTCTGAAAGAACTGTTGATCAGCTAATAGCGCAAGACCGGTTTCGGAACCAAACAATTGGATCCTTCGTCAGTTGCTTTATTTTCAAAGAGCTCACAGTGAGAGCTAGTGCTGATAGTGAAGTTCAAGTCTGCTTTTATAGTGCTTATTAATCAGCAAGGTGTTATGTGATTGGTTGTTAAAGCGAGAAGCTGATTGGACCAACTTAATTAACCAATCACGTTATGGAAATTTCGATCCGGCGTAATGTCAAGCTCGCACTTCGCACGTGCCCGTGCTGCGTGAGTAATTAGTGCGAAGTATGTTAACAGAACTCGTTTGTTTTTCGATAAAGTTGAAGTCACTCAAATAAAAATGAGTGATGTGGGATATTATCGAATTCTGATCGTTGTTCTGTGGTAGTTGATCAAAAAGTGACGTTGGATAAAAATCC
This sequence comes from Micromussa lordhowensis, assembly GCA_964020085.1. Taxonomy (NCBI): domain Eukaryota; kingdom Metazoa; phylum Cnidaria; class Anthozoa; order Scleractinia; family Lobophylliidae; genus Micromussa; species Micromussa lordhowensis. Next base: position 31,186,089 of record OZ026595.1, read on the forward strand.
GTTGTCTTGTTGAGACGTAGAGATGCCCTAGATAGGACTAACACTTACGCGGGCAAGTAGCGGTTATACTCCGAAGAGTGTTTCATTTCAGGTTTAAATAAAGGCCACGAGTCCACAGCTTCTACGTTCGTAATGGAAAAAGATCAACTAAAACGGATCTAGAATTAATGATCGGTTATTTTGACTCTGTTGTTGTTACGCAGTCGGCATGCGTGTATTAATATAAAGAGTCGTTAGCAGTGATCATATGCAAATTTTCTTCGAAGTGAAAGTACTTCGTTCTTGTTATGATTGTTGATTTGTTAAAGGAATTTTAGCGCGGACAAGAACGTCCTTGAGCGATTTTTCCTTTCTATAAGAAACAATCGGTGGCTGATTAAATATATCTTTGAGCCTAGGCTGTTGTTGAATGATGTGCCAGCGTTTCATGAGAATCTTTTTAAGATTCGGTGCGGTTCAAAACATTTTCTGTAGCTCAGAAAGCTGAGCTTGCATACTAGCGAAATTACCAGTTGTTGAACTTTCTTAGTGTTCTTATGTTGAGGTTTAGGCCTCATTCTGGGTCTGGCACGGTTTTTTGCTGCCTGCAAGGAACTTGACTGTTTCGGCTGATCTGGGTACAGGTTCTGGAGGTGCTGCTGTTGGGCTTGGATGGCCTGGTTGTCAGCAGCAAGGTTCTTTTCCTGCTCTTTGATCATCAGCGCCAGAAGTTCCGCGTGGGCTCTCTGACAAATCTGGTCCATGGAAGTCTGGAACTGGCGGTCGAACCTGATGTGTGGCTTGGGTCTGAACTGCAGGCCGTATGGACACGTGGAGTTTCTCGCGTGTTCTCTCAGGACTTGCAGGGACCGCTTGCACTTGGCTCTACGGGTTTCCAGGTTGGTCAGGCGATTCCGCGTGGTTTTTATGCCCTCATTCTGTTCAGTTCTCTGTTGTTTGGGGGCTGGCTCAGGAATCTTTTCTGGACTCTCAGTGTCACAAGATCTTTTAGGTGACTTGATAGGTGATAGTGCGGGAGCGGCGCTGCCCGACATTTCTGCTAAAATGGCGATCATCTCCGAATCGGAAACAGTAGTTGCCATGGTGTTTAGTTCTGAAAGAACTGTTGATCAGCTAATAGCGCAAGACCGGTTTCGGAACCAAACAATTGGATCCTTCGTCAGTTGTTTTATTTTCAAAGAGCTCACAGTGAGAGCTAGTGCTGATAGTAAAGTTCAAGTCTGCTTTTATAGTGCTTATTAATCAGCAAGGTGTTATGTGATTGGTTGTTAAAGCGAGAAGCTGATTGGACCAACTTAATTAACCAATCACGTTATGGAAATTTCGATCCGGCGTAATGTCAAGCTCGCACTTCGCACGTGCCCGTGCTGCGTGAGTAATTAGTGCGAAGTATGTTAACAGAACTCGTTTGTTTTTCGATAAAGTTGAAGTCACTCATATAAAAATGAGTGATGTGGGATATTATCGAATTCTGATCGTTGTTCTGTGGTAGTTGATCAAAAAGTGACGTTGGATAAAAATCCGTTGTCTTGTTGAGACGTAGAGATGCCCTAGATAGGACTAACACTTACGCGGGCAAGTAGCGGTTATACTCCGAAGAGTGTTTCATTTCAGGTTTAAATAAAGGCCACGAGTCCACAGCTTCTATGTTCGTAATGGAAAAAGATCAACTAAAACGGATCTAGAATTAATGATCGGTTATTTTGACTCTGTTGTTGTTACGCAGTCGGCATGCGTGTATTAATATAAAATGTCGTTAGCAGTGATCATATGCAAATTTCCTTCGAAGTGAAAGTACTTCGTTCTTGTTATGATTGTTGATTTGTTAAAGGAATTTTAGCGCGGACAAGAACGTCCTTGAGCGATTTTTCCTTTCTATAAGAAACAATCGGTGGCTGATTAAATATATCTTTGAGCCTAGGCTGTTGTTGAATGATGTGCCAGCGTTTCATGAGAATCTTTTTAAGATTCGGTGCGGTTCAAAACATTTTCTGTAGCTCAGAAAGCTGAGCTTGCATACTAGCGAAATTACCAGTTGTTGAACTTTCTTAGTGTTCTTATGTTGAGGTTTAGGCCTCATTCTGGGTCTGGCACGGTTTTTTGCTGCCTGCAAGGAACTTGACTGTTTCGGCTGATCTGGGTACAGGTTCTGGAGGTGCTGCTGTTGGGCTTGGATGGCCTGGTTGTCAGCAGCAAGGTTCTTTTCCTGCTCTTTGATCATCAGCGCCAGAAGTTCCGCGTGGGCTCTCTGACAAATCTGGTCCATGGAACTCTGGAACTGGCGGTCGAACCTGATGTGTGGCTTGGGTCTGAACTGCAGGCCGTATGGACACGTGGAGTTTCTCGCGTGTTCTCTCAGGACTTGCAGGGACCGCTTGCACTTGGCTCTACGGGTTTCCAGGTTGGTCAGGCGATTCCGCGTGGTTTTTATGCCCTCATTCTGTTCAGTTCTCTGTTGTTTGGGGGCTGGCTCAGGAATCTTTTCTGGACTCTCAGTGTCACAAGATCTTTTAGGTGACTTGATAGGTGATAGTGCGGGAGCGGCGCTGCCCGACATTTCTGCTAAAATGGCGATCATCTCCGAATCGGAAACAGTAGTTGCCATGGTGTTTAGTTCTGAAAGAACTGTTGATCAGCTAATAGCGCAAGACCGGTTTCGGAACCAAACAATTGGATCCTTCGTCAGTTGTTTTATTTTCAAAGAGCTCACAGTGAGAGCTAGTGCTGATAGTAAAGTTCAAGTCTGCTTTTATAGTGCTTATTAATCAGCAAGGTGTTATGTGATTGGTTGTTAAAGCGAGAAGCTGATTGGACCAACTTAATTAACCAATCACGTTATGGAAATTTCGATCCGGCGTAATGTCAAGCTCGCACTTCGCACGTGCCCGTGCTGCGTGAGTAATTAGTGCGAAGTATGTTAACAGAACTCGTTTGTTTTTCGATAAAGTTGAAGTCACTCATATAAAAATGAGTGATGTGGGATATTATCGAATTCTGATCGTTGTTCTGTGGTAGTTGATCAAAAAGTGACGTTGGATAAAAATCCGTTGTCTTGTTGAGACGTAGAGATGCCCTAGATAGGACTAACACTTACGCGGGCAAGTAGCGGTTATACTCCGAAGAGTGTTTCATTTCAGGTTTAAATAAAGGCCACGAGTCCACAGCTTCTATGTTCGTAATGGAAAAAGATCAACTAAAACGGATCTAGAATTAATGATCGGTTATTTTGACTCTGTTGTTGTTACGCAGTCGGCATGCGTGTATTAATATAAAATGTCGTTAGCAGTGATCATATGCAAATTTCCTTCGAAGTGAAAGTACTTCGTTCTTGTTATGATTGTTGATTTGTTAAAGGAATTTTAGCGCGGACAAGAACGTCCTTGAGCGATTTTTCCTTTCTATAAGAAACAATCGGTGGCTGATTAAATATATCTTTGAGCCTAGGCTGTTGTTGAATGATGTGCCAGCGTTTCATGAGAATCTTTTTAAGATTCGGTGCGGTTCAAAACATTTTCTGTAGCTCAGAAAGCTGAGCTTGCATACTAGCGAAATTACCAGTTGTTGAACTTTCTTAGTGTTCTTATGTTGAGGTTTAGGCCTCATTCTGGGTCTGGCACGGTTTTTTGCTGCCTGCAAGGAACTTGACTGTTTCGGCTGATCTGGGTACAGGTTCTGGAGGTGCTGCTGTTGGGCTTGGATGGCCTGGTTGTCAGCAGCAAGGTTCTTTTCCTGCTCTTTGATCATCAGCGCCAGAAGTTCCGCGTGGGCTCTCTGACAAATCTGGTCCATGGAAGTCTGGAACTGGCGGTCGAACCTGATGTGTGGCTTGGGTCTGAACTGCAGGCCGTATGGACACGTGGAGTTTCTCGCGTGTTCTCTCAGGACTTGCAGGGACCGCTTGCACTTGGCTCTACGGGTTTCCAGGTTGGTCAGGCGATTCCGCGTGGTTTTTATGCCCTCATTCTGTTCAGTTCTCTGTTGTTTGGGGGCTGGCTCAGGAATCTTTTCTGGACTCTCAGTGTCACAAGATCTTTTAGGTGACTTGATAGGTGATAGTGCGGGAGCGGCGCTGCCCGACATTTCTGCTAAAATGGCGATCATCTCCGAATCGGAAACAGTAGTTGCCATGGTGTTTAGTTCTGAAAGAACTGTTGATCAGCTAATAGCGCAAGACCGGTTTCGGAACCAAACAATTGGATCCTTCGTCAGTTGTTTTATTTTCAAAGAGCTCACAGTGAGAGCTAGTGCTGATAGTAAAGTTCAAGTCTGCTTTTATAGTGCTTATTAATCAGCAAGGTGTTATGTGATTGGTTGTTAAAGCGAGAAGCTGATTGGACCAACTTAATTAACCAATCACGTTATGGAAATTTCGATCCGGCGTAATGTCAAGCTCGCACTTCGCACGTGCCCGTGCTGCGTGAGTAATTAGTGCGAAGTATGTTAACAGAACTCGTTTGTTTTTCGATAAAGTTGAAGTCACTCATATAAAAATGAGTGATGTGGGATATTATCGAATTCTGATCGTTGTTCTGTGGTAGTTGATCAAAAAGTGACGTTGGATAAAAATCCGTTGTCTTGTTGAGACGTAGAGATGCCCTAGATAGGACTAACACTTACGCGGGCAAGTAGCGGTTATACTCCGAAGAGTGTTTCATTTCAGGTTTAAATAAAGGCCACGAGTCCACAGCTTCTATGTTCGTAATGGAAAAAGATCAACTAAAACGGATCTAGAATTAATGATCGGTTATTTTGACTCTGTTGTTGTTACGCAGTCGGCATGCGTGTATTAATATAAAATGTCGTTAGCAGTGATCATATGCAAATTTCCTTCGAAGTGAAAGTACTTCGTTCTTGTTATGATTGTTGATTTGTTAAAGGAATTTTAGCGCGGACAAGAACGTCCTTGAGCGATTTTTCCTTTCTATAAGAAACAATCGGTGGCTGATTAAATATATCTTTGAGCCTAGGCTGTTGTTGAATGATGTGCCAGCGTTTCATGAGAATCTTTTTAAGATTCGGTGCGGTTCAAAACATTTTCTGTAGCTCAGAAAGCTGAGCTTGCATACTAGCGAAATTACCAGTTGTTGAACTTTCTTAGTGTTCTTATGTTGAGGTTTAGGCCTCATTCTGGGTCTGGCACGGTTTTTTGCTGCCTGCAAGGAACTTGACTGTTTCGGCTGATCTGGGTACAGGTTCTGGAGGTGCTGCTGTTGGGCTTGGATGGCCTGGTTGTCAGCAGCAAGGTTCTTTTCCTGCTCTTTGATCATCAGCGCCAGAAGTTCCGCGTGGGCTCTCTGACAAATCTGGTCCATGGAAGTCTGGAACTGGCGGTCGAACCTGATGTGTGGCTTGGGTCTGAACTGCAGGCCGTATGGACACGTGGAGTTTCTCGCGTGTTCTCTCAGGACTTGCAGGGACCGCTTGCACTTGGCTCTACGGGTTTCCAGGTTGGTCAGGCGATTCCGCGTGGTTTTTATGCCCTCATTCTGTTCAGTTCTCTGTTGTTTGGGGGCTGGCTCAGGAATCTTTTCTGGACTCTCAGTGTCACAAGATCTTTTAGGTGACTTGATAGGTGATAGTGCGGGAGCGGCGCTGCCCGACATTTCTGCTAAAATGGCGATCATCTCCGAATCGGAAACAGTAGTTGCCATGGTGTTTAGTTCTGAAAGAACTGTTGATCAGCTAATAGCGCAAGACCGGTTTCGGAACCAAACAATTGGATCCTTCGTCAGTTGTTTTATTTTCAAAGAGCTCACAGTGAGAGCTAGTGCTGATAGTAAAGTTCAAGTCTGCTTTTATAGTGCTTATTAATCAGCAAGGTGTTATGTGATTGGTTGTTAAAGCGAGAAGCTGATTGGACCAACTTAATTAACCAATCACGTTATGGAAATTTCGATCCGGCGTAATGTCAAGCTCGCACTTCGCACGTGCCCGTGCTGCGTGAGTAATTAGTGCGAAGTATGTTAACAGAACTCGTTTGTTTTTCGATAAAGTTGAAGTCACTCATATAAAAATGAGTGATGTGGGATATTATCGAATTCTGATCGTTGTTCTGTGGTAGTTGATCAAAAAGTGACGTTGGATAAAAATCCGTTGTCTTGTTGAGACGTAGAGATGCCCTAGATAGGACTAACACTTACGCGGGCAAGTAGCGGTTATACTCCGAAGAGTGTTTCATTTCAGGTTTAAATAAAGGCCACGAGTCCACAGCTTCTATGTTCGTAATGGAAAAAGATCAACTAAAACGGATCTAGAATTAATGATCGGTTATTTTGACTCTGTTGTTGTTACGCAGTCGGCATGCGTGTATTAATATAAAATGTCGTTAGCAGTGATCATATGCAAATTTCCTTCGAAGTGAAAGTACTTCGTTCTTGTTATGATTGTTGATTTGTTAAAGGAATTTTAGCGCGGACAAGAACGTCCTTGAGCGATTTTTCCTTTCTATAAGAAACAATCGGTGGCTGATTAAATATATCTTTGAGCCTAGGCTGTTGTTGAATGATGTGCCAGCGTTTCATGAGAATCTTTTTAAGATTCGGTGCGGTTCAAAACATTTTCTGTAGCTCAGAAAGCTGAGCTTGCATACTAGCTAAATTACCAGTTGTTGAACTTTCTTAGTGTTCTTATGTTGAGGTTTAGGCCTCATTCTGGGTCTGGCACGGTTTTTTGCTGCCTGCAAGGAACTTGACTGTTTCGGCTGATCTGGGTACAGGTTCTGGAGGTGCTGCTGTTGGGCTTGGATGGCCTGGTTGTCAGCAGCAAGGTTCTTTTCCTGCTCTTTGATCATCAGCGCCAGAAGTTCCGCGTGGGCTCTCTGACAAATCTGGTCCATGGAACTCTGGAACTGGCGGTCGAACCTGATGTGTGGCTTGGGTCTGAACTGCAGGCCGTATGGACACGTGGAGTTTCTCGCGTGTTCTCTCAGGACTTGCAGGGACCGCTTGCACTTGGCTCTATGGGTTTCCAGGTTGGTCAGGCGATTCCGCGTGGTTTTTATGCCCTCATTCTGTTCAGTTCTCTGTTGTTTGGGGGCTGGCTCAGGAATCTTTTCTGGACTCTCAGTGTCACAAGATCTTTTAGGTGACTTGATAGGTGATAGTGCGGGAGCGGCGCTGCCCGACATTTCTGCTAAAATGGCGATCATCTCCGAATCGGAAACAGTAGTTGCCATGGTGTTTAGTTCTGAAAGAACTGTTGATCAGCTAATAGCGCAAGACCGGTTTCGGAACCAAACAATTGGATCCTTCGTCAGTTGTTTTATTTTCAAAGAGCTCACAGTGAGAGCTAGTGCTGATAGTAAAGTTCAAGTCTGCTTTTATAGTGCTTATTAATCAGCAAGGTGTTATGTGATTGGTTGTTAAAGCGAGAAGCTGATTGGACCAACTTAATTAACCAATCACGTTATGGAAATTTCGATCCGGCGTAATGTCAAGCTCGCACTTCGCACGTGCCCGTGCTGCGTGAGTAATTAGTGCGAAGTATGTTAACAGAACTCGTTTGTTTTTCGATAAAGTTGAAGTCACTCAAATAAAAATGAGTGATGTGGGATATTATCGAATTCTGATCGTTGTTCTGTGGTAGTTGATCAAAAAGTGACGTTGGATAAAAATCCGTTGTCTTGTTGAGACGTAGAGATGCCCTAGATAGGACTAACACTTACGCGGGCAAGTAGCGGTTATACTCCGAAGAGTGTTTCATTTCAGGTTTAAATAAAGGCCACGAGTCCACAGCTTCTACGTTCGTAATGGAAAAAGATGAACTAAAACGGATCTAGAATTAATGATCGGTTATTTTGACTCTGTTGTTGTTACGCAGTCGGCATGCGTGTATTAATATAAAATGTCGTTAGCAGTGATCATATGCAAATTTCCTTCGAAGTGAAAGTACTTCGTTCTTGTTATGATTGTTGATTTGTTAAAGGAATTTTAGCGCGGACAAGAACGTCCTTGAGCGATTTTTCCTTTCTATAAGAAACAATCGGTGGCTGATTAAATATATCTTTGAGCCTAGGCTGTTGTTGAATGATGTGCCAGCGTTTCATGAGAATCTTTTTAAGATTCGGTGCGGTTCAAAACATTTTCTGTAGCTCAGAAAGCTGAGCTTGCATACTAGCGAAATTACCAGTTGTTGAACTTTCTTAGTGTTCTTATGTTGAGGTTTAGGCCTCATTCTGGGTCTGGCACGGTTTTTTGCTGCCTGCAAGGAACTTGACTGTTTCGGCTGATCTGGGTACAGGTTCTGGAGGTGCTGCTGTTGGGCTTGGATGGCCTGGTTGTCAGCAGCAAGGTTCTTTTCCTGCTCTTTGATCATCAGCGCCAGAAGTTCCGCGTGGGCTCTCTGACAAATCTGGTCCATGGAAGTCTGGAACTGGCGGTCGAACCTGATGTGTGGCTTGGGTCTGAACTGCAGGCCGTATGGACACGTGGAGTTTCTCGCGTGTTCTCTCAGGACTTGCAGGGACCGCTTGCACTTGGCTCTACGGGTTTCCAGGTTGGTCAGGCGATTCCGCGTGGTTTTTATGCCCTCATTCTGTTCAGTTCTCTGTTGTTTGGGGGCTGGCTCAGGAATCTTTTCTGGACTCTCAGTGTCACAAGATCTTTTAGGTGACTTGATAGGTGATAGTGCGGGAGCGGCGCTGCCCGACATTTCTGCTAAAATGGCGATCATCTCCGAATCGGAAACAGTAGTTGCCATGGTGTTTAGTTCTGAAAGAACTGTTGATCAGCTAATAGCGCAAGACCGGTTTCGGAACCAAACAATTGGATCCTTCGTCAGTTGTTTTATTTTCAAAGAGCTCACAGTGAGAGCTAGTGCTGATAGTAAAGTTCAAGTCTGCTTTTATAGTGCTTATTAATCAGCAAGGTGTTATGTGATTGGTTGTTAAAGCGAGAAGCTGATTGGACCAACTTAATTAACCAATCACGTTATGGAAATTTCGATCCGGCGTAATGTCAAGCTCGCACTTCGCACGTGCCCGTGCTGCGTGAGTAATTAGTGCGAAGTATGTTAACAGAACTCGTTTGTTTTTCGATAAAGTTGAAGTCACTCATATAAAAATGAGTGATGTGGGATATTATCGAATTCTGATCGTTGTTCTGTGGTAGTTGATCAAAAAGTGACGTTGGATAAAAATCCGTTGTCTTGTTGAGACGTAGAGATGCCCTAGATAGGACTAACACTTACGCGGGCAAGTAGCGGTTATACTCCGAAGAGTGTTTCATTTCAGGTTTAAATAAAGGCCACGAGTCCACAGCTTCTATGTTCGTAATGGAAAAAGATCAACTAAAACGGATCTAGAATTAATGATCGGTTATTTTGACTCTGTTGTTGTTACGCAGTCGGCATGCGTGTATTAATATAAAATGTCGTTAGCAGTGATCATATGCAAATTTCCTTCGAAGTGAAAGTACTTCGTTCTTGTTATGATTGTTGATTTGTTAAAGGAATTTTAGCGCGGACAAGAACGTCCTTGAGCGATTTTTCCTTTCTATAAGAAACAATCGGTGGCTGATTAAATATATCTTTGAGCCTAGGCTGTTGTTGAATGATGTGCCAGCGTTTCATGAGAATCTTTTTAAGATTCGGTGCGGTTCAAAACATTTTCTGTAGCTCAGAAAGCTGAGCTTGCATACTAGCGAAATTACCAGTTGTTGAACTTTCTTAGTGTTCTTATGTTGAGGTTTAGGCCTCATTCTGGGTCTGGCACGGTTTTTTGCTGCCTGCAAGGAACTTGACTGTTTCGGCTGATCTGGGTACAGGTTCTGGAGGTGCTGCTGTTGGGCTTGGATGGCCTGGTTGTCAGCAGCAAGGTTCTTTTCCTGCTCTTTGATCATCAGCGCCAGAAGTTCCGCGTGGGCTCTCTGACAAATCTGGTCCATGGAACTCTGGAACTGGCGGTCGAACCTGATGTGTGGCTTGGGTCTGAACTGCAGGCCGTATGGACACGTGGAGTTTCTCGTGTGTTCTCTCAGGACTTGCAGGGACCGCTTGCACTTGGCTCTACGGGTTTCCAGGTTGGTCAGGCGATTCCGCGTGGTTTTTATGCCCTCATTCTGTTCAGTTCTCTGTTGTTTGGGGGCTGGCTCAGGAATCTTTTCTGGACTCTCAGTGTCACAAGATCTTTTAGGTGACTTGATAGGTGATAGTGCGGGAGCGGCGCTGCCCGACATTTCTGCTAAAATGGCGATCATCTCCGAATCGGAAACAGTAGTTGCCATGGTGTTTAGTTCTGAAAGAACTGTTGATCAGCTAATAGCGCAAGACCGGTTTCGGAACCAAACAATTGGATCCTTCGTCAGTTGTTTTATTTTCAAAGAGCTCACAGTGAGAGCTAGTGCTGATAGTAAAGTTCAAGTCTGCTTTTATAGTGCTTATTAATCAGCAAGGTGTTATGTGATTGGTTGTTAAAGCGAGAAGCTGATTGGACCAACTTAATTAACCAATCACGTTATGGAAATTTCGATCCGGCGTAATGTCAAGCTCGCACTTCGCACGTGCCCGTGCTGCGTGAGTAATTAGTGCGAAGTATGTTAACAGAACTCGTTTGTTTTTCGATAAAGTTGAAGTCACTCAAATAAAAATGAGTGATGTGGGATATTATCGAATTCTGATCGTTGTTCTGTGGTAGTTGATCAAAAAGTGACGTTGGATAAAAATCCGTTGTCTTGTTGAGACGTAGAGATGCCCTAGATAGGACTAACACTTACGCGGGCAAGTAGCGGTTATACTCCGAAGAGTGTTTCATTTCAGGTTTAAATAAAGGCCACGAGTCCACAGCTTCTATGTTCGTAATGGAAAAAGATCAACTAAAACGGATCTAGAATTAATGATCGGTTATTTTGACTCTGTTGTTGTTACGCAGTCGGCATGCGTGTATTAATATAAAATGTCGTTAGCAGTGATCATATGCAAATTTCCTTCGAAGTGAAAGTACTTCGTTCTTGTTATGATTGTTGATTTGTTAAAGGAATTTTAGCGCGGACAAGAACGTCCTTGAGCGATTTTTCCTTTCTATAAGAAACAATCGGTGGCTGATTAAATATATCTTTGAGCCTAGGCTGTTGTTGAATGATGTGCCAGCGTTTCATGAGAATCTTTTTAAGATTCGGTGCGGTTCAAACCATTTTCTGTAGCTCAGAAAGCTGAGCTTGCATACTAGCGAAATTACCAGTTGTTGAACTTTCTTAGTGTTCTTATGTTGAGGTTTAGGCCTCATTCTGGGTCTGGCACGGTTTTTTTGCTGCCTGCAAGGAACTTGACTGTTTCGGCTGATCTGGGTACAGGTTCTGGAGGTGCTGCTGTTGGGCTTGGATGGCCTGGTTGTCAGCAGCAAGGTTCTTTTCCTGCTCTTTGATCATCAGCGCCAGAAGTTCCGCGTGGGCTCTCTGACAAATCTGGTCCATGGAAGTCTGGAACTGGCGGTCGAACCTGATGTGTGGCTTGGGTCTGAACTGCAGGCCGTATGGACACGTGGAGTTTCTCGCGTGTTCTCTCAGGACTTGCAGGGACCGCTTGCACTTGGCTCTACGGGTTTCCAGGTTGGTCAGGCGATTCCGCGTGGTTTTTATGCCCTCATTCTGTTCAGTTCTCTGTTGTTTGGGGGCTGGCTCAGGAATCTTTTCTGGACTCTCAGTGTCACAAGATCTTTTAGGTGACTTGATAGGTGATAGTGCGGGAGCGGCGCTGCCCGACATTTCTGCTAAAATGGCGATCATCTCCGAATCGGAAACAGTAGTTGCCATGGTGTTTAGTTCTGAAAGAACTGTTGATCAGCTAATAGCGCAAGACCGGTTTCGGAACCAAACAATTGGATCCTTCGTCAGTTGTTTTATTTTCAAAGAGCTCACAGTGAGAGCTAGTGCTGATAGTAAAGTTCAAGTCTGCTTTTATAGTGCTTATTAATCAGCAAGGTGTTATGTGATTGGTTGTTAAAGCGAGAAGCTGATTGGACCAACTTAATTAACCAATCACGTTATGGAAATTTCGATCCGGCGTAATGTCAAGCTCGCACTTCGCACGTGCCCGTGCTGCGTGAGTAATTAGTGCGAAGTATGTTAACAGAACTCGTTTGTTTTTCGATAAAGTTGAAGTCACTCAAATAAAAATGAGTGATGTGGGATATTATCGAATTCTGATCGTTGTTCTGTGGTAGTTGATCAAAAAGTGACGTTGGATAAAAATCCGTTGTCTTGTTGAGACGTAGAGATGCCCTAGATAGGACTAACACTTACGCGGGCAAGTAGCGGTTATACTCCGAAGAGTGTTTCATTTCAGGTTTAAATAAAGGCCACGAGTCCACAGCTTCTATGTTCGTAATGGAAAAAGATCAACTAAAACGGATCTAGAATTAATGATCGGTTATTTTGACTCTGTTGTTGTTACGCAGTCGGCATGCGTGTATTAATATAAAATGTCGTTAGCAGTGATCATATGCAAATTTCCTTCGAAGTGAAAGTACTTCGTTCTTGTTATGATTGTTGATTTGTTAAAGGAATTTTAGCGCGGACAAGAACGTCCTTGAGCGATTTTTCCTTTCTATAAGAAACAATCGGTGGCTGATTAAATATATCTTTGAGCCTAGGCTGTTGTTGAATGATGTGCCAGCGTTTCATGAGAATCTTTTTAAGATTCGGTGCGGTTCAAAACATTTTCTGTAGCTCAGAAAGCTGAGCTTGCATACTAGCGAAATTACCAGTTGTTGAACTTTCTTAGTGTTCTTATGTTGAGGTTTAGGCCTCATTCTGGGTCTGGCACGGTTTTTTGCTGCCTGCAAGGAACTTGACTGTTTCGGCTGATCTGGGTACAGGTTCTGGAGGTGCTGCTGTTGGGCTTGGATGGCCTGGTTGTCAGCAGCAAGGTTCTTTTCCTGCTCTTTGATCATCAGCGCCAGAAGTTCCGCGTGGGCTCTCTGACAAATCTGGTCCATGGAAGTCTGGAACTGGCGGTCGAACCTGATGTGTGGCTTGGGTCTGAACTGCAGGCCGTATGGACACGTGGAGTTTCTCGCGTGTTCTCTCAGGACTTGCAGGGACCGCTTGCACTTGGCTCTACGGGTTTCCAGGTTGGTCAGGCGATTCCGCGTGGTTTTTATGCCCTCATTCTGTTCAGTTCTCTGTTGTTTGGGGGCTGGCTCAGGAATCTTTTCTGGACTCTCAGTGTCACAAGATCTTTTAGGTGACTTGATAGGTGATAGTGCGGGAGCGGCGCTGCCCGACATTTCTGCTAAAATGGCGATCATCTCCGAATCGGAAACAGTAGTTGCCATGGTGTTTAGTTCTGAAAGAACTGTTGATCAGCTAATAGCGCAAGACCGGTTTCGGAACCAAACAATTGGATCCTTCGTCAGTTGCTTTATTTTCAAAGAGCTCACAGTGAGAGCTAGTGCTGATAGTGAAGTTCAAGTCTGCTTTTATAGTGCTTATTAATCAGCAAGGTGTTATGTGATTGGTTGTTAAAGCGAGAAGCTGATTGGACCAACTTAATTAACCAATCACGTTATGGAAATTTCGATCCGGCGTAATGTCAAGCTCGCACTTCGCACGTGCCCGTGCTGCGTGAGTAATTAGTGCGAAGTATGTTAACAGAACTCGTTTGTTTTTCGATAAAGTTGAAGTCACTCAAATAAAAATGAGTGATGTGGGATATTATCGAATTCTGATCGTTGTTCTGTGGTAGTTGATCAAAAAGTGACGTTGGATAAAAATCCGTTGTCTTGTTGACACGTAGAGATGCCCTAGATAGGACTAACACTTACGCGGGCAAGTAGCGGTTATACTCCGAAGAGTGTTTCATTTCAGGTTTAAATAAAGGCCACGAGTCCACAGCTTCTATGTTCGTAATGGAAAAAGATCAACTAAAACGGATCTAGAATTAATGATCGGTTATTTTGACTCTGTTGTTGTTACGCAGTCGGCATGCGTGTATTAATATAAAATGTCGTTAGCAGTGATCATATGCAAATTTCCTTCGAAGTGAAAGTACTTCGTTCTTGTTATGATTGTTGATTTGTTAAAGGAATTTTAGCGCGGACAAGAACGTCCTTGAGCGATTTTTCCTTTCTATAAGAAACAATCGGTGGCTGATTAAATATATCTTTGAGCCTAGGCTGTTGTTGAATGATGTGCCAGCGTTTCATGAGAATCTTTTTAAGATTCGGTGCGGTTCAAACCATTTTCTGTAGCTCAGAAAGCTGAGCTTGCATACTAGCGAAATTACCAGTTGTTGAACTTTCTTAGTGTTCTTATGTTGAGGTTTAGGCCTCATTCTGGGTCTGGCACGGTTTTTTTGCTGCCTGCAAGGAACTTGACTGTTTCGGCTGATCTGGGTACAGGTTCTGGAGGTGCTGCTGTTGGGCTTGGATGGCCTGGTTGTCAGCAGCAAGGTTCTTTTCCTGCTCTTTGATCATCAGCGCCAGAAGTTCCGCGTGGGCTCTCTGACAAATCTGGTCCATGGAAGTCTGGAACTGGCGGTCGAACCTGATGTGTGGCTTGGGTCTGAACTGCAGGCCGTATGGACACGTGGAGTTTCTCGCGTGTTCTCTCAGGACTTGCAGGGACCGCTTGCACTTGGCTCTACGGGTTTCCAGGTTGGTCAGGCGATTCCGCGTGGTTTTTATGCCCTCATTCTGTTCAGTTCTCTGTTGTTTGGGGGCTGGCTCAGGAATCTTTTCTGGACTCTCAGTGTCACAAGATCTTTTAGGTGACTTGATAGGTGATAGTGCGGGAGCGGCGCTGCCCGACATTTCTGCTAAAATGGCGATCATCTCCGAATCGGAAACAGTAGTTGCCATGGTGTTTAGTTCTGAAAGAACTGTTGATCAGCTAATAGCGCAAGACCGGTTTCGGAACCAAACAATTGGATCCTTCGTCAGTTGCTTTATTTTCAAAGAGCTCACAGTGAGAGCTAGTGCTGATAGTGAAGTTCAAGTCTGCTTTTATAGTGCTTATTAATCAGCAAGGTGTTATGTGATTGGTTGTTAAAGCGAGAAGCTGATTGGACCAACTTAATTAACCAATCACGTTATGGAAATTTCGATCCGGCGTAATGTCAAGCTCGCACTTCGCACGTGCCCGTGCTGCGTGAGTAATTAGTGCGAAGTATGTTAACAGAACTCGTTTGTTTTTCGATAAAGTTGAAGTCACTCAAATAAAAATGAGTGATGTGGGATATTATCGAATTCTGATCGTTGTTCTGTGGTAGTTGATCAAAAAGTGACGTTGGATAAAAATCCGTTGTCTTGTTGAGACGTAGAGATGCCCTAGATAGGACTAACACTTACGCGGGCAAGTAGCGGTTATACTCCGAAGAGTGTTTCATTTCAGGTTTAAATAAAGGCCACGAGTCCACAGCTTCTACGTTCGTAATGGAAAAAGATCAACTAAAACGGATCTAGAATTAATGATCGGTTATTTTGACTCTGTTGTTGTTACGCAGTCGGCATGCGTGTATTAATATAAAGAGTCGTTAGCAGTGATCATATGCAAATTTTCTTCGAAGTGAAAGTACTTCGTTCTTGTTATGATTGTTGATTTGTTAAAGGAATTTTAGCGCGGACAAGAACGTCCTTGAGCGATTTTTCCTTTCTATAAGAAACAATCGGTGGCTGATTAAATATATCTTTGAGCCTAGGCTGTTGTTGAATGATGTGCCAGCGTTTCATGAGAATCTTTTTAAGATTCGGTGCGGTTCAAAACATTTTCTGTAGCTCAGAAAGCTGAGCTTGCATACTAGCGAAATTACCAGTTGTTGAACTTTCTTAGTGTTCTTATGTTGAGGTTTAGGCCTCATTCTGGGTCTGGCACGGTTTTTTGCTGCCTGCAAGGAACTTGACTGTTTCGGCTGATCTGGGTACAGGTTCTGGAGGTGCTGCTGTTGGGCTTGGATGGCCTGGTTGTCAGCAGCAAGGTTCTTTTCCTGCTCTTTGATCATCAGCGCCAGAAGTTCCGCGTGGGCTCTCTGACAAATCTGGTCCATGGAAGTCTGGAACTGGCGGTCGAACCTGATGTGTGGCTTGGGTCTGAACTGCAGGCCGTATGGACACGTGGAGTTTCTCGCGTGTTCTCTCAGGACTTGCAGGGACCGCTTGCACTTGGCTCTACGGGTTTCCAGGTTGGTCAGGCGATTCCGCGTGGTTTTTATGCCCTCATTCTGTTCAGTTCTCTGTTGTTTGGGGGCTGGCTCAGGAATCTTTTCTGGACTCTCAGTGTCACAAGATCTTTTAGGTGACTTGATAGGTGATAGTGCGGGAGCGGCGCTGCCCGACATTTCTGCTAAAATGGCGATCATCTCCGAATCGGAAACAGTAGTTGCCATGGTGTTTAGTTCTGAAAGAACTGTTGATCAGCTAATAGCGCAAGACCGGTTTCGGAACCAAACAATTGGATCCTTCGTCAGTTGTTTTATTTTCAAAGAGCTCACAGTGAGAGCTAGTGCTGATAGTAAAGTTCAAGTCTGCTTTTATAGTGCTTATTAATCAGCAAGGTGTTATGTGATTGGTTGTTAAAGCGAGAAGCTGATTGGACCAACTTAATTAACCAATCACGTTATGGAAATTTCGATCCGGCGTAATGTCAAGCTCGCACTTCGCACGTGCCCGTGCTGCGTGAGTAATTAGTGCGAAGTATGTTAACAGAACTCGTTTGTTTTTCGATAAAGTTGAAGTCACTCATATAAAAATGAGTGATGTGGGATATTATCGAATTCTGATCGTTGTTCTGTGGTAGTTGATCAAAAAGTGACGTTGGATAAAAATCCGTTGTCTTGTTGAGACGTAGAGATGCCCTAGATAGGACTAACACTTACGCGGGCAAGTAGCGGTTATACTCCGAAGAGTGTTTCATTTCAGGTTTAAATAAAGGCCACGAGTCCACAGCTTCTATGTTCGTAATGGAAAAAGATCAACTAAAACGGATCTAGAATTAATGATCGGTTATTTTGACTCTGTTGTTGTTACGCAGTCGGCATGCGTGTATTAATATAAAATGTCGTTAGCAGTGATCATATGCAAATTTCCTTCGAAGTGAAAGTACTTCGTTCTTGTTATGATTGTTGATTTGTTAAAGGAATTTTAGCGCGGACAAGAACGTCCTTGAGCGATTTTTCCTTTCTATAAGAAACAATCGGTGGCTGATTAAATATATCTTTGAGCCTAGGCTGTTGTTGAATGATGTGCCAGCGTTTCATGAGAATCTTTTTAAGATTCGGTGCGGTTCAAAACATTTTCTGTAGCTCAGAAAGCTGAGCTTGCATACTAGCGAAATTACCAGTTGTTGAACTTTCTTAGTGTTCTTATGTTGAGGTTTAGGCCTCATTCTGGGTCTGGCACGGTTTTTTGCTGCCTGCAAGGAACTTGACTGTTTCGGCTGATCTGGGTACAGGTTCTGGAGGTGCTGCTGTTGGGCTTGGATGGCCTGGTTGTCAGCAGCAAGGTTCTTTTCCTGCTCTTTGATCATCAGCGCCAGAAGTTCCGCGTGGGCTCTCTGACAAATCTGGTCCATGGAACTCTGGAACTGGCGGTCGAACCTGATGTGTGGCTTGGGTCTGAACTGCAGGCCGTATGGACACGTGGAGTTTCTCGCGTGTTCTCTCAGGACTTGCAGGGACCGCTTGCACTTGGCTCTACGGGTTTCCAGGTTGGTCAGGCGATTCCGCGTGGTTTTTATGCCCTCATTCTGTTCAGTTCTCTGTTGTTTGGGGGCTGGCTCAGGAATCTTTTCTGGACTCTCAGTGTCACAAGATCTTTTAGGTGACTTGATAGGTGATAGTGCGGGAGCGGCGCTGCCCGACATTTCTGCTAAAATGGCGATCATCTCCGAATCGGAAACAGTAGTTGCCATGGTGTTTAGTTCTGAAAGAACTGTTGATCAGCTAATAGCGCAAGACCGGTTTCGGAACCAAACAATTGGATCCTTCGTCAGTTGTTTTATTTTCAAAGAGCTCACAGTGAGAGCTAGTGCTGATAGTAAAGTTCAAGTCTGCTTTTATAGTGCTTATTAATCAGCAAGGTGTTATGTGATTGGTTGTTAAAGCGAGAAGCTGATTGGACCAACTTAATTAACCAATCACGTTATGGAAATTTCGATCCGGCGTAATGTCAAGCTCGCACTTCGCACGTGCCCGTGCTGCGTGAGTAATTAGTGCGAAGTATGTTAACAGAACTCGTTTGTTTTTCGATAAAGTTGAAGTCACTCATATAAAAATGAGTGATGTGGGATATTATCGAATTCTGATCGTTGTTCTGTGGTAGTTGATCAAAAAGTGACGTTGGATAAAAATCCGTTGTCTTGTTGAGACGTAGAGATGCCCTAGATAGGACTAACACTTACGCGGGCAAGTAGCGGTTATACTCCGAAGAGTGTTTCATTTCAGGTTTAAATAAAGGCCACGAGTCCACAGCTTCTATGTTCGTAATGGAAAAAGATCAACTAAAACGGATCTAGAATTAATGATCGGTTATTTTGACTCTGTTGTTGTTACGCAGTCGGCATGCGTGTATTAATATAAAATGTCGTTAGCAGTGATCATATGCAAATTTCCTTCGAAGTGAAAGTACTTCGTTCTTGTTATGATTGTTGATTTGTTAAAGGAATTTTAGCGCGGACAAGAACGTCCTTGAGCGATTTTTCCTTTCTATAAGAAACAATCGGTGGCTGATTAAATATATCTTTGAGCCTAGGCTGTTGTTGAATGATGTGCCAGCGTTTCATGAGAATCTTTTTAAGATTCGGTGCGGTTCAAAACATTTTCTGTAGCTCAGAAAGCTGAGCTTGCATACTAGCGAAATTACCAGTTGTTGAACTTTCTTAGTGTTCTTATGTTGAGGTTTAGGCCTCATTCTGGGTCTGGCACGGTTTTTTGCTGCCTGCAAGGAACTTGACTGTTTCGGCTGATCTGGGTACAGGTTCTGGAGGTGCTGCTGTTGGGCTTGGATGGCCTGGTTGTCAGCAGCAAGGTTCTTTTCCTGCTCTTTGATCATCAGCGCCAGAAGTTCCGCGTGGGCTCTCTGACAAATCTGGTCCATGGAAGTCTGGAACTGGCGGTCGAACCTGATGTGTGGCTTGGGTCTGAACTGCAGGCCGTATGGACACGTGGAGTTTCTCGCGTGTTCTCTCAGGACTTGCAGGGACCGCTTGCACTTGGCTCTACGGGTTTCCAGGTTGGTCAGGCGATTCCGCGTGGTTTTTATGCCCTCATTCTGTTCAGTTCTCTGTTGTTTGGGGGCTGGCTCAGGAATCTTTTCTGGACTCTCAGTGTCACAAGATCTTTTAGGTGACTTGATAGGTGATAGTGCGGGAGCGGCGCTGCCCGACATTTCTGCTAAAATGGCGATCATCTCCGAATCGGAAACAGTAGTTGCCATGGTGTTTAGTTCTGAAAGAACTGTTGATCAGCTAATAGCGCAAGACCGGTTTCGGAACCAAACAATTGGATCCTTCGTCAGTTGTTTTATTTTCAAAGAGCTCACAGTGAGAGCTAGTGCTGATAGTAAAGTTCAAGTCTGCTTTTATAGTGCTTATTAATCAGCAAGGTGTTATGTGATTGGTTGTTAAAGCGAGAAGCTGATTGGACCAACTTAATTAACCAATCACGTTATGGAAATTTCGATCCGGCGTAATGTCAAGCTCGCACTTCGCACGTGCCCGTGCTGCGTGAGTAATTAGTGCGAAGTATGTTAACAGAACTCGTTTGTTTTTCGATAAAGTTGAAGTCACTCATATAAAAATGAGTGATGTGGGATATTATCGAATTCTGATCGTTGTTCTGTGGTAGTTGATCAAAAAGTGACGTTGGATAAAAATCCGTTGTCTTGTTGAGACGTAGAGATGCCCTAGATAGGACTAACACTTACGCGGGCAAGTAGCGGTTATACTCCGAAGAGTGTTTCATTTCAGGTTTAAATAAAGGCCACGAGTCCACAGCTTCTATGTTCGTAATGGAAAAAGATCAACTAAAACGGATCTAGAATTAATGATCGGTTATTTTGACTCTGTTGTTGTTACGCAGTCGGCATGCGTGTATTAATATAAAATGTCGTTAGCAGTGATCATATGCAAATTTCCTTCGAAGTGAAAGTACTTCGTTCTTGTTATGATTGTTGATTTGTTAAAGGAATTTTAGCGCGGACAAGAACGTCCTTGAGCGATTTTTCCTTTCTATAAGAAACAATCGGTGGCTGATTAAATATATCTTTGAGCCTAGGCTGTTGTTGAATGATGTGCCAGCGTTTCATGAGAATCTTTTTAAGATTCGGTGCGGTTCAAAACATTTTCTGTAGCTCAGAAAGCTGAGCTTGCATACTAGCGAAATTACCAGTTGTTGAACTTTCTTAGTGTTCTTATGTTGAGGTTTAGGCCTCATTCTGGGTCTGGCACGGTTTTTTGCTGCCTGCAAGGAACTTGACTGTTTCGGCTGATCTGGGTACAGGTTCTGGAGGTGCTGCTGTTGGGCTTGGATGGCCTGGTTGTCAGCAGCAAGGTTCTTTTCCTGCTCTTTGATCATCAGCGCCAGAAGTTCCGCGTGGGCTCTCTGACAAATCTGGTCCATGGAAGTCTGGAACTGGCGGTCGAACCTGATGTGTGGCTTGGGTCTGAACTGCAGGCCGTATGGACACGTGGAGTTTCTCGCGTGTTCTCTCAGGACTTGCAGGGACCGCTTGCACTTGGCTCTACGGGTTTCCAGGTTGGTCAGGCGATTCCGCGTGGTTTTTATGCCCTCATTCTGTTCAGTTCTCTGTTGTTTGGGGGCTGGCTCAGGAATCTTTTCTGGACTCTCAGTGTCACAAGATCTTTTAGGTGACTTGATAGGTGATAGTGCGGGAGCGGCGCTGCCCGACATTTCTGCTAAAATGGCGATCATCTCCGAATCGGAAACAGTAGTTGCCATGGTGTTTAGTTCTGAAAGAACTGTTGATCAGCTAATAGCGCAAGACCGGTTTCGGAACCAAACAATTGGATCCTTCGTCAGTTGTTTTATTTTCAAAGAGCTCACAGTGAGAGCTAGTGCTGATAGTAAAGTTCAAGTCTGCTTTTATAGTGCTTATTAATCAGCAAGGTGTTATGTGATTGGTTGTTAAAGCGAGAAGCTGATTGGACCAACTTAATTAACCAATCACGTTATGGAAATTTCGATCCGGCGTAATGTCAAGCTCGCACTTCGCACGTGCCCGTGCTGCGTGAGTAATTAGTGCGAAGTATGTTAACAGAACTCGTTTGTTTTTCGATAAAGTTGAAGTCACTCATATAAAAATGAGTGATGTGGGATATTATCGAATTCTGATCGTTGTTCTGTGGTAGTTGATCAAAAAGTGACGTTGGATAAAAATCCGTTGTCTTGTTGAGACGTAGAGATGCCCTAGATAGGACTAACACTTACGCGGGCAAGTAGCGGTTATACTCCGAAGAGTGTTTCATTTCAGGTTTAAATAAAGGCCACGAGTCCACAGCTTCTATGTTCGTAATGGAAAAAGATCAACTAAAACGGATCTAGAATTAATGATCGGTTATTTTGACTCTGTTGTTGTTACGCAGTCGGCATGCGTGTATTAATATAAAATGTCGTTAGCAGTGATCATATGCAAATTTCCTTCGAAGTGAAAGTACTTCGTTCTTGTTATGATTGTTGATTTGTTAAAGGAATTTTAGCGCGGACAAGAACGTCCTTGAGCGATTTTTCCTTTCTATAAGAAACAATCGGTGGCTGATTAAATATATCTTTGAGCCTAGGCTGTTGTTGAATGATGTGCCAGCGTTTCATGAGAATCTTTTTAAGATTCGGTGCGGTTCAAAACATTTTCTGTAGCTCAGAAAGCTGAGCTTGCATACTAGCTAAATTACCAGTTGTTGAACTTTCTTAGTGTTCTTATGTTGAGGTTTAGGCCTCATTCTGGGTCTGGCACGGTTTTTTGCTGCCTGCAAGGAACTTGACTGTTTCGGCTGATCTGGGTACAGGTTCTGGAGGTGCTGCTGTTGGGCTTGGATGGCCTGGTTGTCAGCAGCAAGGTTCTTTTCCTGCTCTTTGATCATCAGCGCCAGAAGTTCCGCGTGGGCTCTCTGACAAATCTGGTCCATGGAACTCTGGAACTGGCGGTCGAACCTGATGTGTGGCTTGGGTCTGAACTGCAGGCCGTATGGACACGTGGAGTTTCTCGCGTGTTCTCTCAGGACTTGCAGGGACCGCTTGCACTTGGCTCTATGGGTTTCCAGGTTGGTCAGGCGATTCCGCGTGGTTTTTATGCCCTCATTCTGTTCAGTTCTCTGTTGTTTGGGGGCTGGCTCAGGAATCTTTTCTGGACTCTCAGTGTCACAAGATCTTTTAGGTGACTTGATAGGTGATAGTGCGGGAGCGGCGCTGCCCGACATTTCTGCTAAAATGGCGATCATCTCCGAATCGGAAACAGTAGTTGCCATGGTGTTTAGTTCTGAAAGAACTGTTGATCAGCTAATAGCGCAAGACCGGTTTCGGAACCAAACAATTGGATCCTTCGTCAGTTGTTTTATTTTCAAAGAGCTCACAGTGAGAGCTAGTGCTGATAGTAAAGTTCAAGTCTGCTTTTATAGTGCTTATTAATCAGCAAGGTGTTATGTGATTGGTTGTTAAAGCGAGAAGCTGATTGGACCAACTTAATTAACCAATCACGTTATGGAAATTTCGATCCGGCGTAATGTCAAGCTCGCACTTCGCACGTGCCCGTGCTGCGTGAGTAATTAGTGCGAAGTATGTTAACAGAACTCGTTTGTTTTTCGATAAAGTTGAAGTCACTCAAATAAAAATGAGTGATGTGGGATATTATCGAATTCTGATCGTTGTTCTGTGGTAGTTGATCAAAAAGTGACGTTGGATAAAAATCCGTTGTCTTGTTGAGACGTAGAGATGCCCTAGATAGGACTAACACTTACGCGGGCAAGTAGCGGTTATACTCCGAAGAGTGTTTCATTTCAGGTTTAAATAAAGGCCACGAGTCCACAGCTTCTACGTTCGTAATGGAAAAAGATGAACTAAAACGGATCTAGAATTAATGATCGGTTATTTTGACTCTGTTGTTGTTACGCAGTCGGCATGCGTGTATTAATATAAAATGTCGTTAGCAGTGATCATATGCAAATTTCCTTCGAAGTGAAAGTACTTCGTTCTTGTTATGATTGTTGATTTGTTAAAGGAATTTTAGCGCGGACAAGAACGTCCTTGAGCGATTTTTCCTTTCTATAAGAAACAATCGGTGGCTGATTAAATATATCTTTGAGCCTAGGCTGTTGTTGAATGATGTGCCAGCGTTTCATGAGAATCTTTTTAAGATTCGGTGCGGTTCAAAACATTTTCTGTAGCTCAGAAAGCTGAGCTTGCATACTAGCGAAATTACCAGTTGTTGAACTTTCTTAGTGTTCTTATGTTGAGGTTTAGGCCTCATTCTGGGTCTGGCACGGTTTTTTGCTGCCTGCAAGGAACTTGACTGTTTCGGCTGATCTGGGTACAGGTTCTGGAGGTGCTGCTGTTGGGCTTGGATGGCCTGGTTGTCAGCAGCAAGGTTCTTTTCCTGCTCTTTGATCATCAGCGCCAGAAGTTCCGCGTGGGCTCTCTGACAAATCTGGTCCATGGAAGTCTGGAACTGGCGGTCGAACCTGATGTGTGGCTTGGGTCTGAACTGCAGGCCGTATGGACACGTGGAGTTTCTCGCGTGTTCTCTCAGGACTTGCAGGGACCGCTTGCACTTGGCTCTACGGGTTTCCAGGTTGGTCAGGCGATTCCGCGTGGTTTTTATGCCCTCATTCTGTTCAGTTCTCTGTTGTTTGGGGGCTGGCTCAGGAATCTTTTCTGGACTCTCAGTGTCACAAGATCTTTTAGGTGACTTGATAGGTGATAGTGCGGGAGCGGCGCTGCCCGACATTTCTGCTAAAATGGCGATCATCTCCGAATCGGAAACAGTAGTTGCCATGGTGTTTAGTTCTGAAAGAACTGTTGATCAGCTAATAGCGCAAGACCGGTTTCGGAACCAAACAATTGGATCCTTCGTCAGTTGTTTTATTTTCAAAGAGCTCACAGTGAGAGCTAGTGCTGATAGTAAAGTTCAAGTCTGCTTTTATAGTGCTTATTAATCAGCAAGGTGTTATGTGATTGGTTGTTAAAGCGAGAAGCTGATTGGACCAACTTAATTAACCAATCACGTTATGGAAATTTCGATCCGGCGTAATGTCAAGCTCGCACTTCGCACGTGCCCGTGCTGCGTGAGTAATTAGTGCGAAGTATGTTAACAGAACTCGTTTGTTTTTCGATAAAGTTGAAGTCACTCATATAAAAATGAGTGATGTGGGATATTATCAAATTCTGATCGTTGTTCTGTGGTAGTTGATCAAAAAGTGACGTTGGATAAAAATCCGTTGTCTTGTTGAGACGTAGAGATGCCCTAGATAGGACTAACACTTACGCGGGCAAGTAGCGGTTATACTCCGAAGAGTGTTTCATTTCAGGTTTAAATAAAGGCCACGAGTCCACAGCTTCTATGTTCGTAATGGAAAAAGATCAACTAAAACGGATCTAGAATTAATGATCGGTTATTTTGACTCTGTTGTTGTTACGCAGTCGGCATGCGTGTATTAATATAAAATGTCGTTAGCAGTGATCATATGCAAATTTCCTTCGAAGTGAAAGTACTTCGTTCTTGTTATGATTGTTGATTTGTTAAAGGAATTTTAGCGCGGACAAGAACGTCCTTGAGCGATTTTTCCTTTCTATAAGAAACAATCGGTGGCTGATTAAATATATCTTTGAGCCTAGGCTGTTGTTGAATGATGTGCCAGCGTTTCATGAGAATCTTTTTAAGATTCGGTGCGGTTCAAAACATTTTCTGTAGCTCAGAAAGCTGAGCTTGCATACTAGCGAAATTACCAGTTGTTGAACTTTCTTAGTGTTCTTATGTTGAGGTTTAGGCCTCATTCTGGGTCTGGCACGGTTTTTTGCTGCCTGCAAGGAACTTGACTGTTTCGGCTGATCTGGGTACAGGTTCTGGAGGTGCTGCTGTTGGGCTTGGATGGCCTGGTTGTCAGCAGCAAGGTTCTTTTCCTGCTCTTTGATCATCAGCGCCAGAAGTTCCGCGTGGGCTCTCTGACAAATCTGGTCCATGGAACTCTGGAACTGGCGGTCGAACCTGATGTGTGGCTTGGGTCTGAACTGCAGGCCGTATGGACACGTGGAGTTTCTCGTGTGTTCTCTCAGGACTTGCAGGGACCGCTTGCACTTGGCTCTACGGGTTTCCAGGTTGGTCAGGCGATTCCGCGTGGTTTTTATGCCCTCATTCTGTTCAGTTCTCTGTTGTTTGGGGGCTGGCTCAGGAATCTTTTCTGGACTCTCAGTGTCACAAGATCTTTTAGGTGACTTGATAGGTGATAGTGCGGGAGCGGCGCTGCCCGACATTTCTGCTAAAATGGCGATCATCTCCGAATCGGAAACAGTAGTTGCCATGGTGTTTAGTTCTGAAAGAACTGTTGATCAGCTAATAGCGCAAGACCGGTTTCGGAACCAAACAATTGGATCCTTCGTCAGTTGTTTTATTTTCAAAGAGCTCACAGTGAGAGCTAGTGCTGATAGTAAAGTTCAAGTCTGCTTTTATAGTGCTTATTAATCAGCAAGGTGTTATGTGATTGGTTGTTAAAGCGAGAAGCTGATTGGACCAACTTAATTAACCAATCACGTTATGGAAATTTCGATCCGGCGTAATGTCAAGCTCGCACTTCGCACGTGCCCGTGCTGCGTGAGTAATTAGTGCGAAGTATGTTAACAGAACTCGTTTGTTTTTCGATAAAGTTGAAGTCACTCAAATAAAAATGAGTGATGTGGGATATTATCGAATTCTGATCGTTGTTCTGTGGTAGTTGATCAAAAAGTGACGTTGGATAAAAATCCGTTGTCTTGTTGAGACGTAGAGATGCCCTAGATAGGACTAACACTTACGCGGGCAAGTAGCGGTTATACTCCGAAGAGTGTTTCATTTCAGGTTTAAATAAAGGCCACGAGTCCACAGCTTCTATGTTCGTAATGGAAAAAGATCAACTAAAACGGATCTAGAATTAATGATCGGTTATTTTGACTCTGTTGTTGTTACGCAGTCGGCATGCGTGTATTAATATAAAATGTCGTTAGCAGTGATCATATGCAAATTTCCTTCGAAGTGAAAGTACTTCGTTCTTGTTATGATTGTTGATTTGTTAAAGGAATTTTAGCGCGGACAAGAACGTCCTTGAGCGATTTTTCCTTTCTATAAGAAACAATCGGTGGCTGATTAAATATATCTTTGAGCCTAGGCTGTTGTTGAATGATGTGCCAGCGTTTCATGAGAATCTTTTTAAGATTCGGTGCGGTTCAAAACATTTTCTGTAGCTCAGAAAGCTGAGCTTGCATACTAGCGAAATTACCAGTTGTTGAACTTTCTTAGTGTTCTTATGTTGAGGTTTAGGCCTCATTCTGGGTCTGGCACGGTTTTTTGCTGCCTGCAAGGAACTTGACTGTTTCGGCTGATCTGGGTACAGGTTCTGGAGGTGCTGCTGTTGGGCTTGGATGGCCTGGTTGTCAGCAGCAAGGTTCTTTTCCTGCTCTTTGATCATCAGCGCCAGAAGTTCCGCGTGGGCTCTCTGACAAATCTGGTCCATGGAAGTCTGGAACTGGCGGTCGAACCTGATGTGTGGCTTGGGTCTGAACTGCAGGCCGTATGGACACGTGGAGTTTCTCGCGTGTTCTCTCAGGACTTGCAGGGACCGCTTGCACTTGGCTCTACGGGTTTCCAGGTTGGTCAGGCGATTCCGCGTGGTTTTTATGCCCTCATTCTGTTCAGTTCTCTGTTGTTTGGGGGCTGGCTCAGGAATCTTTTCTGGACTCTCAGTGTCACAAGATCTTTTAGGTGACTTGATAGGTGATAGTGCGGGAGCGGCGCTGCCCGACATTTCTGCTAAAATGGCGATCATCTCCGAATCGGAAACAGTAGTTGCCATGGTGTTTAGTTCTGAAAGAACTGTTGATCAGCTAATAGCGCAAGACCGGTTTCGGAACCAAACAATTGGATCCTTCGTCAGTTGTTTTATTTTCAAAGAGCTCACAGTGAGAGCTAGTGCTGATAGTAAAGTTCAAGTCTGCTTTTATAGTGCTTATTAATCAGCAAGGTGTTATGTGATTGGTTGTTAAAGCGAGAAGCTGATTGGACCAACTTAATTAACCAATCACGTTATGGAAATTTCGATCCGGCGTAATGTCAAGCTCGCACTTCGCACGTGCCCGTGCTGCGTGAGTAATTAGTGCGAAGTATGTTAACAGAACTCGTTTGTTTTTCGATAAAGTTGAAGTCACTCATATAAAAATGAGTGATGTGGGATATTATCGAATTCTGATCGTTGTTCTGTGGTAGTTGATCAAAAAGTGACGTTGGATAAAAATCCGTTGTCTTGTTGAGACGTAGAGATGCCCTAGATAGGACTAACACTTACGCGGGCAAGTAGCGGTTATACTCCGAAGAGTGTTTCATTTCAGGTTTAAATAAAGGCCACGAGTCCACAGCTTCTATGTTCGTAATGGAAAAAGATCAACTAAAACGGATCTAGAATTAATGATCGGTTATTTTGACTCTGTTGTTGTTACGCAGTCGGCATGCGTGTATTAATATAAAATGTCGTTAGCAGTGATCATATGCAAATTTCCTTCGAAGTGAAAGTACTTCGTTCTTGTTATGATTGTTGATTTGTTAAAGGAATTTTAGCGCGGACAAGAACGTCCTTGAGCGATTTTTCCTTTCTATAAGAAACAATCGGTGGCTGATTAAATATATCTTTGAGCCTAGGCTGTTGTTGAATGATGTGCCAGCGTTTCATGAGAATCTTTTTAAGATTCGGTGCGGTTCAAAACATTTTCTGTAGCTCAGAAAGCTGAGCTTGCATACTAGCGAAATTACCAGTTGTTGAACTTTCTTAGTGTTCTTATGTTGAGGTTTAGGCCTCATTCTGGGTCTGGCACGGTTTTTTGCTGCCTGCAAGGAACTTGACTGTTTCGGCTGATCTGGGTACAGGTTCTGGAGGTGCTGCTGTTGGGCTTGGATGGCCTGGTTGTCAGCAGCAAGGTTCTTTTCCTGCTCTTTGATCATCAGCGCCAGAAGTTCCGCGTGGGCTCTCTGACAAATCTGGTCCATGGAACTCTGGAACTGGCGGTCGAACCTGATGTGTGGCTTGGGTCTGAACTGCAGGCCGTATGGACACGTGGAGTTTCTCGCGTGTTCTCTCAGGACTTGCAGGGACCGCTTGCACTTGGCTCTACGGGTTTCCAGGTTGGTCAGGCGATTCCGCGTGGTTTTTATGCCCTCATTCTGTTCAGTTCTCTGTTGTTTGGGGGCTGGCTCAGGAATCTTTTCTGGACTCTCAGTGTCACAAGATCTTTTAGGTGACTTGATAGGTGATAGTGCGGGAGCGGCGCTGCCCGACATTTCTGCTAAAATGGCGATCATCTCCGAATCGGAAACAGTAGTTGCCATGGTGTTTAGTTCTGAAAGAACTGTTGATCAGCTAATAGCGCAAGACCGGTTTCGGAACCAAACAATTGGATCCTTCGTCAGTTGTTTTATTTTCAAAGAGCTCACAGTGAGAGCTAGTGCTGATAGTAAAGTTCAAGTCTGCTTTTATAGTGCTTATTAATCAGCAAGGTGTTATGTGATTGGTTGTTAAAGCGAGAAGCTGATTGGACCAACTTAATTAACCAATCACGTTATGGAAATTTCGATCCGGCGTAATGTCAAGCTCGCACTTCGCACGTGCCCGTGCTGCGTGAGTAATTAGTGCGAAGTATGTTAACAGAACTCGTTTGTTTTTCGATAAAGTTGAAGTCACTCATATAAAAATGAGTGATGTGGGATATTATCGAATTCTGATCGTTGTTCTGTGGTAGTTGATCAAAAAGTGACGTTGGATAAAAATCCGTTGTCTTGTTGAGACGTAGAGATGCCCTAGATAGGACTAACACTTACGCGGGCAAGTAGCGGTTATACTCCGAAGAGTGTTTCATTTCAGGTTTAAATAAAGGCCACGAGTCCACAGCTTCTATGTTCGTAATGGAAAAAGATCAACTAAAACGGATCTAGAATTAATGATCGGTTATTTTGACTCTGTTGTTGTTACGCAGTCGGCATGCGTGTATTAATATAAAATGTCGTTAGCAGTGATCATATGCAAATTTCCTTCGAAGTGAAAGTACTTCGTTCTTGTTATGATTGTTGATTTGTTAAAGGAATTTTAGCGCGGACAAGAACGTCCTTGAGCGATTTTTCCTTTCTATAAGAAACAATCGGTGGCTGATTAAATATATCTTTGAGCCTAGGCTGTTGTTGAATGATGTGCCAGCGTTTCATGAGAATCTTTTTAAGATTCGGTGCGGTTCAAAACATTTTCTGTAGCTCAGAAAGCTGAGCTTGCATACTAGCGAAATTACCAGTTGTTGAACTTTCTTAGTGTTCTTATGTTGAGGTTTAGGCCTCATTCTGGGTCTGGCACGGTTTTTTGCTGCCTGCAAGGAACTTGACTGTTTCGGCTGATCTGGGTACAGGTTCTGGAGGTGCTGCTGTTGGGCTTGGATGGCCTGGTTGTCAGCAGCAAGGTTCTTTTCCTGCTCTTTGATCATCAGCGCCAGAAGTTCCGCGTGGGCTCTCTGACAAATCTGGTCCATGGAAGTCTGGAACTGGCGGTCGAACCTGATGTGTGGCTTGGGTCTGAACTGCAGGCCGTATGGACACGTGGAGTTTCTCGCGTGTTCTCTCAGGACTTGCAGGGACCGCTTGCACTTGGCTCTACGGGTTTCCAGGTTGGTCAGGCGATTCCGCGTGGTTTTTATGCCCTCATTCTGTTCAGTTCTCTGTTGTTTGGGGGCTGGCTCAGGAATCTTTTCTGGACTCTCAGTGTCACAAGATCTTTTAGGTGACTTGATAGGTGATAGTGCGGGAGCGGCGCTGCCCGACATTTCTGCTAAAATGGCGATCATCTCCGAATCGGAAACAGTAGTTGCCATGGTGTTTAGTTCTGAAAGAACTGTTGATCAGCTAATAGCGCAAGACCGGTTTCGGAACCAAACAATTGGATCCTTCGTCAGTTGTTTTATTTTCAAAGAGCTCACAGTGAGAGCTAGTGCTGATAGTAAAGTTCAAGTCTGCTTTTATAGTGCTTATTAATCAGCAAGGTGTTATGTGATTGGTTGTTAAAGCGAGAAGCTGATTGGACCAACTTAATTAACCAATCACGTTATGGAAATTTCGATCCGGCGTAATGTCAAGCTCGCACTTCGCACGTGCCCGTGCTGCGTGAGTAATTAGTGCGAAGTATGTTAACAGAACTCGTTTGTTTTTCGATAAAGTTGAAGTCACTCATATAAAAATGAGTGATGTGGGATATTATCGAATTCTGATCGTTGTTCTGTGGTAGTTGATCAAAAAGTGACGTTGGATAAAAATCCGTTGTCTTGTTGAGACGTAGAGATGCCCTAGATAGGACTAACACTTACGCGGGCAAGTAGCGGTTATACTCCGAAGAGTGTTTCATTTCAGGTTTAAATAAAGGCCACGAGTCCACAGCTTCTATGTTCGTAATGGAAAAAGATCAACTAAAACGGATCTAGAATTAATGATCGGTTATTTTGACTCTGTTGTTGTTACGCAGTCGGCATGCGTGTATTAATATAAAATGTCGTTAGCAGTGATCATATGCAAATTTCCTTCGAAGTGAAAGTACTTCGTTCTTGTTATGATTGTTGATTTGTTAAAGGAATTTTAGCGCGGACAAGAACGTCCTTGAGCGATTTTTCCTTTCTATAAGAAACAATCGGTGGCTGATTAAATATATCTTTGAGCCTAGGCTGTTGTTGAATGATGTGCCAGCGTTTCATGAGAATCTTTTTAAGATTCGGTGCGGTTCAAAACATTTTCTGTAGCTCAGAAAGCTGAGCTTGCATACTAGCGAAATTACCAGTTGTTGAACTTTCTTAGTGTTCTTATGTTGAGGTTTAGGCCTCATTCTGGGTCTGGCACGGTTTTTTGCTGCCTGCAAGGAACTTGACTGTTTCGGCTGATCTGGGTACAGGTTCTGGAGGTGCTGCTGTTGGGCTTGGATGGCCTGGTTGTCAGCAGCAAGGTTCTTTTCCTGCTCTTTGATCATCAGCGCCAGAAGTTCCGCGTGGGCTCTCTGACAAATCTGGTCCATGGAACTCTGGAACTGGCGGTCGAACCTGATGTGTGGCTTGGGTCTGAACTGCAGGCCGTATGGACACGTGGAGTTTCTCGCGTGTTCTCTCAGGACTTGCAGGGACCGCTTGCACTTGGCTCTATGGGTTTCCAGGTTGGTCAGGCGATTCCGCGTGGTTTTTATGCCCTCATTCTGTTCAGTTCTCTGTTGTTTGGGGGCTGGCTCAGGAATCTTTTCTGGACTCTCAGTGTCACAAGATCTTTTAGGTGACTTGATAGGTGATAGTGCGGGAGCGGCGCTGCCCGACATTTCTGCTAAAATGGCGATCATCTCCGAATCGGAAACAGTAGTTGCCATGGTGTTTAGTTCTGAAAGAACTGTTGATCAGCTAATAGCGCAAGACCGGTTTCGGAACCAAACAATTGGATCCTTCGTCAGTTGTTTTATTTTCAAAGAGCTCACAGTGAGAGCTAGTGCTGATAGTAAAGTTCAAGTCTGCTTTTATAGTGCTTATTAATCAGCAAGGTGTTATGTGATTGGTTGTTAAAGCGAGAAGCTGATTGGACCAACTTAATTAACCAATCACGTTATGGAAATTTCGATCCGGCGTAATGTCAAGCTCGCACTTCGCACGTGCCCGTGCTGCGTGAGTAATTAGTGCGAAGTATGTTAACAGAACTCGTTTGTTTTTCGATAAAGTTGAAGTCACTCAAATAAAAATGAGTGATGTGGGATATTATCGAATTCTGATCGTTGTTCTGTGGTAGTTGATCAAAAAGTGACGTTGGATAAAAATCCGTTGTCTTGTTGAGACGTAGAGATGCCCTAGATAGGACTAACACTTACGCGGGCAAGTAGCGGTTATACTCCGAAGAGTGTTTCATTTCAGGTTTAAATAAAGGCCACGAGTCCACAGCTTCTACGTTCGTAATGGAAAAAGATGAACTAAAACGGATCTAGAATTAATGATCGGTTATTTTGACTCTGTTGTTGTTACGCAGTCGGCATGCGTGTATTAATATAAAATGTCGTTAGCAGTGATCATATGCAAATTTCCTTCGAAGTGAAAGTACTTCGTTCTTGTTATGATTGTTGATTTGTTAAAGGAATTTTAGCGCGGACAAGAACGTCCTTGAGCGATTTTTCCTTTCTATAAGAAACAATCGGTGGCTGATTAAATATATCTTTGAGCCTAGGCTGTTGTTGAATGATGTGCCAGCGTTTCATGAGAATCTTTTTAAGATTCGGTGCGGTTCAAAACATTTTCTGTAGCTCAGAAAGCTGAGCTTGCATACTAGCGAAATTACCAGTTGTTGAACTTTCTTAGTGTTCTTATGTTGAGGTTTAGGCCTCATTCTGGGTCTGGCACGGTTTTTTGCTGCCTGCAAGGAACTTGACTGTTTCGGCTGATCTGGGTACAGGTTCTGGAGGTGCTGCTGTTGGGCTTGGATGGCCTGGTTGTCAGCAGCAAGGTTCTTTTCCTGCTCTTTGATCATCAGCGCCAGAAGTTCCGCGTGGGCTCTCTGACAAATCTGGTCCATGGAAGTCTGGAACTGGCGGTCGAACCTGATGTGTGGCTTGGGTCTGAACTGCAGGCCGTATGGACACGTGGAGTTTCTCGCGTGTTCTCTCAGGACTTGCAGGGACCGCTTGCACTTGGCTCTATGGGTTTCCAGGTTGGTCAGGCGATTCCGCGTGGTTTTTATGCCCTCATTCTGTTCAGTTCTCTGTTGTTTGGGGGCTGGCTCAGGAATCTTTTCTGGACTCTCAGTGTCACAAGATCTTTTAGGTGACTTGATAGGTGATAGTGCGGGAGCGGCGCTGCCCGACATTTCTGCTAAAATGGCGATCATCTCCGAATCGGAAACAGTAGTTGCCATGGTGTTTAGTTCTGAAAGAACTGTTGATCAGCTAATAGCGCAAGACCGGTTTCGGAACCAAACAATTGGATCCTTCGTCAGTTGTTTTATTTTCAAAGAGCTCACAGTGAGAGCTAGTGCTGATAGTAAAGTTCAAGTCTGCTTTTATAGTGCTTATTAATCAGCAAGGTGTTATGTGATTGGTTGTTAAAGCGAGAAGCTGATTGGACCAACTTAATTAACCAATCACGTTATGGAAATTTCGATCCGGCGTAATGTCAAGCTCGCACTTCGCACGTGCCCGTGCTGCGTGAGTAATTAGTGCGAAGTATGTTAACAGAACTCGTTTGTTTTTCGATAAAGTTGAAGTCACTCAAATAAAAATGAGTGATGTGGGATATTATCGAATTCTGATCGTTGTTCTGTGGTAGTTGATCAAAAAGTGACGTTGGATAAAAATCCGTTGTCTTGTTGAGACGTAGAGATGCCCTAGATAGGACTAACACTTACGCGGGCAAGTAGCGGTTATACTCCGAAGAGTGTTTCATTTCAGGTTTAAATAAAGGCCACGAGTCCACAGCTTCTACGTTCGTAATGGAAAAAGATGAACTAAAACGGATCTAGAATTAATGATCGGTTATTTTGACTCTGTTGTTGTTACGCAGTCGGCATGCGTGTATTAATATAAAATGTCGTTAGCAGTGATCATATGCAAATTTCCTTCGAAGTGAAAGTACTTCGTTCTTGTTATGATTGTTGATTTGTTAAAGGAATTTTAGCGCGGACAAGAACGTCCTTGAGCGATTTTTCCTTTCTATAAGAAACAATCGGTGGCTGATTAAATATATCTTTGAGCCTAGGCTGTTGTTGAATGATGTGCCAGCGTTTCATGAGAATCTTTTTAAGATTCGGTGCGGTTCAAAACATTTTCTGTAGCTCAGAAAGCTGAGCTTGCATACTAGCGAAATTACCAGTTGTTGAACTTTCTTAGTGTTCTTATGTTGAGGTTTAGGCCTCATTCTGGGTCTGGCACGGTTTTTTGCTGCCTGCAAGGAACTTGACTGTTTCGGCTGATCTGGGTACAGGTTCTGGAGGTGCTGCTGTTGGGCTTGGATGGCCTGGTTGTCAGCAGCAAGGTTCTTTTCCTGCTCTTTGATCATCAGCGCCAGAAGTTCCGCGTGGGCTCTCTGACAAATCTGGTCCATGGAAGTCTGGAACTGGCGGTCGAACCTGATGTGTGGCTTGGGTCTGAACTGCAGGCCGTATGGACACGTGGAGTTTCTCGCGTGTTCTCTCAGGACTTGCAGGGACCGCTTGCACTTGGCTCTACGGGTTTCCAGGTTGGTCAGGCGATTCCGCGTGGTTTTTATGCCCTCATTCTGTTCAGTTCTCTGTTGTTTGGGGGCTGGCTCAGGAATCTTTTCTGGACTCTCAGTGTCACAAGATCTTTTAGGTGACTTGATAGGTGATAGTGCGGGAGCGGCGCTGCCCGACATTTCTGCTAAAATGGCGATCATCTCCGAATCGGAAACAGTAGTTGCCATGGTGTTTAGTTCTGAAAGAACTGTTGATCAGCTAATAGCGCAAGACCGGTTTCGGAACCAAACAATTGGATCCTTCGTCAGTTGTTTTATTTTCAAAGAGCTCACAGTGAGAGCTAGTGCTGATAGTAAAGTTCAAGTCTGCTTTTATAGTGCTTATTAATCAGCAAGGTGTTATGTGATTGGTTGTTAAAGCGAGAAGCTGATTGGACCAACTTAATTAACCAATCACGTTATGGAAATTTCGATCCGGCGTAATGTCAAGCTCGCACTTCGCACGTGCCCGTGCTGCGTGAGTAATTAGTGCGAAGTATGTTAACAGAACTCGTTTGTTTTTCGATAAAGTTGAAGTCACTCATATAAAAATGAGTGATGTGGGATATTATCGAATTCTGATCGTTGTTCTGTGGTAGTTGATCAAAAAGTGACGTTGGATAAAAATCCGTTGTCTTGTTGAGACGTAGAGATGCCCTAGATAGGACTAACACTTACGCGGGCAAGTAGCGGTTATACTCCGAAGAGTGTTTCATTTCAGGTTTAAATAAAGGCCACGAGTCCACAGCTTCTATGTTCGTAATGGAAAAAGATCAACTAAAACGGATCTAGAATTAATGATCGGTTATTTTGACTCTGTTGTTGTTACGCAGTCGGCATGCGTGTATTAATATAAAATGTCGTTAGCAGTGATCATATGCAAATTTCCTTCGAAGTGAAAGTACTTCGTTCTTGTTATGATTGTTGATTTGTTAAAGGAATTTTAGCGCGGACAAGAACGTCCTTGAGCGATTTTTCCTTTCTATAAGAAACAATCGGTGGCTGATTAAATATATCTTTGAGCCTAGGCTGTTGTTGAATGATGTGCCAGCGTTTCATGAGAATCTTTTTAAGATTCGGTGCGGTTCAAAACATTTTCTGTAGCTCAGAAAGCTGAGCTTGCATACTAGCGAAATTACCAGTTGTTGAACTTTCTTAGTGTTCTTATGTTGAGGTTTAGGCCTCATTCTGGGTCTGGCACGGTTTTTTGCTGCCTGCAAGGAACTTGACTGTTTCGGCTGATCTGGGTACAGGTTCTGGAGGTGCTGCTGTTGGGCTTGGATGGCCTGGTTGTCAGCAGCAAGGTTCTTTTCCTGCTCTTTGATCATCAGCGCCAGAAGTTCCGCGTGGGCTCTCTGACAAATCTGGTCCATGGAACTCTGGAACTGGCGGTCGAACCTGATGTGTGGCTTGGGTCTGAACTGCAGGCCGTATGGACACGTGGAGTTTCTCGCGTGTTCTCTCAGGACTTGCAGGGACCGCTTGCACTTGGCTCTACGGGTTTCCAGGTTGGTCAGGCGATTCCGCGTGGTTTTTATGCCCTCATTCTGTTCAGTTCTCTGTTGTTTGGGGGCTGGCTCAGGAATCTTTTCTGGACTCTCAGTGTCACAAGATCTTTTAGGTGACTTGATAGGTGATAGTGCGGGAGCGGCGCTGCCCGACATTTCTGCTAAAATGGCGATCATCTCCGAATCGGAAACAGTAGTTGCCATGGTGTTTAGTTCTGAAAGAACTGTTGATCAGCTAATAGCGCAAGACCGGTTTCGGAACCAAACAATTGGATCCTTCGTCAGTTGTTTTATTTTCAAAGAGCTCACAGTGAGAGCTAGTGCTGATAGTAAAGTTCAAGTCTGCTTTTATAGTGCTTATTAATCAGCAAGGTGTTATGTGATTGGTTGTTAAAGCGAGAAGCTGATTGGACCAACTTAATTAACCAATCACGTTATGGAAATTTCGATCCGGCGTAATGTCAAGCTCGCACTTCGCACGTGCCCGTGCTGCGTGAGTAATTAGTGCGAAGTATGTTAACAGAACTCGTTTGTTTTTCGATAAAGTTGAAGTCACTCAAATAAAAATGAGTGATGTGGGATATTATCGAATTCTGATCGTTGTTCTGTGGTAGTTGATCAAAAAGTGACGTTGGATAAAAATCCGTTGTCTTGTTGAGACGTAGAGATGCCCTAGATAGGACTAACACTTACGCGGGCAAGTAGCGGTTATACTCCGAAGAGTGTTTCATTTCAGGTTTAAATAAAGGCCACGAGTCCACAGCTTCTATGTTCGTAATGGAAAAAGATCAACTAAAACGGATCTAGAATTAATGATCGGTTATTTTGACTCTGTTGTTGTTACGCAGTCGGCATGCGTGTATTAATATAAAATGTCGTTAGCAGTGATCATATGCAAATTTCCTTCGAAGTGAAAGTACTTCGTTCTTGTTATGATTGTTGATTTGTTAAAGGAATTTTAGCGCGGACAAGAACGTCCTTGAGCGATTTTTCCTTTCTATAAGAAACAATCGGTGGCTGATTAAATATATCTTTGAGCCTAGGCTGTTGTTGAATGATGTGCCAGCGTTTCATGAGAATCTTTTTAAGATTCGGTGCGGTTCAAAACATTTTCTGTAGCTCAGAAAGCTGAGCTTGCATACTAGCGAAATTACCAGTTGTTGAACTTTCTTAGTGTTCTTATGTTGAGGTTTAGGCCTCATTCTGGGTCTGGCACGGTTTTTTGCTGCCTGCAAGGAACTTGACTGTTTCGGCTGATCTGGGTACAGGTTCTGGAGGTGCTGCTGTTGGGCTTGGATGGCCTGGTTGTCAGCAGCAAGGTTCTTTTCCTGCTCTTTGATCATCAGCGCCAGAAGTTCCGCGTGGGCTCTCTGACAAATCTGGTCCATGGAACTCTGGAACTGGCGGTCGAACCTGATGTGTGGCTTGGGTCTGAACTGCAGGCCGTATGGACACGTGGAGTTTCTCGCGTGTTCTCTCAGGA
Source organism: Micromussa lordhowensis (assembly GCA_964020085.1). Classification (NCBI taxonomy): domain Eukaryota; kingdom Metazoa; phylum Cnidaria; class Anthozoa; order Scleractinia; family Lobophylliidae; genus Micromussa; species Micromussa lordhowensis. The sequence continues at coordinate 31,223,481 of OZ026595.1, forward strand.
CTTGCAGGGACCGCTTGCACTTGGCTCTACGGGTTTCCAGGTTGGTCAGGCGATTCCGCGTGGTTTTTATGCCCTCATTCTGTTCAGTTCTCTGTTGTTTGGGGGCTGGCTCAGGAATCTTTTCTGGACTCTCAGTGTCACAAGATCTTTTAGGTGACTTGATAGGTGATAGTGCGGGAGCGGCGCTGCCCGACATTTCTGCTAAAATGGCGATCATCTCCGAATCGGAAACAGTAGTTGCCATGGTGTTTAGTTCTGAAAGAACTGTTGATCAGCTAATAGCGCAAGACCGGTTTCGGAACCAAACAATTGGATCCTTCGTCAGTTGTTTTATTTTCAAAGAGCTCACAGTGAGAGCTAGTGCTGATAGTAAAGTTCAAGTCTGCTTTTATAGTGCTTATTAATCAGCAAGGTGTTATGTGATTGGTTGTTAAAGCGAGAAGCTGATTGGACCAACTTAATTAACCAATCACGTTATGGAAATTTCGATCCGGCGTAATGTCAAGCTCGCACTTCGCACGTGCCCGTGCTGCGTGAGTAATTAGTGCGAAGTATGTTAACAGAACTCGTTTGTTTTTCGATAAAGTTGAAGTCACTCATATAAAAATGAGTGATGTGGGATATTATCGAATTCTGATCGTTGTTCTGTGGTAGTTGATCAAAAAGTGACGTTGGATAAAAATCCGTTGTCTTGTTGAGACGTAGAGATGCCCTAGATAGGACTAACACTTACGCGGGCAAGTAGCGGTTATACTCCGAAGAGTGTTTCATTTCAGGTTTAAATAAAGGCCACGAGTCCACAGCTTCTATGTTCGTAATGGAAAAAGATCAACTAAAACGGATCTAGAATTAATGATCGGTTATTTTGACTCTGTTGTTGTTACGCAGTCGGCATGCGTGTATTAATATAAAATGTCGTTAGCAGTGATCATATGCAAATTTCCTTCGAAGTGAAAGTACTTCGTTCTTGTTATGATTGTTGATTTGTTAAAGGAATTTTAGCGCGGACAAGAACGTCCTTGAGCGATTTTTCCTTTCTATAAGAAACAATCGGTGGCTGATTAAATATATCTTTGAGCCTAGGCTGTTGTTGAATGATGTGCCAGCGTTTCATGAGAATCTTTTTAAGATTCGGTGCGGTTCAAAACATTTTCTGTAGCTCAGAAAGCTGAGCTTGCATACTAGCGAAATTACCAGTTGTTGAACTTTCTTAGTGTTCTTATGTTGAGGTTTAGGCCTCATTCTGGGTCTGGCACGGTTTTTTGCTGCCTGCAAGGAACTTGACTGTTTCGGCTGATCTGGGTACAGGTTCTGGAGGTGCTGCTGTTGGGCTTGGATGGCCTGGTTGTCAGCAGCAAGGTTCTTTTCCTGCTCTTTGATCATCAGCGCCAGAAGTTCCGCGTGGGCTCTCTGACAAATCTGGTCCATGGAACTCTGGAACTGGCGGTCGAACCTGATGTGTGGCTTGGGTCTGAACTGCAGGCCGTATGGACACGTGGAGTTTCTCGCGTGTTCTCTCAGGACTTGCAGGGACCGCTTGCACTTGGCTCTACGGGTTTCCAGGTTGGTCAGGCGATTCCGCGTGGTTTTTATGCCCTCATTCTGTTCAGTTCTCTGTTGTTTGGGGGCTGGCTCAGGAATCTTTTCTGGACTCTCAGTGTCACAAGATCTTTTAGGTGACTTGATAGGTGATAGTGCGGGAGCGGCGCTGCCCGACATTTCTGCTAAAATGGCGATCATCTCCGAATCGGAAACAGTAGTTGCCATGGTGTTTAGTTCTGAAAGAACTGTTGATCAGCTAATAGCGCAAGACCGGTTTCGGAACCAAACAATTGGATCCTTCGTCAGTTGTTTTATTTTCAAAGAGCTCACAGTGAGAGCTAGTGCTGATAGTAAAGTTCAAGTCTGCTTTTATAGTGCTTATTAATCAGCAAGGTGTTATGTGATTGGTTGTTAAAGCGAGAAGCTGATTGGACCAACTTAATTAACCAATCACGTTATGGAAATTTCGATCCGGCGTAATGTCAAGCTCGCACTTCGCACGTGCCCGTGCTGCGTGAGTAATTAGTGCGAAGTATGTTAACAGAACTCGTTTGTTTTTCGATAAAGTTGAAGTCACTCATATAAAAATGAGTGATGTGGGATATTATCGAATTCTGATCGTTGTTCTGTGGTAGTTGATCAAAAAGTGACGTTGGATAAAAATCCGTTGTCTTGTTGAGACGTAGAGATGCCCTAGATAGGACTAACACTTACGCGGGCAAGTAGCGGTTATACTCCGAAGAGTGTTTCATTTCAGGTTTAAATAAAGGCCACGAGTCCACAGCTTCTATGTTCGTAATGGAAAAAGATCAACTAAAACGGATCTAGAATTAATGATCGGTTATTTTGACTCTGTTGTTGTTACGCAGTCGGCATGCGTGTATTAATATAAAATGTCGTTAGCAGTGATCATATGCAAATTTCCTTCGAAGTGAAAGTACTTCGTTCTTGTTATGATTGTTGATTTGTTAAAGGAATTTTAGCGCGGACAAGAATGTCCTTGAGCGATTTTTCCTTTCTATAAGAAACAATCGGTGGCTGATTAAATATATCTTTGAGCCTAGGCTGTTGTTGAATGATGTGCCAGCGTTTCATGAGAATCTTTTTAAGATTCGGTGCGGTTCAAAACATTTTCTGTAGCTCAGAAAGCTGAGCTTGCATACTAGCGAAATTACCAGTTGTTGAACTTTCTTAGTGTTCTTATGTTGAGGTTTAGGCCTCATTCTGGGTCTGGCACGGTTTTTTGCTGCCTGCAAGGAACTTGACTGTTTCGGCTGATCTGGGTACAGGTTCTGGAGGTGCTGCTGTTGGGCTTGGATGGCCTGGTTGTCAGCAGCAAGGTTCTTTTCCTGCTCTTTGATCATCAGCGCCAGAAGTTCCGCGTGGGCTCTCTGACAAATCTGGTCCATGGAAGTCTGGAACTGGCGGTCGAACCTGATGTGTGGCTTGGGTCTGAACTGCAGGCCGTATGGACACGTGGAGTTTCTCGCGTGTTCTCTCAGGACTTGCAGGGACCGCTTGCACTTGGCTCTACGGGTTTCCAGGTTGGTCAGGCGATTCCGCGTGGTTTTTATGCCCTCATTCTGTTCAGTTCTCTGTTGTTTGGGGGCTGGCTCAGGAATCTTTTCTGGACTCTCAGTGTCACAAGATCTTTTAGGTGACTTGATAGGTGATAGTGCGGGAGCGGCGCTGCCCGACATTTCTGCTAAAATGGCGATCATCTCCGAATCGGAAACAGTAGTTGCCATGGTGTTTAGTTCTGAAAGAACTGTTGATCAGCTAATAGCGCAAGACCGGTTTCGGAACCAAACAATTGGATCCTTCGTCAGTTGTTTTATTTTCAAAGAGCTCACAGTGAGAGCTAGTGCTGATAGTAAAGTTCAAGTCTGCTTTTATAGTGCTTATTAATCAGCAAGGTGTTATGTGATTGGTTGTTAAAGCGAGAAGCTGATTGGACCAACTTAATTAACCAATCACGTTATGGAAATTTCGATCCGGCGTAATGTCAAGCTCGCACTTCGCACGTGCCCGTGCTGCGTGAGTAATTAGTGCGAAGTATGTTAACAGAACTCGTTTGTTTTTCGATAAAGTTGAAGTCACTCATATAAAAATGAGTGATGTGGGATATTATCGAATTCTGATCGTTGTTCTGTGGTAGTTGATCAAAAAGTGACGTTGGATAAAAATCCGTTGTCTTGTTGAGACGTAGAGATGCCCTAGATAGGACTAACACTTACGCGGGCAAGTAGCGGTTATACTCCGAAGAGTGTTTCATTTCAGGTTTAAATAAAGGCCACGAGTCCACAGCTTCTATGTTCGTAATGGAAAAAGATCAACTAAAACGGATCTAGAATTAATGATCGGTTATTTTGACTCTGTTGTTGTTACGCAGTCGGCATGCGTGTATTAATATAAAATGTCGTTAGCAGTGATCATATGCAAATTTCCTTCGAAGTGAAAGTACTTCGTTCTTGTTATGATTGTTGATTTGTTAAAGGAATTTTAGCGCGGACAAGAACGTCCTTGAGCGATTTTTCCTTTCTATAAGAAACAATCGGTGGCTGATTAAATATATCTTTGAGCCTAGGCTGTTGTTGAATGATGTGCCAGCGTTTCATGAGAATCTTTTTAAGATTCGGTGCGGTTCAAAACATTTTCTGTAGCTCAGAAAGCTGAGCTTGCATACTAGCGAAATTACCAGTTGTTGAACTTTCTTAGTGTTCTTATGTTGAGGTTTAGGCCTCATTCTGGGTCTGGCACGGTTTTTTGCTGCCTGCAAGGAACTTGACTGTTTCGGCTGATCTGGGTACAGGTTCTGGAGGTGCTGCTGTTGGGCTTGGATGGCCTGGTTGTCAGCAGCAAGGTTCTTTTCCTGCTCTTTGATCATCAGCGCCAGAAGTTCCGCGTGGGCTCTCTGACAAATCTGGTCCATGGAACTCTGGAACTGGCGGTCGAACCTGATGTGTGGCTTGGGTCTGAACTGCAGGCCGTATGGACACGTGGAGTTTCTCGCGTGTTCTCTCAGGACTTGCAGGGACCGCTTGCACTTGGCTCTACGGGTTTCCAGGTTGGTCAGGCGATTCCGCGTGGTTTTTATGCCCTCATTCTGTTCAGTTCTCTGTTGTTTGGGGGCTGGCTCAGGAATCTTTTCTGGACTCTCAGTGTCACAAGATCTTTTAGGTGACTTGATAGGTGATAGTGCGGGAGCGGCGCTGCCCGACATTTCTGCTAAAATGGCGATCATCTCCGAATCGGAAACAGTAGTTGCCATGGTGTTTAGTTCTGAAAGAACTGTTGATCAGCTAATAGCGCAAGACCGGTTTCGGAACCAAACAATTGGATCCTTCGTCAGTTGTTTTATTTTCAAAGAGCTCACAGTGAGAGCTAGTGCTGATAGTAAAGTTCAAGTCTGCTTTTATAGTGCTTATTAATCAGCAAGGTGTTATGTGATTGGTTGTTAAAGCGAGAAGCTGATTGGACCAACTTAATTAACCAATCACGTTATGGAAATTTCGATCCGGCGTAATGTCAAGCTCGCACTTCGCACGTGCCCGTGCTGCGTGAGTAATTAGTGCGAAGTATGTTAACAGAACTCGTTTGTTTTTCGATAAAGTTGAAGTCACTCAAATAAAAATGAGTGATGTGGGATATTATCGAATTCTGATCGTTGTTCTGTGGTAGTTGATCAAAAAGTGACGTTGGATAAAAATCCGTTGTCTTGTTGAGACGTAGAGATGCCCTAGATAGGACTAACACTTACGCGGGCAAGTAGCGGTTATACTCCGAAGAGTGTTTCATTTCAGGTTTAAATAAAGGCCACGAGTCCACAGCTTCTACGTTCGTAATGGAAAAAGATGAACTAAAACGGATCTAGAATTAATGATCGGTTATTTTGACTCTGTTGTTGTTACGCAGTCGGCATGCGTGTATTAATATAAAATGTCGTTAGCAGTGATCATATGCAAATTTCCTTCGAAGTGAAAGTACTTCGTTCTTGTTATGATTGTTGATTTGTTAAAGGAATTTTAGCGCGGACAAGAACGTCCTTGAGCGATTTTTCCTTTCTATAAGAAACAATCGGTGGCTGATTAAATATATCTTTGAGCCTAGGCTGTTGTTGAATGATGTGCCAGCGTTTCATGAGAATCTTTTTAAGATTCGGTGCGGTTCAAAACATTTTCTGTAGCTCAGAAAGCTGAGCTTGCATACTAGCGAAATTACCAGTTGTTGAACTTTCTTAGTGTTCTTATGTTGAGGTTTAGGCCTCATTCTGGGTCTGGCACGGTTTTTTGCTGCCTGCAAGGAACTTGACTGTTTCGGCTGATCTGGGTACAGGTTCTGGAGGTGCTGCTGTTGGGCTTGGATGGCCTGGTTGTCAGCAGCAAGGTTCTTTTCCTGCTCTTTGATCATCAGCGCCAGAAGTTCCGCGTGGGCTCTCTGACAAATCTGGTCCATGGAACTCTGGAACTGGCGGTCGAACCTGATGTGTGGCTTGGGTCTGAACTGCAGGCCGTATGGACACGTGGAGTTTCTCGCGTGTTCTCTCAGGACTTGCAGGGACCGCTTGCACTTGGCTCTACGGGTTTCCAGGTTGGTCAGGCGATTCCGCGTGGTTTTTATGCCCTCATTCTGTTCAGTTCTCTGTTGTTTGGGGGCTGGCTCAGGAATCTTTTCTGGACTCTCAGTGTCACAAGATCTTTTAGGTGACTTGATAGGTGATAGTGCGGGAGCGGCGCTGCCCGACATTTCTGCTAAAATGGCGATCATCTCCGAATCGGAAACAGTAGTTGCCATGGTGTTTAGTTCTGAAAGAACTGTTGATCAGCTAATAGCGCAAGACCGGTTTCGGAACCAAACAATTGGATCCTTCGTCAGTTGTTTTATTTTCAAAGAGCTCACAGTGAGAGCTAGTGCTGATAGTAAAGTTCAAGTCTGCTTTTATAGTGCTTATTAATCAGCAAGGTGTTATGTGATTGGTTGTTAAAGCGAGAAGCTGATTGGACCAACTTAATTAACCAATCACGTTATGGAAATTTCGATCCGGCGTAATGTCAAGCTCGCACTTCGCACGTGCCCGTGCTGCGTGAGTAATTAGTGCGAAGTATGTTAACAGAACTCGTTTGTTTTTCGATAAAGTTGAAGTCACTCATATAAAAATGAGTGATGTGGGATATTATCGAATTCTGATCGTTGTTCTGTGGTAGTTGATCAAAAAGTGACGTTGGATAAAAATCCGTTGTCTTGTTGAGACGTAGAGATGCCCTAGATAGGACTAACACTTACGCGGGCAAGTAGCGGTTATACTCCGAAGAGTGTTTCATTTCAGGTTTAAATAAAGGCCACGAGTCCACAGCTTCTATGTTCGTAATGGAAAAAGATCAACTAAAACGGATCTAGAATTAATGATCGGTTATTTTGACTCTGTTGTTGTTACGCAGTCGGCATGCGTGTATTAATATAAAATGTCGTTAGCAGTGATCATATGCAAATTTCCTTCGAAGTGAAAGTACTTCGTTCTTGTTATGATTGTTGATTTGTTAAAGGAATTTTAGCGCGGACAAGAACGTCCTTGAGCGATTTTTCCTTTCTATAAGAAACAATCGGTGGCTGATTAAATATATCTTTGAGCCTAGGCTGTTGTTGAATGATGTGCCAGCGTTTCATGAGAATCTTTTTAAGATTCGGTGCGGTTCAAAACATTTTCTGTAGCTCAGAAAGCTGAGCTTGCATACTAGCGAAATTACCAGTTGTTGAACTTTCTTAGTGTTCTTATGTTGAGGTTTAGGCCTCATTCTGGGTCTGGCACGGTTTTTTGCTGCCTGCAAGGAACTTGACTGTTTCGGCTGATCTGGGTACAGGTTCTGGAGGTGCTGCTGTTGGGCTTGGATGGCCTGGTTGTCAGCAGCAAGGTTCTTTTCCTGCTCTTTGATCATCAGCGCCAGAAGTTCCGCGTGGGCTCTCTGACAAATCTGGTCCATGGAACTCTGGAACTGGCGGTCGAACCTGATGTGTGGCTTGGGTCTGAACTGCAGGCCGTATGGACACGTGGAGTTTCTCGCGTGTTCTCTCAGGACTTGCAGGGACCGCTTGCACTTGGCTCTACGGGTTTCCAGGTTGGTCAGGCGATTCCGCGTGGTTTTTATGCCCTCATTCTGTTCAGTTCTCTGTTGTTTGGGGGCTGGCTCAGGAATCTTTTCTGGACTCTCAGTGTCACAAGATCTTTTAGGTGACTTGATAGGTGATAGTGCGGGAGCGGCGCTGCCCGACATTTCTGCTAAAATGGCGATCATCTCCGAATCGGAAACAGTAGTTGCCATGGTGTTTAGTTCTGAAAGAACTGTTGATCAGCTAATAGCGCAAGACCGGTTTCGGAACCAAACAATTGGATCCTTCGTCAGTTGTTTTATTTTCAAAGAGCTCACAGTGAGAGCTAGTGCTGATAGTAAAGTTCAAGTCTGCTTTTATAGTGCTTATTAATCAGCAAGGTGTTATGTGATTGGTTGTTAAAGCGAGAAGCTGATTGGACCAACTTAATTAACCAATCACGTTATGGAAATTTCGATCCGGCGTAATGTCAAGCTCGCACTTCGCACGTGCCCGTGCTGCGTGAGTAATTAGTGCGAAGTATGTTAACAGAACTCGTTTGTTTTTCGATAAAGTTGAAGTCACTCATATAAAAATGAGTGATGTGGGATATTATCGAATTCTGATCGTTGTTCTGTGGTAGTTGATCAAAAAGTGACGTTGGATAAAAATCCGTTGTCTTGTTGAGACGTAGAGATGCCCTAGATAGGACTAACACTTACGCGGGCAAGTAGCGGTTATACTCCGAAGAGTGTTTCATTTCAGGTTTAAATAAAGGCCACGAGTCCACAGCTTCTATGTTCGTAATGGAAAAAGATCAACTAAAACGGATCTAGAATTAATGATCGGTTATTTTGACTCTGTTGTTGTTACGCAGTCGGCATGCGTGTATTAATATAAAATGTCGTTAGCAGTGATCATATGCAAATTTCCTTCGAAGTGAAAGTACTTCGTTCTTGTTATGATTGTTGATTTGTTAAAGGAATTTTAGCGCGGACAAGAACGTCCTTGAGCGATTTTTCCTTTCTATAAGAAACAATCGGTGGCTGATTAAATATATCTTTGAGCCTAGGCTGTTGTTGAATGATGTGCCAGCGTTTCATGAGAATCTTTTTAAGATTCGGTGCGGTTCAAAACATTTTCTGTAGCTCAGAAAGCTGAGCTTGCATACTAGCGAAATTACCAGTTGTTGAACTTTCTTAGTGTTCTTATGTTGAGGTTTAGGCCTCATTCTGGGTCTGGCACGGTTTTTTGCTGCCTGCAAGGAACTTGACTGTTTCGGCTGATCTGGGTACAGGTTCTGGAGGTGCTGCTGTTGGGCTTGGATGGCCTGGTTGTCAGCAGCAAGGTTCTTTTCCTGCTCTTTGATCATCAGCGCCAGAAGTTCCGCGTGGGCTCTCTGACAAATCTGGTCCATGGAACTCTGGAACTGGCGGTCGAACCTGATGTGTGGCTTGGGTCTGAACTGCAGGCCGTATGGACACGTGGAGTTTCTCGCGTGTTCTCTCAGGACTTGCAGGGACCGCTTGCACTTGGCTCTACGGGTTTCCAGGTTGGTCAGGCGATTCCGCGTGGTTTTTATGCCCTCATTCTGTTCAGTTCTCTGTTGTTTGGGGGCTGGCTCAGGAATCTTTTCTGGACTCTCAGTGTCACAAGATCTTTTAGGTGACTTGATAGGTGATAGTGCGGGAGCGGCGCTGCCCGACATTTCTGCTAAAATGGCGATCATCTCCGAATCGGAAACAGTAGTTGCCATGGTGTTTAGTTCTGAAAGAACTGTTGATCAGCTAATAGCGCAAGACCGGTTTCGGAACCAAACAATTGGATCCTTCGTCAGTTGTTTTATTTTCAAAGAGCTCACAGTGAGAGCTAGTGCTGATAGTAAAGTTCAAGTCTGCTTTTATAGTGCTTATTAATCAGCAAGGTGTTATGTGATTGGTTGTTAAAGCGAGAAGCTGATTGGACCAACTTAATTAACCAATCACGTTATGGAAATTTCGATCCGGCGTAATGTCAAGCTCGCACTTCGCACGTGCCCGTGCTGCGTGAGTAATTAGTGCGAAGTATGTTAACAGAACTCGTTTGTTTTTCGATAAAGTTGAAGTCACTCATATAAAAATGAGTGATGTGGGATATTATCGAATTCTGATCGTTGTTCTGTGGTAGTTGATCAAAAAGTGACGTTGGATAAAAATCCGTTGTCTTGTTGAGACGTAGAGATGCCCTAGATAGGACTAACACTTACGCGGGCAAGTAGCGGTTATACTCCGAAGAGTGTTTCATTTCAGGTTTAAATAAAGGCCACGAGTCCACAGCTTCTATGTTCGTAATGGAAAAAGATCAACTAAAACGGATCTAGAATTAATGATCGGTTATTTTGACTCTGTTGTTGTTACGCAGTCGGCATGCGTGTATTAATATAAAATGTCGTTAGCAGTGATCATATGCAAATTTCCTTCGAAGTGAAAGTACTTCGTTCTTGTTATGATTGTTGATTTGTTAAAGGAATTTTAGCGCGGACAAGAACGTCCTTGAGCGATTTTTCCTTTCTATAAGAAACAATCGGTGGCTGATTAAATATATCTTTGAGCCTAGGCTGTTGTTGAATGATGTGCCAGCGTTTCATGAGAATCTTTTTAAGATTCGGTGCGGTTCAAAACATTTTCTGTAGCTCAGAAAGCTGAGCTTGCATACTAGCGAAATTACCAGTTGTTGAACTTTCTTAGTGTTCTTATGTTGAGGTTTAGGCCTCATTCTGGGTCTGGCACGGTTTTTTGCTGCCTGCAAGGAACTTGACTGTTTCGGCTGATCTGGGTACAGGTTCTGGAGGTGCTGCTGTTGGGCTTGGATGGCCTGGTTGTCAGCAGCAAGGTTCTTTTCCTGCTCTTTGATCATCAGCGCCAGAAGTTCCGCGTGGGCTCTCTGACAAATCTGGTCCATGGAACTCTGGAACTGGCGGTCGAACCTGATGTGTGGCTTGGGTCTGAACTGCAGGCCGTATGGACACGTGGAGTTTCTCACGTGTTCTCTCAGGACTTGCAGGGACCGCTTGCACTTGGCTCTACGGGTTTCCAGGTTGGTCAGGCGATTCCGCGTGGTTTTTATGCCCTCATTCTGTTCAGTTCTCTGTTGTTTGGGGGCTGGCTCAGGAATCTTTTCTGGACTCTCAGTGTCACAAGATCTTTTAGGTGACTTGATAGGTGATAGTGCGGGAGCGGCGCTGCCCGACATTTCTGCTAAAATGGCGATCATCTCCGAATCGGAAACAGTAGTTGCCATGGTGTTTAGTTCTGAAAGAACTGTTGATCAGCTAATAGCGCAAGACCGGTTTCGGAACCAAACAATTGGATCCTTCGTCAGTTGTTTTATTTTCAAAGAGCTCACAGTGAGAGCTAGTGCTGATAGTAAAGTTCAAGTCTGCTTTTATAGTGCTTATTAATCAGCAAGGTGTTATGTGATTGGTTGTTAAAGCGAGAAGCTGATTGGACCAACTTAATTAACCAATCACGTTATGGAAATTTCGATCCGGCGTAATGTCAAGCTCGCACTTCGCACGTGCCCGTGCTGCGTGAGTAATTAGTGCGAAGTATGTTAACAGAACTCGTTTGTTTTTCGATAAAGTTGAAGTCACTCATATAAAAATGAGTGATGTGGGATATTATCGAATTCTGATCGTTGTTCTGTGGTAGTTGATCAAAAAGTGACGTTGGATAAAAATCCGTTGTCTTGTTGAGACGTAGAGATGCCCTAGATAGGACTAACACTTACGCGGGCAAGTAGCGGTTATACTCCGAAGAGTGTTTCATTTCAGGTTTAAATAAAGGCCACGAGTCCACAGCTTCTATGTTCGTAATGGAAAAAGATCAACTAAAACGGATCTAGAATTAATGATCGGTTATTTTGACTCTGTTGTTGTTACGCAGTCGGCATGCGTGTATTAATATAAAATGTCGTTAGCAGTGATCATATGCAAATTTCCTTCGAAGTGAAAGTACTTCGTTCTTGTTATGATTGTTGATTTGTTAAAGGAATTTTAGCGCGGACAAGAACGTCCTTGAGCGATTTTTCCTTTCTATAAGAAACAATCGGTGGCTGATTAAATATATCTTTGAGCCTAGGCTGTTGTTGAATGATGTGCCAGCGTTTCATGAGAATCTTTTTAAGATTCGGTGCGGTTCAAAACATTTTCTGTAGCTCAGAAAGCTGAGCTTGCATACTAGCGAAATTACCAGTTGTTGAACTTTCTTAGTGTTCTTATGTTGAGGTTTAGGCCTCATTCTGGGTCTGGCACGGTTTTTTGCTGCCTGCAAGGAACTTGACTGTTTCGGCTGATCTGGGTACAGGTTCTGGAGGTGCTGCTGTTGGGCTTGGATGGCCTGGTTGTCAGCAGCAAGGTTCTTTTCCTGCTCTTTGATCATCAGCGCCAGAAGTTCCGCGTGGGCTCTCTGACAAATCTGGTCCATGGAACTCTGGAACTGGCGGTCGAACCTGATGTGTGGCTTGGGTCTGAACTGCAGGCCGTATGGACACGTGGAGTTTCTCGCGTGTTCTCTCAGGACTTGCAGGGACCGCTTGCACTTGGCTCTACGGGTTTCCAGGTTGGTCAGGCGATTCCGCGTGGTTTTTATGCCCTCATTCTGTTCAGTTCTCTGTTGTTTGGGGGCTGGCTCAGGAATCTTTTCTGGACTCTCAGTGTCACAAGATCTTTTAGGTGACTTGATAGGTGATAGTGCGGGAGCGGCGCTGCCCGACATTTCTGCTAAAATGGCGATCATCTCCGAATCGGAAACAGTAGTTGCCATGGTGTTTAGTTCTGAAAGAACTGTTGATCAGCTAATAGCGCAAGACCGGTTTCGGAACCAAACAATTGGATCCTTCGTCAGTTGTTTTATTTTCAAAGAGCTCACAGTGAGAGCTAGTGCTGATAGTAAAGTTCAAGTCTGCTTTTATAGTGCTTATTAATCAGCAAGGTGTTATGTGATTGGTTGTTAAAGCGAGAAGCTGATTGGACCAACTTAATTAACCAATCACGTTATGGAAATTTCGATCCGGCGTAATGTCAAGCTCGCACTTCGCACGTGCCCGTGCTGCGTGAGTAATTAGTGCGAAGTATGTTAACAGAACTCGTTTGTTTTTCGATAAAGTTGAAGTCACTCATATAAAAATGAGTGATGTGGGATATTATCGAATTCTGATCGTTGTTCTGTGGTAGTTGATCAAAAAGTGACGTTGGATAAAAATCCGTTGTCTTGTTGAGACGTAGAGATGCCCTAGATAGGACTAACACTTACGCGGGCAAGTAGCGGTTATACTCCGAAGAGTGTTTCATTTCAGGTTTAAATAAAGGCCACGAGTCCACAGCTTCTATGTTCGTAATGGAAAAAGATCAACTAAAACGGATCTAGAATTAATGATCGGTTATTTTGACTCTGTTGTTGTTACGCAGTCGGCATGCGTGTATTAATATAAAATGTCGTTAGCAGTGATCATATGCAAATTTCCTTCGAAGTGAAAGTACTTCGTTCTTGTTATGATTGTTGATTTGTTAAAGGAATTTTAGCGCGGACAAGAACGTCCTTGAGCGATTTTTCCTTTCTATAAGAAACAATCGGTGGCTGATTAAATATATCTTTGAGCCTAGGCTGTTGTTGAATGATGTGCCAGCGTTTCATGAGAATCTTTTTAAGATTCGGTGCGGTTCAAAACATTTTCTGTAGCTCAGAAAGCTGAGCTTGCATACTAGCGAAATTACCAGTTGTTGAACTTTCTTAGTGTTCTTATGTTGAGGTTTAGGCCTCATTCTGGGTCTGGCACGGTTTTTTGCTGCCTGCAAGGAACTTGACTGTTTCGGCTGATCTGGGTACAGGTTCTGGAGGTGCTGCTGTTGGGCTTGGATGGCCTGGTTGTCAGCAGCAAGGTTCTTTTCCTGCTCTTTGATCATCAGCGCCAGAAGTTCCGCGTGGGCTCTCTGACAAATCTGGTCCATGGAACTCTGGAACTGGCGGTCGAACCTGATGTGTGGCTTGGGTCTGAACTGCAGGCCGTATGGACACGTGGAGTTTCTCGCGTGTTCTCTCAGGACTTGCAGGGACCGCTTGCACTTGGCTCTATGGGTTTCCAGGTTGGTCAGGCGATTCCGCGTGGTTTTTATGCCCTCATTCTGTTCAGTTCTCTGTTGTTTGGGGGCTGGCTCAGGAATCTTTTCTGGACTCTCAGTGTCACAAGATCTTTTAGGTGACTTGATAGGTGATAGTGCGGGAGCGGCGCTGCCCGACATTTCTGCTAAAATGGCGATCATCTCCGAATCGGAAACAGTAGTTGCCATGGTGTTTAGTTCTGAAAGAACTGTTGATCAGCTAATAGCGCAAGACCGGTTTCGGAACCAAACAATTGGATCCTTCGTCAGTTGTTTTATTTTCAAAGAGCTCACAGTGAGAGCTAGTGCTGATAGTAAAGTTCAAGTCTGCTTTTATAGTGCTTATTAATCAGCAAGGTGTTATGTGATTGGTTGTTAAAGCGAGAAGCTGATTGGACCAACTTAATTAACCAATCACGTTATGGAAATTTCGATCCGGCGTAATGTCAAGCTCGCACTTCGCACGTGCCCGTGCTGCGTGAGTAATTAGTGCGAAGTATGTTAACAGAACTCGTTTGTTTTTCGATAAAGTTGAAGTCACTCAAATAAAAATGAGTGATGTGGGATATTATCGAATTCTGATCGTTGTTCTGTGGTAGTTGATCAAAAAGTGACGTTGGATAAAAATCCGTTGTCTTGTTGAGACGTAGAGATGCCCTAGATAGGACTAACACTTACGCGGGCAAGTAGCGGTTATACTCCGAAGAGTGTTTCATTTCAGGTTTAAATAAAGGCCACGAGTCCACAGCTTCTATGTTCGTAATGGAAAAAGATCAACTAAAACGGATCTAGAATTAATGATCGGTTATTTTGACTCTGTTGTTGTTACGCAGTCGGCATGCGTGTATTAATATAAAATGTCGTTAGCAGTGATCATATGCAAACTTCCTTCGAAGTGAAAGTACTTCGTTCTTGTTATGATTGTTGATTTGTTAAAGGAATTTTAGCGCGGACAAGAACGTCCTTGAGCGATTTTTCCTTTCTATAAGAAACAATCGGTGGCTGATTAAATATATCTTTGAGCCTAGGCTGTTGTTGAATGATGTGCCAGCGTTTCATGAGAATCTTTTTAAGATTCGGTGCGGTTCAAAACATTTTCTGTAGCTCAGAAAGCTGAGCTTGCATACTAGCGAAATTACCAGTTGTTGAACTTTCTTAGTGTTCTTATGTTGAGGTTTAGGCCTCATTCTGGGTCTGGCACGGTTTTTTGCTGCCTGCAAGGAACTTGACTGTTTCGGCTGATCTGGGTACAGGTTCTGGAGGTGCTGCTGTTGGGCTTGGATGGCCTGGTTGTCAGCAGCAAGGTTCTTTTCCTGCTCTTTGATCATCAGCGCCAGAAGTTCCGCGTGGGCTCTCTGACAAATCTGGTCCATGGAAGTCTGGAACTGGCGGTCGAACCTGATGTGTGGCTTGGGTCTGAACTGCAGGCCGTATGGACACGTGGAGTTTCTCGCGTGTTCTCTCAGGACTTGCAGGGACCGCTTGCACTTGGCTCTACGGGTTTCCAGGTTGGTCAGGCGATTCCGCGTGGTTTTTATGCCCTCATTCTGTTCAGTTCTCTGTTGTTTGGGGGCTGGCTCAGGAATCTTTTCTGGACTCTCAGTGTCACAAGATCTTTTAGGTGACTTGATAGGTGATAGTGCGGGAGCGGCGCTGCCCGACATTTCTGCTAAAATGGCGATCATCTCCGAATCGGAAACAGTAGTTGCCATGGTGTTTAGTTCTGAAAGAACTGTTGATCAGCTAATAGCGCAAGACCGGTTTCGGAACCAAACAATTGGATCCTTCGTCAGTTGCTTTATTTTCAAAGAGCTCACAGTGAGAGCTAGTGCTGATAGTGAAGTTCAAGTCTGCTTTTATAGTGCTTATTAATCAGCAAGGTGTTATGTGATTGGTTGTTAAAGCGAGAAGCTGATTGGACCAACTTAATTAACCAATCACGTTATGGAAATTTCGATCCGGCGTAATGTCAAGCTCGCACTTCGCACGTGCCCGTGCTGCGTGAGTAATTAGTGCGAAGTATGTTAACAGAACTCGTTTGTTTTTCGATAAAGTTGAAGTCACTCAAATAAAAATGAGTGATGTGGGATATTATCGAATTCTGATCGTTGTTCTGTGGTAGTTGATCAAAAAGTGACGTTGGATAAAAATCCGTTGTCTTGTTGAGACGTAGAGATGCCCTAGATAGGACTAACACTTACGCGGGCAAGTAGCGGTTATACTCCGAAGAGTGTTTCATTTCAGGTTTAAATAAAGGCCACGAGTCCACAGCTTCTACGTTCGTAATGGAAAAAGATCAACTAAAACGGATCTAGAATTAATGATCGGTTATTTTGACTCTGTTGTCGTTACGCAGTCGGCATGCGTGTATTAATATAAAGAGTCGTTAGCAGTGATCATATGCAAATTTCCTTCGAAATATTGAAACTAATGATAGCATAAAAATTTTGAAAACAGCATTAAAAACTGCAATCTTTGTGCATCCCATTTATGGATAAAAATACGTGAAAGACACAAATCACGTTCCGTCTAATAAGAAATGAAGAAAGACGTCTCGTTAAAATGCGTATTTTACTGCACGCATCAAATGAGAACAGCCAAGAAAATAACTGACATAAACTACAATTTCATGCCAATATCGACTATTTCAAAGTGCACATAAACTGAACGTTCTACTCCTACCAGACTAAACATTATTTGTCCCATACTGTTTATACAAGGATGCGAAATCCAGCGTTACATGCATCAAATTTTTAGTGGTCTTTTGCGGAATGATTCACTTTTGGTTTACAACGTGCGGATCGTGCGTATGGTTTGAAGCATTTGCATGTTACCATGTCAATCGTTTGAAAAGCTTAAAACGTGCCTTTTTTCGCAAACGTGCGTATGGAGTCTATCGTTTGTATGGTGTGGGTAAAAATAGACTTGCAATCTTGTTAAAGAGATGACTGTTGAATGTTTACATTTGAAAACGGCTAGATTTTCGAGAAATGCTCTGTGAAATGCCAAATTTGCATCTTAATTTGGGCCCCAAAATATGACTGTTACAACGTAAGCCAGCTAAATAACTTAACATACTTACCTTAAGCTTAAAATATGGGTTCGCCTTGGTGGTTGTTTGAGTCGTTTGCTGTCTACGTCCCCCAACAAATTCGAAATAGGGAGGAGAAACACAAAGCTAGCAGCTAAAATGTGGGAATTTTGTCAATTTTCTCTCCTCATCCGTCGCCATTTAGTGTCGGGCAATTAAAGCCAGGTACTTTTGAAGATCCTTAATAAGAGTCATGAAATTCGCCCGCTAAGCGCTACCTACGAACTAAAGTAACAACGAAATCACCGTAATATCAGTCGAAGTGGTCGATCAAAGGCGACAAAATTTAACCTTGCCTGCCTCCCCAGCGTACGACCTCGCTGATTATCATCTGATCTCAGCACGGTACATGTGCTTTTTAAAATTTAGATCTCAAAAACAAATTAGAGCAGAACAAAAATTATGCCCTATACTGCCGATGCAGGGCAAAATGAAGCAAGAAATAGTTATTTATTTTGCCTAACACACTTACCCATAGGGTTTGTATTACCTACGGTGTGTATCGTGCCAATCGTTTTGATGGCGCCGATCGGGTTCTTTTTGAACGCGCGATACCACCGAATTCATTTTAATATGGAGCGACTTCCAGAAGAGGTCATTTTACGCATTTTGACGTATTTACCATTATCAGATGTGTTCCATTCAGTTTCTCTTGTTTTAAAAGACTTCGGCCGCTTGGCATACGATCGCCAAATCGTTGCAAATGCTTTGCACTTGCTAGAGGAGATATCCATTGTTGAGAATAGCAGTTTACCCCAGGAAGCGAGAGATAAACTATTGGACATGATAGACATGGCTCCAGCTGATACTCTAAAGTCACTTTCCTTGCGAAATGGCAAAAGAACATGGGAACTACTTTCTCGTTTCCAGGAAATGTGCTGCAACTTGTTGTTGTTGAATTTATCTGGGAAAAAAGATCTTGTGTCCGAAAACGTGACAGGTTTTGTACACCTGCACGAGTTAAATGTTAGTGGAACTACAATTGACAATCACTTTCTAATACAGCTTAGCCAGTTGTGTTGTTGGCTTTATTGTTTAAACATATCAAGGTGTTTTAATGTGACCAACGAAGGTATTGTACAAGGATCATTTTGTGATTGCCTGGCAGTGATAAATATGTCCCACTGTTTTCTTGGAGGAGAATCCGTAATCCACGCAATTCGCAAGTATGACTGTACACTGGTTTGTGTTAGAGGAATGTACATAACACCTAGTTTAGCAGATTCTATAGTGACTTTATTTCCGGACATTCTCGAAATTGGAATTCCAATAATTTGTGGATTTTTCTTCGCGGGATCTTCCTGTCCGAATGTTTGCGGCTGGTGTAGAGGAAATGATGTAACAACAAACTTGCTCTCTCATGAATCTTGGTTTGACCCATATGAGTTTTAATGTATATCACTGAGCATATTTTGTACTTGAGGAAATAAATCACTTTGACTCTCATCAATTCAGTGCAAACCTTTCTATTTTGCAATGAATGTCAAACTTTTGACTTTTGTTCATCTCCAGAAATAGGTTTTCCATGTTTACTCCCTTTTTATTTTCTTTCTTTACACTTACGCAATACTTAAATTCAACTTCGGCCTCGAACAACAGGCCTAGACCACAAATTCTGTTCATTCAAGGTTTTTAATTCAAAAGAAATTTTGTCTGGCGGTCAAGAACACCGCCAGGTGAAATGTTCAGTTATTTTAAAAGTTTGCTTGTTAACTTTCCTGGCCACCGCCTGCGAGCTAACTGGCAAAGTGAGCAACGGAAAAGTATCGTTCAGTTTCTTCCAGTTGGTGTTGTTTGTTGTATACATGACTACTCAGAAAATTACACTTGCCAACATCAGGACCAACTGCAGTCCCTCTATTATGGGCAAACCCAGGCATCCATACATGTCACTGTTTTGCATCGACACTCTATGGCTGAGGTCGACCATGAAGATAGTACACAAGACAGCCCAAAAATTGTTACAGAACATCTGTTTGTTATATCGCCAGATCTGAAGCACGATCATCACTCGGTCCATCATTGCCGCACACTTGTCGCTAAGTACTTAACTGAAATCAGGTACCCTGTTAAAACGATGCACAAGTGGACAGATGGATGTTTGGCCCAATATAAAAGTCGCCATTGCATGGGTGATACTAGGGGGCCAATTTCGGTTACCCCACAATGAAAAATTATTTCGAAACATCGCATGCAAAGGGGCCACAGGACAGTGCCGGTACCAATCCAAAGTTCAAAGCCGATATGGCAGTGATAAGGCGGCAGAAAATAATTCAGAATGCAGTTGACCTTTATGAGTTCGCTCAAGAACAGCTGCAGGTTTCGTCGGAAAGGGCAAGGTTAAGTCGCAGAATTTTCTTCTACGTCAAACAGCACGAAAGAGAGCGTCCTCGTTGTTATTTCAAGGACGTTAGAGGAAACCGTGCTTTTCATAGTATTTTAGCAGACGGTCAAAGCGGACGTTTGAAAACTAGAGAACTTTCTTGCTATTGCGATCATTGCATTTCAGGCGACTTTGATAACTGTGACAATCCGTTGTACATTAAGAGGTGGGACCAACAGATTTTGGAACAGGAAACCCCAGAAAGGAGGGCCACAAGAAATGATGTAGCTGAAATGAGAGAGGGATTGTTGGACTTGGTCACAAAGAATTCCATTGTAGCTATAGCGTCTGGAGATGTCGGGGAAGATTATTATTTACTAAATGTCATCTCCGACCATACTGAAACTTTGACAGCAAACCTTACAGATGATTGGAACGCTCAATATCGTGCCGGTTCCAACGTAATCCGTGGGCACTTCTACAAGCGTGTTCACTGCTAGCAGTCTTCCTGGAATCGATTTTTTAAACTGGTTACAGATAAAACCGGTTGTGTTTATTCATCCACGGTTTGTTTCATTTGTTCTGAATTAGAAGAACGCATGGAAAACGGAGAAAAGTTGTTCATGCTGTTAGAGAGAGAGAGCATCTTGATATCCTTGGTTCCCTGGATGGCTTTTAAAAAAATCGGTATTCTAGTAACTTGTGTGGTCCACGAGTATGAAGGGACTTCTACTCTAAATACGAAGATACCACAGAGCGTTTATTTCAGTTAGGTAGTTTGTACCACAACGACAAAGCTCGTTAAGCATAATTGAGATGAAAAGTTTTTTTAACAAGCTCTTCTGTCTCCACAATGTGTATCGAAGGACCTTAGTATGATCATGTTGTACAGTTTGTGCTGGAAATTATTGCAGGCAATGTATAACTATTACGCCCATAGCAAGGGCTAAGGAGGACACAAGAAGGGCAGACTTCTTCATGCCAGTTCCTTGATCTTTATTGGTAGGGATAGCAACTTTTTTAAATTGCACTGTCATGTTTCTGTTTTATGGTACACTAAAAAAATATTTTAATTTAAAAATAAGTATACCCTTTTACTTTCTCTTTGACTAATTTACACCAATAGTAAGACAATTTTAACACACGTGTTCCTTTAACACTTCAGTGATAATAAGACATTTAAATGCAACATACTGAAATGGGTTCTTAGAAGTTGTATTTACAAAGCTAAAAGTGTTTTTAAAGATAAAAGTTAGTACAACAACTTATTACAAGTTTTTCTTACATGCTTTGCTTCTTAAGTAGGTATTAATTGCTGTAATGCACCGCTTCCAGTCTTCCTCTTTATGTTCCGATGGGTAATACTGGAAATATAGGGCTTTAACATTTCCCAGTATCCCCCTGTCTAGTGGCAGTTTGCCCAGGTTCCCCCCCCCCCATGGTACTACGCCCTGAAAGTTGTTCCCGACTAAACAATTTTCAGACCAAAAGCACCGCGAAATGTTGCTCTGACTTCGCCAGGGCATAGAGGTCATCAACTGACCCGGTCCTCATCACGTCCTCTCCACGCCCAGCACTTGTAGTTCCCTCCCTTACATGCCCCAACAATCCCTCAAGCCCACCCCCGCCCATACCCACCCCTATTTCTCCGGCACCGCTGACGCTAATCCCTCCTATTATACCGCCCATTCCCAGCGATCATCGGTCATTTCCACCAGACCCAGTTACACTATTCCCGCTCATGGGCCCACCAAACCCTTCCCCCACCTCGGCAACATTTAACCCTACCACTAAACCATCAGCATTTGAATTGTTTGAAACCTCTCCCATTGCCCTACTCAAGGCCAGAGACCAGTCTCCCATCCCCCCAACTGCATTGATTGCCCCTCCAATTACCCTGCCGAAATTAAGAGACCCATCCCCCGTTTATTTAATTTCTGCTGTATACAAAGCATGAGTGGTCATCGGATTATCCTGATTGATACATTCAGTTTTATTTTTGGTATGCTGATCATTCATAGAACTGTTGCACTCGCACGTTTGCTCATGTTTAATATGCTCGTATCTACATGTAATTGACTCAGCAAAGATTTGATTGTATTTGACAATGACTTCCTGGTACTTAGCTTTGGTTTGCTGACATTTGGCTTTGATTTGCTGACATTTGGCTTTGATTTGCTGACATTTGGCTTTGACTTGTTGGCATTTGTAACTGCTTTTCTCGCTTTCCATAGGTATGGCATTACCCCAGCGAGCGGGGGATTCGACATACGCTTGGCATGTCTCCTCGCCTTTCGGATTACCCCGGCGAGTGAAGGCTTTTCTCGACCTCTCTGCTCCTGAATACAAGTATACACGAGACTGATCATGAACACTTCCATTCATACAGCTATGCATTGCGCTTAATATGAAAGAGAATACCCCAACCTCCTCAAATTGACGGTTAAAAGGTTAAACCTGTGTACATGTGCTTCGAATTTGTCATGTGATTTTACAAGTGGTTACCGAAGACAACAGAACTTCAACTTTCAACCGAATATTAATAAACAAGTCAAATCTAGTAAGCTCTAAAGAAAAGTAGTTATATTTTAAAAATTAAAGGAAGAGTGTTTCGAGATACGCTTACATAAACATCTTGTTTCAGCTTCTTACCTGTGTTCTGTGTACATGTAGCTTGCCAAAAGCCCCGGTGCAAAACGATCGACTCATGATGACCTTCCTCAAAACAAGAACATCTTGTTTCAGCTTGTGGCTCCATTTGCAGATGAATGAACACAGTGCGAGCTTTTTTAAGTTTTAAAAAAGGTAATGTCGAGTATCTGAAAATTCCACGAATAATACTCACTAACAACTACCTCACTGGCAATTGTTCGGTGAAGGACAACTTCGAAATCGTACGGAATCGAGCCCGCTGTGTTATCAGCGGTTCAATTTATTGTTTAATAGTTTATTTTTCCAGTATATATCACATGATGTCGACATAGCACAGTCGATAAACAGTAGGACCTTTGCCAAGCTGAGCAAACCATCAGACGGGAGTTCGACTCTTGCTGGAGGCCTTAAATTTTTTTTTACTATTATTTCCTTTCTTTGTTTTAAACGATACAATAAATGAATGCTTTGTATTTTTATCGTTTCGCTCGTTACGTGCACATTTACCGCACCGTAACCGTGCTTCAATGACCTCTGTTTCGGTAGAATCAATATCAAGTCTACATGAACTGAAAATTTGTTCTCTTCGCCGATACGTTAAACATGGACGGCAATTTAAAAGTAAGCCGCGAGCGCACACCATTTGCATAAAGTTTACAGCCCATCGATTGAGCGACACATTTTCCCCATTATCCACGATAACTCGTGTTGCACATGCGCAATTCACGGGTTAAAAATGAGGGACAGAGAGGGAGGCTCAGGGCGTTGGCCAGGATATGTCATGTCCATGAAAGTTATTTTTAACCCAGCAGAAGTCTCCTTTTTCTGGTGGAAGTCAGTTTTCCGAGACGTCCGCACACAATCCTCCCTTGCTCTCAGGTTCTTAGTGAAAAGAGAAAATGGTGGCGCATGTGGAAGGCTGATGAATATTTATATTCATTATGTGTTTTCAAAAGGCAATATACAGGTGTTTAGACTTTGACATTAATGTAAATAATGACCCGATCCCAAGTACTTCGAGCAGAACAACCCTGGGTTTTGGCGAAAAACAGCCGTCTTCTGGGAATATTAAACAAACCATTTAAGATGTCTCACCCAGCGATAGCAATGCCAACGTGGATATGTTGGCATCTCCGGTCCGGAGACCCTGTTGGGTCTCCAGTCCAAAAGGCACAAAGAAGAAGTCAGCAGACAAGGCGAAGTCCTGGAGTTGTTTTATAGGCACTGAAGGGAGTCTTAATCAAAAGAGGAAAGCAGGCCGAAGAGCATTTACAGGAAAAAGCCGTCGAAGACCTGCACAAATCCAACGAGGTAACAACATTGAAAGGGCTTGAAGAATTTATCTCAAGTCTCGACAGCTCCCTGCATTACGATTTAGAAGCAATTATGGGTCACAAAAGCAGTGTAGTTCTCAGTGTTTATCCTAGAAAGGAAAAAAGCTACATGGAACAGCTGGGAAGTTTCCAACCAGTCCGGCAGCTGTTTGGCCCAACCGGACATTACAAGTTCCATGTATTTATTTTTCAAACATTCGAAAAAGGAACAATTGATTTACGTGACAAGGCGGCAGTGTGTGGAGAGTGCAGGTTTGTTCGTAGAAGGATCCTTGTTTTACGTGAAAATAGGAACAGCATGGACAAAAACGAAAGACTGCAAAGACAACAGGCGTCCTCCAAAGTAAGGCTTTCTTTGTTGAGTCCAGTAAGCCAAAAAGCTAGACAGGATAATGTGAAAAGAGAAAGGAAGAACTTCCGGCGAGTGGTGGTTAGAATAATCAAGCGGATATCGTTCACAGTAAACGAGCAGCAAAACAGTGAGCTTGTTAAGCTTATTGAGTGACTAGAATCTTCCAAAGAAGGCCAAGAAGTGCTCACGAATGTATTTGAAGAGGCCGAAAACCACAAGCCCGGGACCGGAAAAGTACTCAGCAAAATGGGGCAGATGGAAAAAGAGGCTTTCTTTAAAGACCAGAGAAAGAACGGTTAGCTAAAACATTTTGATTTGTATTTATCGTCAGTGTTTTTGAAAAACCTTAAACATGTTAAAAGACTTAAAATGTGCTCACTTTCGCTGAGTAGAAAGAGATCAAAATTCATGACAGACTTTTTCAGTTAGATCATGTGTTTATTTTTTCTTGGTATTCCTATTTCGTCCTTTACGTTTGCTACAACGGTTTCAAACCGTCTTATGGCAACAGATGGTCATCAGCAACCATCCAAATTGGTGGGTTTTTAGATGTGTACTAGTTAAGTTAAAGTAAATACAAGATGCAGCTGTGTTTGCCTGAAATTGAAACCCTGCTATAAATCTGTTTTATAGTGATTTTTAAATTTGTATTTTCACGGGCACTTTACTGCAATTATTAAATGTGTAAAATATAATAATACACATGAAAAACTTACTGGATTCTGATTGGCTGAGAGCAATGCAGTTCAAGTGTAACACCAGTGCAAAAAGTATAACACCAGTGCAAAAAATGTAACACCAGTACAAATTAGACATCATAAGTGCATTTTCTTATGGACTGCGCTTGACACATTGTTCTTTTTATGTTGGGAGTTTACACGTGCATATGTGCTTTTTCCGTTGCATCTCATTAGTGAGAGTATTTATTCTACGCTTTACAGAATTTTCATTATCCAGCTATCGCTCCTCTAGTACTTCTTGGCAGTGGATTTGCAACTAATATGTCTGATAGTGAGCATCCGTCCAATGGTGCTAGAGAATCTGGGCCGCCTATTCAGTGTTCTAGCCAATTTGACGCTGTTTTCGAACAGTTTAAAGGTTATGTAGATTCAAGATTACATGAATTGTCAACCGCGTCGGCGAGTAACTCCGAATCCAGCAAATCTCTCTCTGAAACGAAGAAACTCTGCAGAGAGGCCGAAGCTTCTAAGCTTAAGAAGGGGAATCTCAAGCAGTTTCTCTTCAACGCTGAACTCCTCGACGATGTAAAGTCCATTACTGAAGACCTTCAAACCCAAGATACAGCTTCGGCGAACAAAGCGGCCAAGCGTACAATTAGACTCATTGAAAGGCGTCAGAAGCTCATCAAACTCGCCGACAAGAGTGAAGCCGGAAGACAAATATGAGAGTGATGAACGCGCCAACAACTCGGCCGACGAAAAGCATATCAGTAAGGCAAAAGATAAAGCAATCTGTAAAAAGTTTCAGATGGCTAAATCTGTTCTAGGTCTCGCTCTACTGGTAGTAGTATACGGAATGTTCCGTCCAACTCTCAGGATAAATTTTTTTTCGAGGTTTGTAAAAATCTATCCTGTCTTTCTATGTGAGTTCCACGTGGTACGATACAACTTCCTATATTGTTTATGTGTCGTCATTTAGCTGGTAGTAAGAAAATGTTCTTTTCATGTTGGGAGTTTACATGTGTGTATGTGCTTTTTTCGTTCCATCTCATCAGCAAGAGCATTTATTCATTATCCAGCTATCGCTCCTCTAGTACTTCTTGGCGGTTGATTTTATTATTTTAAGAAAATCTTCTTCAATTAATTTTCGTTTATGTTTTCTTTTGCCGCAAGGCTGTTGACAGCCTAATCCACAAGACATATGTTTCATATGTGGATGGTCAGGTCACTGGAGTAAAACCTTCAATGTCCCCCCTTACAAGTATACGCAACCAAGCCAGCTCAAGCTTTCACCAAGACCCACTGGGCAGCAGCAGTTCCCTTGGCCCTCCACAGCGGGGCAGTCTAATCCCAAGTAATAATATGGACTCATTATGTGATGAACTATCTAAACATGAATATGAGGATATAGTTGAGGTAGATTATTTTTTTGGCACTGTCAATGTTAAGGCTGGTTTCCATATGATCGCAGACGATCGCAGATCGCAGAAAGTTCTGCGATCATCTGCGATCATGATCGCAGAATATCGCAGACGATCGCAGGAGATAAAACCATGTTCTATCTTCTGCGATCATCTGCGATCGTTTGCGATCCTGCGATCATATGGAAACCAAAGTTCTGCAATCTGCAATCGAAACGTATCCCATAATATTTTTAATTCTGACCCATGATTCAATGCTTCTAAACTGCAAAGCCCTAATGTGAGAACATTTCTTTACAACATGGCTGGCATGGAACATGGTAACGTCACTAACAAGGAGTATATGGAGGAAGTTGCGCGGTATAAGTGCATTTACAACTGAAATAGCAAGGATTTCAAAGACAAAAACAAAAAGAACAACAGTTGGCAAAAAAAAACAGTGAGAAATTTAATTTATCGGTGGCGGAGGCAGAGCTCAAATTCTGCAACATAAGAACTGCGTATGGTCATTATTTGAAGCGGTTGAAGACCATACCTTCTGGATCGGGGCGAGATGCCGTGCCAAGTGAATTTCAAAACCTGGAATGGCTCAATCCTCATATCGCACACAGACCATCAAGCACAAATCTGAGACCAAAGTCACCTAGAACTGTTGAAAGCTCCTCGTCACCAGCGAGTGACAAGGAGGAGGACTTCAGCGCTGAGGTCATGGATGAATCTGGAGTGATTATAATGGTGAGCACCACTAATGATCCCATAGAAACGGAAACCCTGAACTTGAGGAGGTTAATGAGAGTAACCGAGTCAACGGAAAAACAACTGGAGAGTGCTCCTATGGAAAGACCCCACAATCATCACGAGGAATGCGAGCCTGGAGCTGCTCAAATGGGAATGCTCCTTTGTAATGAATGGAGCAACCAAGGACAGCAAATGCTCAAATCGCTCAGGAGACATTCTCAAATATCTATAAGAGTCGAACAGCAATAAGAATTACTTGAGTGTAAACAAACTGAAATAGATAACAGCAATGAGGTTGATTATGGGTTTCTTGTTAGCCCCAAAATACTTAAATTACTGGTATATCCATCACTTTTTTGTAATGCTTGCTGTGCAATATGTGTCTTTGAAGTTTAGAAAAGCATCTACTCCAGTAAAGGAGATCTTTGTAGGACTTAAACGAAATCAGTGCTAAAATATCACAAATTATTTAAGTTTAAGCTTAGTATAAATATTAAACACTCAGAACGCTTGAGTTAAAAGAAAATAAGCTATATATACTATATACTATAAAAAGTAGGTTATAGGAAAATCGGAATCACATTGAACCACTTAAACAAACCTCTATGCTTAGCAGAAATCGACAATTCAGCCCTTTCAGTTTTAGTTTTTCAAAAGCGTGCTTAATATGCAACACGAAGTTCTCTCACCAGTGTGTGGAAAGCCCCAAGTTCTTGTCTCTTCATAAATATTTTTCGAATCTAAAACCGATGTTTCCTTCGGTTTTGAGGCTGATGTTGTCGTCGCTTTAGGACTAAAAGAAGAAATAAATTTGCTTGCAGCAAAAGTTCCTCCTCAATGGCCACCATATTGTTTGCATGGATCAGCTCAACGTGCATGTATATTTAACATTTCCGCTGAACGAAATCTATGGCTACAGTGAGCTCTGCGATCGTTTGCGATTTTAGTTTTTCAAAAGCGTGCTTAATATGCAACATGAAGTTCTCTCACCAGTGTGTGGAAAGCCCCAAGTTCTTGTCTCTTCATAAATATTTTTCGAATCTAAAACCGATGTTTCCTTCGGTTTTGAGGTTGATGTTGTCGTCGCTTTAGGACTAAAAGAAGAAATAAATTTGCTTGCAGCAAAAGTTCCTCCTCAATTGCCACCATATTGTTTGCATGGATCAGCTCAACGTGCATGTATATTTAACATTTCCGCTGAACGAAATCTATGGCTACAGTGAGCTCTGCGATCGTTTGCGATTAATGGAAACAGCGCTCTTTTGCGATCGTCTGAGATCTGCGATCCGCGATCATCTGCTTATATCATTTTACCTGATCTCTTCACTAAATTGATGAGAGCTTTGGTTAAATATTGGAGATCTCGTGGTTTGTATTGTATTGTCTATTTGGACAATGGTTTTATTATGGACTCTACTTTAGAGAAAACCGAGAGAGCCTCACATCTGGTTTATGGAGATTTAGTTGCCTCTGGTTTCGTGATAAATCAGGAAAAGAGCATTTGGTGCCCATTGTTACCGATATAACTGATCATTTCTCTCAGGCTTGTACGATTCTGACACAACAGCAACTGTTCCCACCTCTAAACAAAAACCTAAGACAGAGACTACTCAAACTTTAACGCTGACAAATTCATGACCGATTTATGCGAAATTGACTGGAATAATACTTGCCGCAGTTCCGATGTAAACAAATCTTTTTCCAGGTTCTATAAAAATATTAACCGCCTTGTAAATAAATACACTCCCCTCAAGGATGTATCAAAGCGGAGGCTAAAACTTCTATCTAAGCCCTGGTTAACAAAAGGAATAAGACGATCTATAAGTGTGAAAAACAACTTATTCTTTAACTCAAACTGGAACAAATATAAACAATATAGAAACAAATTAACTCCTCTCATTCATTTGAGCAAACAAAAGTATTACCAAAACTTCTTTAATTCTAATATAAAGAACATGCGACAGACTTGGAGAGGAATTAATGAACTACTGGGGAGCATGAGAAAGAAACGGAAAACAAAAAATATCAACTTCATCCGCTCAAATGAAAATGCAGCTCTGACTAGTGACCCCAAGACAATTGGGAATACACTGAATGAATATTTTGCAACCGTTGGTGATAAGCTAGCAAGTGCTATACCTGAAGTATCAGGCACCTTTTCTAATTTTCTAGACCCACCGTTGTCAAATACCTTTTATTTCGATCCGATTATTCCCCAGAAGTAGAATCTGAAATTATAACTTTACCAGAAAACAAAGCGTATGGACTTTATTCCAGCCCAGCTAAACTTTTAAAACTAGCAAGATCATTCATATCACTACCCCTAGCTGAAATATTTAACCAGTCCATTCTTACTGGAATTTACCCAGCAAAATTCAAACTATACTAAGGTAGTTCCAGTATTTAAAGACGACAACGATACTTTACCTGAAAACTACAGACCTATTTCACTTCTACCTACTTATAATCGAATATTTGAAAAACTAATACATGCTTGACTTACCAAATTTATAAATAAGAATAATATAATCTATAATCTCCAATATGGCTTCCATAGTAAACATAGTACACAACATGCAATACTAGATATTGTTAACAATATTCATAACTGTATGGACAGTGGGAAGTATACATGTGGTATTTTTATTGATCTTACAAAGGCATTTGACAATGTTAACAACAGCATTCTTTTAGCTAAACTTGAAAATTATGGTATAAGAGGGTTAACAAATATTTGCTTTAAATTTTATCTAACAGATCATCAGCAGTCAATTGAAATTGATAGCCATATATCTAAGGAAGAGAAAACTCTTTGTGGGGTACCCAAGGCTCAGTTCTTGGCCCCCTCTTATTCTTTTTGTATATAAACGACATTAATAAATGTTCTTCAGAATTCACTTTTTATTTGTTTGCAGACGATACAAATATAATTGTTTTGTTTTGGAGCCTTTCAAAACACTTAATTTCCCGATTGTGATTGGCTCGCTCTCGGCCCATGCGGGGCAGTAGCTCAAGTTTCACAGGCCTCGTGCCTTTTCGTTACATCACATTGTTCCATCAGTTAGTGTAGTACTGTTTCTCGTGCTAGTCTGGTTTTGTTATTTAGCTTTTGGAGTTATTTAGCTTTACGATCATGGCTTACAATCTCCGAGAACGTATCCCTCGCGACTATGCAGCAATGCATACCGGTCAGGCCGAGGACGACGAGGACGTTTTCCACGACAGCTACCAGTATCAGCCTACGCCTGGTACGGTCGTATCTTCTTCTCCAGGACGGGATCACGCTAGTTCTCCATCCTCCGGGCAACAAAACACGACTCACTCATCATCGGACGACGTTGCGGCGCTCACCGCCGCCATCGAGCGTATGCGCTCCGAGAACGAAGCGCTGGAACGGCAAACGGAGGTCTCGCGCTTGCAGGCAGAGCTTCACGCTTTACAACGCAGGAATGCCGAGCTCCAAAAACACACTCAGGTGCCACAGCGTAACAAGCCACCACCTACTCAGTCGCAACTCAACATCAAGGCTCTTCGTTCTGATCCCACCTTATCAGCGCGAGTAGCGGAGGAACTGGAGCGTCTGGGGTTCTCTTCCAGTGGCTCAGAGGAGGACGACGAACAGCCCTCCCGGAACCGAGGTAAGAAGCTTCGACTGAAGTCTGGCAAAACCACTAAACTCACAAGCAGAGTCGTCAAGCCACAACTATGGCCCCACAGTCAGTTGGTTACGCCTCTATTTTAAAGCTGCCTTCACTCTCCGAGACCGAACACAGCGCGCGGCTTGATCATTTTATTGTCCTAATGTACCTGGTTACTCAGTTCAATTGGTCGGCCGTTCGTGAGTTCCACGCCGCCGTTCTTTTCGAGATTGAATGTGGTCGTGCGCATTGGGGAGATTCCTTTGCGGATTTGGAAACCCGTCTGTTACGCAATTCCTAAAATTCCACGTCAAGTGGGGCGGCCGGCCGTTCGGGTTCGGGGACGCCAGTTTTGTTTTGTCGGGATTACCAAAACGACAAATGTTCACATGGGAAAGATCATTTTGGAACCATTCGGAATGAAACGAAGTGGTTACAGCATATCTGTGCCAAATGCTGGACAGTTTCCCGCGTGATCGGCCAGCACTCGGAATTTTCGCCCGATTGTCCCACGAAGCACGTCGTCTCGGGTTCGGCCAGAGATCAATCAGCACCCGACATCGCATTCCTGATCCCCGACTTTTGTCAGTTTTCACTCCGCGTCCGCTAGACTTTCAACTCCAGACTCTCATTTTGCGAATAGTTCTCGACTTACGCTAGACTCCAGACTTTCCTGTGTTAATCATGCATTTTCTTCGTCTCCCGATTCAGGATTTCTTGACAATGATGACTCCGATATCGTCGCTCTGCCTCCAAGTCATGATTGTGTTTTATCAAACGCTTCACGACATCACGGATTTTCGTCACAATGTTTTGTTTGTTTACATCGGCCTGTTTGTTCCTTTGCTCAGTACAACTTCTTGGGAGCACGCTTACCGGTTCCTTCATCTCTGAACATACCACTTTGGCGCTCTCGACTGCAAGACTACCCCGACTACGCAGTTTGCGATTTTCTTGAGTTTGGCTGGCCGGTTGGTGTGGATTACGCTAGTTCACTTTTGTCTGCTCGCGTCGCCCACAATCACAAGGGTGCCACGGATTTTCCTTCGGCGCTGGATTCTTATCTCTCTACGGAGCTCGATCGTGGTGCAGTTATCGGTCCCTTCGCTGGTAATCCCTTTTCTCGTCCAATTGTAGTCTCACCTTTAAATTCTGTTCCGAAGGCAAACTCTGCCGAGCGGCGGATGATCTTAGAACTCAGCTGGCCGTCAGGTTCGTCCATCAATGACGCCATTCCTGACGGGATTTACTTATCACAGCTTTATTCCTTAGTTTACCCGACTATCGACACAATTGCGGATCGTGTGGCCTCGCTCGGCTCGGGCTGTCTGTTGTTCAAGCGTGATTTAAAAAGAGCCTATCGCCAATTTCCCATCGATCCGTTTGATTACCCTTTATTAGGATATCAATGGAACAATGAACTGTACTTTGACGTTGTTTTGCCCATGGGGCTTAAGACTGCCGCGATGGCTTGTGAGCGTTCTACTTCCACCGTGCGTTACATGCTCTCACAAGATGGATGTTGCGTGGTTAATTATCTTGATGATTTCATTGGCGTTGCCTCTCCAGATACCGCTCCTCAAGACTATGAAACATGCGGACATCTTCTTCGCGATTTAGGACTGCAAGAATCGCTCGCCAAAGCTTGCCCACCTTCAACCGTTCTTACCTGTCTTGGCGTGGAAGTTAACACTGTTGATTTAACGCTCTCCGTAACACCCGACCGATTACATGAAATTGAGACTTTGTTACTTCAATGGATCGGCAGACGTTCAGCTACAAAATCCGAGCTTCAGTCTTTAGTGGGAAAATTGTCCTTTGTTTCCAAGTGTGTCAGACAAAGTCGTTTGTTTTTGTCTCGTATTTTGGCTCTGCTTCGAACTTTGAAACATAACCATTATCACACAAAACTTTCGCGGGAATTCCATCGAGATATTAAATGGTGGTTGCGGTTCCTCCGGACTTACAATGGTGTGTCTGTCATTCCTTCGACTCTGTGGTCAGCTCCTGATGGTTTTTTTTAGCACCGACGCCTGTCTCACAGGTTGCGGTGGATTGACTGATCAACATTTCTTTCACCGTGTCTTTCCAGAAGAGATTACTGTTAAGTTTCACTCCATTCATCATCTCGAGGCCATCACAATACTCATCGCCTGTCGCTTATGGGGTTCTTCCTGGTCGGGCTTGCGTATTGTCGTACAGTGCGATAACGAAGCGGTGGTTAGCTCTCTCAACTCCGGTCATGTTCAGGACCCGTATTTGGCGATTTGTTTGCGAGCTATTTGGCTTGAGGCTGCTTCACATGAATTTGAGTTACGTGCATTACAGTTGTCTAGTTCTGCCAATCGTCTGGCTGACCTCCTGTCTCATTGGCATTTGCAGTCTTCCTTCAAAGAACAATTTCATGCCGCTACCAAATCTCTAACCTTGCATGAAGTAGACGTTTCTCCATTGTTATTCTCCTTGTCTGATGATTTGTAGCTTTCTTCTCCAGATTCAGCCTTGTCCAAGCTGTCACGGGACCTCAAGACTTCTCGAAAGGCTGCTAACGCCGCAGGAACTCAAAAGAACCATCGCACTCAATGGCGATCTTATTTGTATTTTTGTTTACATTTTGACTTAGCCTTTTTGCCCGCCTCCATCAATACTGTTAGTTTATATTGTCAATTTTTAAGTAGATCTATGACCCCACCTTCTATTCGGAATTACCTCAGTGGGGTTAAGTTGCTTCATGTGAGTTTAGGGTTTCCTTTCCCAGATCTCAGTGCTCATGAACTTCAGGTTACATTGCACGGTATTGAGAGATTAGCTCAACATTGCCCGCTCCGTGCCCCTCCTATCACACCCCAGTTATTACATCTCTTAGTTCAGTTCGGTGGGGATCTCAACCCTATCGATGTCTCCCTTTCTTGTGCCTTTGTGTTTGCCTTTTTTCTCTTCGCGTGTCTCTCCAATTTAGTTCCGGATGCTCGGGGTCCAGACAACAGTTACCAGTGCCTCCGAAGGGGCGATGTTGAGCCCTCTCATTTCGGGTTGTGTGTCAAGTTCACATGGTCCAAAACAAATCAATTTGGGAAGCGGGTTCTAGCCCTGCCCCTTGTCCGTATTCCAGGTTCTCCACTTTGTCCCGTTCGTTTATTTTATCTTATGTGTGAGTTAGTTCCGGCTCCTGGTAGTTCCCCCTTATTTCTATATCCTTCTTGTTCAGGAGTTTTTAAACCAGTCGTCAAACGCCAGTTCATTTCTGTTATGCGCGCCCGTCTTAGGGCTGCCAAGGTCCCTCAGTATCACTTGTTTAGGGGTCATTCTTTTCGCCGGGGGGGTACCTCCTGGGCCTTCTCTTCCGGGCTGCCAGGGGAGCTTATCCAGGTTTTCGGCGACTGGCGTTCCGATGCATATAAGAGTTATCTAGACATTTCTATGGCCCTCAAGCTCAGGGTTTCGCAAGGGATGGTTCGCTCCCTGGGCTCTTTCTTCTCCACGTAGACTTCTTGTTTGGCGCGTTTTGGCAGCGGAGAGGTTTTGTTGTTATTTGGCAGTTCCCCCTAGTCTCGCACAAGGGGGGGGGGGGGGTCTTCGTGTTTTCTTTTGTATTATGGTAGTTATAGTTTTGTAGAGGGAAATTGTTTTGTTTTGGAGCCTTTCAAAACACTTAATTTCCCGATTGTGATTGGCTCGCTCTCGGCCCATGCGGGGCAGTAGCTCAAGTTTCACAGGCCTCGTGCCTTTTCGTTACATCACATTGTTCCATCAGTTTGTGTAGTACTGTTTCTCGTGCTAGTCTGGTTTTGTTATTTAGCTTCCCTTCCCTCCCACCCTTATCCGGTGGGCGGAGAGGTTTTGTTGTTATTCGGCAGTTCCCCCCTAGTCTCGCACAAGGGGGGGGGGCTGGGTTGTTAGTTGCAAAAAAGCCTCTCTCTGTGCCAAACATTTGGTCTTCGTGTTTTCTTTTGTATTATGGTAGTTATAGTTTTGTAGAGGGAAATTTATGCAAATAATAACTTGCGTACCCTTGAATCAACAGTTAATTCAGAGCTTGCCAAAGTTAGTGAATGGCTGAAAGCTAATAAGCTGACATTAAACATTAAAAAAATCTAACTATGTTATTTTTCGCCCTTGTCAAAAGACTATGCCTTTTGTTCCTCAAGTTAAAATTTTCAACCCTATGTCGAACACCCAGACAAGCCTTGAAATAAAAGACTGTCAAATATCTCGGAATAATAATTGATTCAGACCTCTCGTGGAAGAATCACATTGATTTTATCTGTCATAAAATTAGTAAATCAATTGGAATTATTGCTAAACTGAGACATTATATCCCACGTCAACTATTGCTTAGTATCTAACATACATCGATTGCTAATCTTACAAAAACGTGCATTGCGCTTAATTTTCTTTTGCAGGTCTCGAAAACATGCAATTTCCCTATTTATTAAATCTAATTGTCTTCCTATATCATTTTTATTTCCCCAGCAACTATGTTATATGATGTATGATATCCACACACAAGTTGCTCCAATAAACCTTATTAATCAATTTACCAAAACAAGAACAATGCATAACTATAGCACGAGATCGTCCTCAAATGATTGCTTTACTGTAAAAACCTCAAGAACAGAAAAAATGAAAAAATATTTTACAAGAATTGGCGTTTCAATCTGGAATTCGATCCCACTATCACTAAAATCATTAAACAAATCAGCATAAAATTAAAAAACTACTCCTTGATGTTTTAAATTGTGGAGATGACTATATTGAAGTCTCCAAACTGATTTAACACTTTGCTACATTAACATGGCCTGTATTATATACAGTACTGTGCAAAAAGTAATGCAAACAAAATTCGTTGAATTTCGATGAATTTTGCCGAAAACAAACGATAATTCGAACAAAGGAAAATTCTAAGAACTCTGAACGAAAGTTTAAATTGCCTATTGTTTGTAACACCGCAAAATTTCTTGGTTCCGAACGAAAGTTCGAGCAAAACGAGCATGAAATTTCCATGCCTGCCTTGAATTTTCCTTAGTGCACTTCAAATTTTCCAAAGGGTACTTTGAAATTTCGATAAAACATCTCGAATTTACAGAAGCATACTCTTTGAATTTTCGTTAGTTCGATTTGAATTGCTTAATGCTACAACAACTTTAAACGAAAACAAGTGAACGTAAAGTGTCATATTATTTGGTGCGTTGTTCGCCTGATTTCATCTTCGAGTCAAACTGAATTCAAGAAATGAACTCTTAAATTAAACTCACCTTAATTCCAAACTACGTCAACCAAACGCCTCCTATGGTGATAAAAGAAACAATCTTGATTTGTTTTCAACAGAAACTGGCACGGGAATGTTCCTTCATCTTGTTCATTCATTGATTTCAGTGCTCAGGTTTACAGAGGACCCAGTCTCTACGCGGCCGTCAAATGCTATTGTTGACATGGCAACAAAGCAACTAGCAAAAACTGAGTAAGCGTTTTTGCTCATAGCAGCTTGTTTCAACCATGCCAAAGGTTTCAAATTATACACGGGAACGAATTGAATCCCTTTACATGCAAGATCTTCATCCTGCAGAAATTTTTATTTTATTCAGGTGAAGAAGGAAAATTTGTCAGTTAGCTTTGTGAGCATAACTCGCATTATCAAAAAGCTTCAACTGACTGGCTCTGTTAAGAACCTGAAAAGATCAGGAAGGCCACCAAAGCTAACAGCGGAAGCCAAAGCAGTGATAGAAACTATGATGCGGAGAAATGACGAGGCCATCAGTATCGTGATCCAGAAGAACCTGGCCAAGCAGGGTGTTGCTGTTCACGCCTCTACAGTTCAAAGGTTGCGAAAGCAGCAAGGCTGGACTTTGCAGACGACGCGTTACTGCCAGCTGATAAAACAGAAGAACAAAGATAAGAGACTTGAGTTCGCTCGGCAAGTGTTGGACAGTGAAGATACGTTTGGTGACGTTATCTTCAGCGACGAGTGCTCTGTTTCCCTGCAGCAATATCGACACACGTGCTACAGGAAAGTCGGTGAACCGACAAAAAGGAAACCAAAACCCAAGCATGCTTTGAAGGTTCACGTCTGGGCCGGAATAAGTCGACACGGCGCAACCAAGATCTGCATCTTCGATGGAATCATGGATGCCATCTTATACTGCAACATCCTACAGAGTACGCTGATCCCATTCCGAATGGAAACACTTCCAGAGCATCGTTTTATGCAGGACAACGATCCAAAGCACACTTCAAAGCGAGCGAAAAGATTTATGGAGGAGAAGGGAGTCAACTGGTGGCGCACTCCACCAGAGAGCCCCGATCTCAACCCCATAGAGAACCTCTGGCATGAGTTGAAATATTTTTTGGAGACCAGAATCAAGCCCAAGACCAAAGAGCAGCTCATCGACGGAATTAAGAAGTTCTGGAGGAAAAAGGTTACAGTGGAAAAGTGCGGCAAGTACATTGATCACGTCCTGTACAAAGCTTTTCCTGCTGTCGGGGAAGCATGCGGTGCGGCCACGAAATATTAAAGCTTTTAAAAGAAAGCTTTACAAACAAACGGCTCCAAATCTGAAAAAAGCAATGACCAACAAAGCAAAATCAGAGTTTCAATATTAAAATTTTACTACTTTAATTCTTCTTAAAATTACCCTACCCAAGCCAAGTCCCTGTCAAGAGGGTTCAAATAACATCTCTTAATAAGTGTTATTCCATGTGTCGCTTAAGTAAACAAAAGCACTGGCGCCCAGCCATATAGTGCAAAATTATCGTAAGGGCAAAAATTCGTTTACAAAATTCAAGAACTAAAAGAAAAGGAATGAAAATTGTTTTTAACTTGCAAAGTTTTTAAGCAACATTCGGAAAAACTTTGTTTACACATTGCGAGATGACACAAAACCTTGTCTTAACTTTTTTAAAAGAAGCGTCTAAAACTTTTTTCTTCAGTGTTACTCTTAGCAGAAAAGTTTTTTCACACATCATGAGAGTAAACAAAGGCACTGAAATGTCTATTCACCCCGCTGCAACGCTTTGAGCACAAAATTTCTCAAAAACTGCAATGATGTTTTTTAGTTGCAGTTTTAGCTCAGAAATTTGTTTACAAATTTCAAGATTATACAAGGCGGATAAAAATTTCATTTAACCCTTGTTGCACATTCTTTAGAAGAATCTAAAAAACTTGACACGCTTTTTTCACAAGTTTCACTCTTAGCTGAAAAAGTTTTTTTTTCACACATTGTGAAAACAAAGGCAATGAAAGCCTATTGTTCCCGCCGCAACGCTTTACGCTGCTGCTGTCCTGTTTTGTTGTGCTCTTCACTCGGTTATTTGATTTTATTTTTTTTCTCACGACAGATTTATTTTAGAAATAAAGCAAAAACTTGACACGCTTCTTTACCACAAGTTTTACTCTTGACTGAGAAGTTTGCTCACGCGTCTTTGGAGCAAACAAAGACAACGCACCACCTTAAAGCAATCAAGCGAAAAACTCCACCCTCAAAAAGTTTTTGTCAATTGGCTTGTGTGCAATTATAATATCAATCAACTCAGTCATGAAAGGAACACAAAAGCACTTTTTAAGAGCCAATGAAACGGCCGGAATTTCGATCCTACAGACCAGGGCAATCGGTTTAAAATGGGGTCATTCAGTTCATGTGTCATTTTGATCAAGCCAAATACTGTACAGTAGTAAGCAAAAATTGCTCAAAAGATGGATAGAAAGATCGCTCGTATTAATTGGAATCGCGGAAAATATTCAGACGTTTTTCGGGCTGCCATTATCAACCCTTCGCCTCTCAAGCAAGGACAGAAAGTGACCATAATGTGGGGCAAGACCAAAAGGGAGTACAGTGCGGTGATTGACTGCTATCCGGTAGAAGAAAAAGATAAAGAAGAGACTCCTCTTCCAGCCTCACGAGCAAGAGCTAAATGAAAACTGGCGAGTGTTTTCCTTTTGGAATTGGATTATAATTAAAGTGTAGTGGTGTGAATGTGAGTGAAAAAATAGCCTGGGCAGAGGTAGCCAAGTTAATTCACATTTTCATGAGTTACCTTGAGTAAATTTACAGGAATGCACATTCTAAGCACCCTGGTACTGCATTCATGGTTCACGAATTTTACATGCTATCGTTCTTTTGTTGTTGCGTAACAAATACTGTATTTTTCGGTGTATAAGTCAAACCGATGTATAAGTCAACCCTACTTTTTGAGCCTAAAATTTGACATTTTACTTATTTCTGCTCTTTAAACTGAGTTCTAAATCCTTAGCAGTTTGTTGTAAAAAAGTTCCAAAGATAAAAATCGCATCTATCAAGTGACGCACTTCAGCAAGAACTACGTTAAAAATCTCATAATTCAATACTATACATTCAGTATAAAGGTATTTTACCAAACCTTATGACTGTTAGGAGATGTTTTAGAGCTTTTTTGCCAAGACAAACCTCAAAACACTTCAGAATGCGAAACACAAATGAACAAAGTTGACCTGGTAATGAAAATCCCGACAAGCACTTGTAACTATAGCCTTAGTTGCTAGGTTACAAAACTTGATGAGAGGCTACCAAGCCAACGACATGCTCTGAATCGCGCTCGATCGATGGTTTTTGTCAAGTTTTATTTAAGAATTTCTCCCACAAATAACATCGCAAAGTAAACCCAATGGACTCACAGGAAATGTACCAGCTTCTGTGAAGATATCAAGCTTAAATTAGGGTATGTGAAGCAACGAAGAGGTTAAGTGTGATGTCAATGAACACTGAACGTATCGTATGAGGCAAATCATGGAACAAACCGCGTATTTCTAAACATTTTCTTTACTCAATACTGTACCACTTCTTGTTAAATATCTTTTTTAAAGTAATTGCTTAGTTGCCTTTTGGCATTTCACTCTGTAGTATATTGTTATGTCAGTGAAGTGTTCTTTTTTCCACTCGCTGACCGACCACTGAGTTTTGGTCGGTGTATACACCGGAACTTACATTTACCAATAGGAACAAAAAATATACTGTTGCAAGTCTACTCAATTTGTTTCACATGATCTTGGTTAAGTTTCATCTTGTTCCTCTATCTACAGATTCCCAACTTCTTACCTCCTAGTGCAAAGAATGCGAAGACTACAAAGGCTACCAAGGCTGCAAAGATCATTAAAGATAAGGTGGAACAGAAGGAAAAACCTAAGGGAAAGGTACTTACTAGCTGATAAAAATATCATTTGCAAGCTAACTATAGTTTTATCTGACAGTTTTTCACACAGCTATAAAATTGGCAAATGAAACATTATTTTATTGTTGCCAGAATCCAAGTAGGCCATGTTTAGATTTTCTGGCTGGTAAAACTGGACAATTTTATTAGCTTATTGTTTCTTAATATTAGTCAAGTCTTGAAATCTCTTGCATTTTGACAGCCGTCTTCAAAATAACTTTAATTTATATCGAAACCAGCATGCATTCTCTGCAGGTTCTAGTTCCAAGTCTAGGGAGTTCATGTAATTAACTTGTGCACTGTTTTTTAACACTTGTTTCTAGTTACTGGACTTGGAATCACCCAACAAGACATCATGCATGGTTGATTCCTCAGATGAAAGTGACATTGATGAAGACCTGCCCCTGTTATCTCTGCTGCCGAAACAAAGCCTCCCTCCTTCTCCCACATTCGTTTCAGATTCTGAGGAAGACACTGAGTTAACGAAGGTTTCTGGCCTGCTTTCCAAGGCAATTAGCACCATCAATAAAACTACAAATGTAAGTTGTCAAATCTAATTACTCAGTATAACACTTCTCGATAATCTTCGCTTGTTCCAGATTTACCATGCAGTCTGTCTGTAATTGTAAGTAGGTTGATATACAGCTAGCTGTTATCACTGCTAGAGTAAAACTTCAATGTGCCATTGATGAAAGGGAGCATGCATGACAAAGTTCTAATCCAGGGTTTCGATCAATCAAGTTTTTAAGTAATCAATTTGGAGATGTACAGATCTTTCATTTCATAAACATTGTTCAGTTGTTTTTATAAGAATATAACATTGACTCAGTCAACAAATTGTTTTGTTCATTTAAGGTAACAGACAATAAAGAAACTGTGGATTATGCTAAAGTAACAACAGAACTGGCATTAATGCGCACCATTGTTGAACGCCTTGAATGCTCGTTCGCACGTCAGGAGGCAAAGATGGACAACATGTTCCATTTAATCCAGTCAGTATCAGCACCTGTAGCTGTCCAACAGCAGAGCCACCAGCAGCAGCAGCAGACACATTACCTCCCTCAGTTCTCCACCCCAGGTCCTTGTCGAAACCAGTCGTTGACTTCCTTGGATATCACAGCTTTCACTCCAAGGATAGACTCAGCAGCTGTTTGCCATACAGACCCGCTATCAAGCCTGGATAGAGTGCTTCACGATACAGCAGGTAACTGAAATTAAATTGATTTCTTTCCTGGGATGATAGTATTGCTAGTAACGATGTATAGAGAGAGCTCTGTTTATTATTTTAAATTCCATAGATTGTCATAGCAAAGTTGGTTTTTCTTAAGGACTGTTCGTTATTTATGCCTAAGGGGGGGTCGGCGATTTTCAAGCAATTCAGGCATATGAAAAATTTACCCCTCCCCGGAAGTAGGTATTTTAAAAAATTACCCCCCATTTATGTGGCAGGCCCAAAATGTAACCGTTCTTGAGAAAAAACGAGAAACCTGGCCGTTAAAGCGCCTGTCAGATTTAGAAGAGTCCTTACGTCATTTAGAAGATAGAAAAGAAGAAGTGAATAGGCTTGTTCGGAAAGAAGATAAGTCTTCAGCAAACAAAGTTAGGAATGCAGCAAAAAGAGTCGCCGATTCTTTGCTCGAGCAAAACAGGGTCAAACGCAGAAGACGAGGAACCATTCCTTCTACAATCCATAGAGGAGATGTCTACCGCTCACGGAAGACGGCATGACACAGTCTTGTACATGAACCATAGGGTAAAAGCTCGGGACACGTTGAACATTGTCAACTGCCGTAGAGAAGAAAAGAATCTGAAACCATTGAGGAGCTTGTCAACAGTGCTATCCCGTGGTAAAGCAAAGAGAGCAACAAGCATTCAAGCAAAACGCCACAAGGGACGCTCCCTCTTTTGCTGTAAGAAACCTCCAAAAACTGAGGATAAAGAAACGGAACTAACACATCACCAGAGAGCACACGTAAAGAACGCGGTGTTTGACTTCTGCTACAAAGAACAAGACAGAAAATACTCTTTTTTAAAAAGTATTGATGACAAAGCGTATGTGAGGCCCGGAACGTCTGTTGGGTTCAGAGATGTAAAGAAAATGGGCATTTATCAGCCAACAGATAACAATGCTGCGCGCAAACTCCCCAAATATGACTGGGTTAATGAACAAGTGTATGTCACTCCATCTACTCACCGCATTTTTACTAAGGAATCTAAAGTGATCGATGAAAGAGAGGTTTTTGCCATGTCAGAGGACGATAGTTTTGTTTTCATGAGGCCTAAAGCCTTTGTAGGAAGTTCAGGCACTACCTGGGCATCTGAGGACATGGAACTGCGTGCTACCCATGCGGACCTCTATGAAGTGGAGGGATCTAATTTCGGGGTTTTTGTGCAAGGATTAAAGACAAAATTGAACATTTCATTTTGTCCACAACTCAGAAAGATGTACTTTCCATAACTAACAAGCTTGATTGCGTTTATCGACAATATGAGAAGAAAAGAGTTACTCACACTTTTGAGTATTTGGAAAGAGCAATCACGAAGTGCGACGTTGTAAAGATGAGTGACCACGAGAAAGCCTGTTGCCTTCAAATACAGTCTCTTCTCACGCCAGTGCTAACTCAGATGGAAGCTGTGAAGGACAGTACTTCAACGGGCTCTCTGCTGTGGCAAGAGTACTGTAAAACATTAACTACATGTCATGAACTGTTGAATCTGTTTTCCAGTTTTGATTTGCCTATCGTGAAACCAAGAGTTATAGAACTCACCGATGCTGGACCCAGGGTTGGCTGTAACAACAATGAAGTCCAATTCAGAATAGCTGAAAGAATTTTGATTCACAACCTGGATAAGTTAGTTCGCGTGCATAGGGCCCGTGGGGATAGCGGACAAAATGAAGCAGAGAGGACCAATGCCTC
The DNA here is from genome assembly GCA_964020085.1 of Micromussa lordhowensis. Classification (NCBI taxonomy): domain Eukaryota; kingdom Metazoa; phylum Cnidaria; class Anthozoa; order Scleractinia; family Lobophylliidae; genus Micromussa; species Micromussa lordhowensis. The sequence continues at coordinate 31,265,570 of OZ026595.1, forward strand.
AATAGCTGATGCCCTGGTTACAGGGGAAACCTTAAACTGGGAACATTATAAACGATTCGAGAACATGTCCGAAGAAGACATTGAAGCTCGGACGCTACAAGATTATGAGAAACTAGAAAAAGAAAGGATGGAAAAGAACGCCTGGAAAGCTGCTGGAGAGTTGGCCGAGAGAGTGGATGGAGAACCAGCTCCCCATGGTTTCATTTCATGTTCGGTGACCCCTCGCGAGTTTGAACAGTTTTACTGGGACAAAGAACATTTGAGTGCCTATGCTTCCACCAAAGCGCAGTCTGCAAAGGAGAACCTTCCAGGTCATGGCTATTATTCAAAAATTGACCGTTTCTTCGCAAGCCACTGTAAAAGAGGGGAACTATACATAGAGTTTTTGAAGGGTGCCTGCGAAGAATCTGGCACCGAATGCTGCGCATTTTGCAAGGAATGGAGTGGACCTCAAACAGGTTATGTCCCAAGGCCGTATCCTGACTACAACAAGGAAGGACACCATTACATGGATGCCAGCAAAACGCCACTCAGTGGGACAGATGGAAAATTACGCGAGGTTGATGATTACCAACCCCGAGCACAAATCCGTAAGTTATATCATGGTAAAGAGATATCTTCTAGTGACGAAAGCAAAATAGAGAAGTTTAGCAAAAAGTATGTGGTTGCTGTAGGACTGGTGCGAGAGTACATTCTGCATCTGGAGCACCTTGATCTGCTAAAACGGAAAAGAGAGAGGGAGGAATCGCAGAAGAAGTCACAGAGGAAAGAGAAGGCGTACAAAGACTACAACTGGAGGCAACTCTACGAGACAAGGCAAATTAAGGGTTTGAGGGTATTTGAGCTGGACAAATACATAACACAGCATAGCTTAACGACTATGAAACTGAACAAAAAGGATAAAGTGGCCCTTGTCGAAACCCACATTGCAATGACACTCTTTAAGGAACTAAGTGCTGCTCAGGAAAATCCACAAGAACAGGAACCAGAAGAAGGCGAGGACCAACAAGTTTTAACTGAAGAAACAATACTTTGTGAGTGGGAAGGTAACGAAACTGACATTGATGCTGAACTCGATGACTCTGATTTGTTTTGTGTTTGTAGAGGCTATGAAGATGGTCGTTTTATGATTTGCTGTGATTCTTGTGATGAATGGTACCATGGGGAGTGTATTGGGATAGATGAAACTGAGCGAAAGAAATACGTAGAGACTGACATTCTGTTTATCTGTCCGTTTTGTCAAGCAACATGAAGGTAACTTCTGCTCTTCTCTGTTCTCTCTGTTCAGGACTGACTTAAGGTACCCTCTGTTGTAAAATCGCTAACAAAGAACTCCTGAATCTGCTAGTCTTTTGCTATTACATTCAGTAAAAGTGATCAGTTACTGTATTCAATTCTTTAAATTTGATTTGAATTATGGAGGAGTAATGACTTGTAAAATGAGTGACGGATACTACGAAGACGGTTGAATACCCATTGATAACAATGTATATGTACAAATTGTCCGGCGAATAAATATAAACGATAACAGTAACACACAGTGTTTATAGGTCGGAATAAATGTCCTCAGTGACGGATATTACAAAGATGGTTGAGTACCCACTAATAACAGTGTATATGTAAAAATTGTCTGACTGGATAAAAGATAAGCAATAACGGTAACATACCGTGTTTATGAGAATAAATGTCTTCTATTGTAGTTTATTTACTGTTTCTTGCACGTTATCATCTGTGGCCTGGTCACTGTCATTGTCACTCATACATGTATCATCAGCCTTGCTTCCGCTCTCATCAGAGTTAATTCTGATGCCTGAACTTCCACCCTCTTCGACGTAGTTTTCCTCATCCGTATTTCTCATGCCAATGTTCTCCAACGCCTCCTCTTGCTCCTTTTCCAAGGCCAACAGAAGATCAGTACCAAACTCATTGGGCACCAAATCTAGTAACGTACATTTTGCACGATGACTAAGGTGGTCTAATAGATATACAAAATGCTTTAACTTTGATTTTGTTATACGGAGATACCCCTCCCTATCGACTTTAATTTCGCAATCGGGTATAAGGAACCCATTTGCAATATATTCTTCCCTGACTTCTTGACTACAAATTTGGTCAAACAATTTTTCCACATTTCGCTTGAAAATTTTTTCTTTCATCTTCTTATTTTTCTTCTTCTTCCTTCTCAGAGCACCACTAGAAGAACTTTTATCCCTTGCACCATAGATACGTTTGAACCGCTCCGCAGCCTCCTTGCATTTATCCGCCATCTGTTGTATGTTTGCATGAAGTGCCCTTAGTTCTTCAATGAACTTTAAGTTGCAATCATGGCTGAACTGCGTCCAATCCAGTTTAAGGTGCCTGCCTTGATTATCAAAAAGGGCCTGATCATGTGTTTTAATTTCGTTGGTCAAACTTTCAATAACCGTCTTCAGTAACACAAGACGTTTCCCCACTTCACCAAGTACATTGGAATCATTGATTTTTGGTACATAGCCTTGATCAAGCCTTTTTCCAATTGCTGCTGGATTATACGAGCCTAGAAATGCGAATGCTTTCTCACTTTTTTCTTTCTGCTTGGTTATTTCCCATTGCCTTGTTTTTTCTTTAAAAAAGGCCTGCCGAAAAAGCATTTTATTGGGAAAGTATTTCCCTGCATTTTCATAAAATTTTTCAAGTAGATGATTGGAAAAGATGGTGTCTGAATGATTTCCATGACGTAAGTATCCTAGATCAACATCTCGCCAAGATTGCTCGGCTGGTTTTGCTTCCTCTGGCAGTACACCCCCATCAACCGTCGTCTGTTTGGCACCTTTTGTGCTACCCCAATTTGTTGTTTCTTTGGCAGCACCTTAGGAAAAGTACATGAAATATTACTGAACACTATGTTTTCTATCGTTAAATATACAGAATATATACGAATATCAAACATAGAACAGTTACAGACCATATATTTTTGAGGAGCTACACTGTCATAAACAAGTTGCATTGTCTATGCTTTATATTATTCTTCAATTCCCCCACGCAGAACGGCGCGGGTTACACATCATGTTTCTCAATTTTAATACAGCGTAGCAGCCTTCAATGATGGTTTTGTTTGGACTCGTCATGCAATCGAGGAGTGCGCGACGAGTCCAAATTGCGTTGTGTGGACAGCAAAATTGATTTTTGTTGAGGCGAAGAATCTCTGAGTGCCTTGTGCTTTGTTAAAAATTACCTGTGTTCGATGATGATGCACCTCTCTCCTGTTCTGAAGGCCAATTTATTAATATAGCAGCATCAGGAACAACAGAAGGCTGCTGTTGTTGCTGCTGCCATAAAATTGCGGCTGCAAGTTTGTCGTGTCTATCTCCATATCCGCAAAAATGACTCCTATATGGTGTTGGCAAGCTGGACCAATCTCTAGTTTTGCTGTTTGAGGATTTCTATATACGCACTGACAATAATGTATTTAATACAACTACAACTGGCCCCGGCCAATGACACGTGGGTGGGTTTTGCTTATTAAATATCAGATTGCATGTATAAAGGCGATTTAATAAGTTCATATATATTGGAACCTTTAAATAACGCTACTCCATGTCACGTTTTCTTGGTTTTTCAAACTATAAAGACCAGGCGCTTTGTATTAAAATAGAATTCTCAATACAGAGTTCAACTTTTTAAATATGTCTGCAAAACGGCTACACAAGTGGTGAAACAACAGTTTCTAAAAGCTTACCCCCCCATCTTATTTGTATTTAAAAAAACACCCCTCCTTTTTCATTGATTTTGAAAATTTTACCCCCCCACTCTCCCCCACTCCGGCCCCCCCCTAAGGCATAAATAACGAACAGTCCCTTACTGATTGTCTCTCATCGCCAAATTACAAACATTTATAGTGTTGCATGCTTTCTCTAATGTCGGCTCCCACAACGAAAGCCTTCTATGAAACAAAATTTGTTTTTTTTAGAGATTGACAAAGTTACTGTTGGTGGTTCCGAAAATGTGCTGTTATCACAAGAGGATTATGACCATGCCACTGCCACATCAAAACCAACAATGATGGCTCTGCGCTTTGCTGACAAGTTGTTTACAAAGGGTATTTTAAAGTGCCACTGCGACGAAATTTTTCGAATTCATTGTTTTTGCATTTTCTGAATCTTTAAGTGGTACTTACTCACCTGTCCGAGCCGTTTTGTCCAACAATGGCGGGAAGATGGATTTTTTTACGGTTTTTCCCGAAAATGTTTCGTCCGCCATTATTAAATCATGTTCCTGCAACCCCATAAGGCCTTGCTGCTTTGTGACGTCATACTCCTAACCAACTAAGCGGACATGGCGAATTTTGTTATAACATCTCTATGTAGTTCGCAGTTAACTGGTTTCGCAACGTGAATCTAGCGCTCTATTCGAATCGAATCGTGCCCGATCGTTGTCTAGTACACGGATGCAGCAATAGATCAGATATGAATGCAGGTATTTCTCCTCATTTTAGTCATACAATAAAGAGTGAGGAGATACGTGGTTGAGATTCGTGCACACTTACCACGCGAACTTAAATCCGAGTGGAAAGTTTGTGGCGGGTGTGTTCAAGTCCATTTCGCGGAGGAATGTTTTTCAAGAGCGTTTCACATGGAAGGCTGTCGTTGTCGGCTTATTCCTGGCTCAATTCCTACAATGCGGAAGATCGAGCCAGGGAAACAATCTTCCAAACGACAACACCGCAAAGTAAGCCTTGTTCAATTTCATCTAAGCTTCGGTATTGAGTCAGCCATGAAGTTTTCTTTTTCGTAGAAGTATCCCATATGTTTATTCCCAGTCATCTTTGCGATTGGAAATACATTTTCAAGTAACTCATTAAGTTTAGTATTGTTCATACCGCCACGCTGTTGTATTTTAGTTTTTATCCCTTCTGTTTATCCCAGTCATGTGGCGCGCTCGGAAGATGCTGGTTTATTGAAGAGCTTTTCAATGGTTTCCATAGTTTTCAAATCAACCGTAAATAATTTACCGGTTTTTTTTCTTCTCAAACACAGGTTTCTATATCTAGTTTCCGTATAGATCATAAATGAACTAACATTCCTCACAGTCACCGGAAGTTTCATCCCAGAAGCTGGCCATTCGGTAATGTAATGGGTTTTTGGATGTATGTTAATTAGGCGCCCTTCACGTTATGTGAGACAATGTTGTGAGCGAAACTCGTTTTCGTTAGAGCGTTTTGCTGTTCACATTTCCGTTGACCTAAAATAAGCTCAAATGTCCCACAGTTTTGTATCCATTGCGAATTCGGTTTGAATAAAATGGCAGTTTAAACTCAGTTTCCTAAGCGTGGTATATTAAATCAGTTTCCTGGTCCCCGCCTTGTGTACCTTGATAATTATGCTGGACACATGCGTAATTTTACAGGTAGTGTGGATTGTTGGGGGTTTTTAGGAGGGAGGGGGGTGGAGGCAGGGTCAAACCATTCTATTACGCAAAAACAATGACGAGGGAGGGGCGGGGTGTCTAGCTTGAGAAAATGCAATTTTAATCAAAACTATACACCTAATTGCCACATTGAAGAAATGAGGGGTGATAGTGTCTTTAAAATAATCCCTCACTGTGCTACCTATAGAGCTTTGAAAATTCCATGACTTTTCCAGGACCTCTATCATGACCTTCCACATTTTTCCAGAACTTAAATATGGACATTTTTCTTGGAAAAGGTTTCTTGATTGTGTGCAGCTTTTCCCTGTTTCCTTAGTTTGCAGATGCAAAACTGCCCAAATTACTTTATTTTCAATGGCTTCCCAAGACCCACACTTTTAAATATTCTATGACTTTCCAGGCCTGGATAAAGAAGATCTGTAATTCCAGAACTTCTCATGTTTCCCATTACCCTGATTAGTGCTCTTTAATTCCTATTTCCATTTTTTTCTCTTTAAATTCACCTAGGCCTTGTTGATATTGCAATTAGATGCATTTGTAAACAGGAGGACTAAACAGAAAACGGAGAATGCTGTGACATCTTCTCATTTTTATCAAGATGAGTTGGATATTTCGGAATACAATCAATCACACAGTCAATGTTAACATTATCGAGTTGCTGTGGTGTGCTGTGCCATAAAGTGGGAGATACTGTGTAGCATGCAGTACACTCCCCAAAGAATATATTTAATTTCTGGAGCTTTAGCCAGTCAGAAGTTCTGATAGGATTTGTGCCTTACTAGTCTATAAAAGCCAATTTTCATTGCTGCTCTTTAAGGAAGAATATTACTACAGCTGTAAGTGAGATAGATAGATAGAAACCTTTATTTTAATAGGGTAACTCCTTCAGTTTTAAACAGGAAACTGGAAAAACTGATATCCTTAGAGGCCCCCATAAAATAAGCTAAATTAAAGAAAGTAACAATAATAACAATAACAATAATGATCAGGTACAAACAAGCTAGACTATAAAACGAGCACCACCTACATATTCTGCACCATATTTTTTTTTGGCTGTTTAGGGTTGAAAATTAATTTTTTTGACTTTGGCTACAACTTTCGATTTTTTCCAACCTTTCCATCACAAGCTTGCAATTTGCAGTCACCAACAGTTTTTCTTTTTATGGTAAATGGAAGTCAAGATGAAAAGTCTGCTTTTGGCAAAAGGGGTCTGAATTTTCTGTCAATGTAATTGCTTTGGCCAAAAATCAAACTTAACATTAATTTGGGAATGAGATATATCTGACAGTGGCATGGTCCTGAATATAGTTATACCCCCACTGGTGACCAGTTGTAAAATTTTAAACATCAGTGTGAACGTTTTAGCAGCACTGGCAGTTAGGAAGGGGTGATTTCAGACTCTGCTGTTGCCCCTCTCAAATTCCAATTTTTGGGGTTTCCCACTGCCTCAGGTGTCTTCAGCAAAGAATGTGGTAAACGCTTTCTTCTGTTTCGTTTTAAGCCCTATTGTTGCAGTAACCAAAACCCAACTATTCGGACAGACACTTTCAAAACCTGGAAGTGAAAGTAACATAAGCGCCCTTCTCTCACGACATCTATCAACCTCCATGCAACATCTACATCCTTCATGTGGACAACGTTTTCCAACGAACAATTTATACACTTGCATCTATTACAATAAACATACGAAACAGACATACATTTCCAAAACCGACGGTGACACAGATCGAATCCAACGTACGTACTTCCTTCGAAACACTCTACTTGAAATAAGCTCTTTTTACAAAAATAAACGCATTGATAATAGCATAAAGGATCGAGACGAAGAAACCAAATAAAATACCAGTCTAATAGATCTGTGTCTTCACCAAATCGACTCAGAAGCATGTCCTCAGGCTCTTCTTCCTCTATACAGCTATTTGTTTAGCGTACAGCTGGGTAGCTTCTTCTTCGGTGGCAATTAATTGGCTCTGCACTATCATCGTATGATTGGAATCTTCACTTGCCGAGTTGAAGCTAGCCTCTGAAGACTCAGAGCAACCTTCACTACTGCTTTCAGACAAATTTTCCCCAAATTGAGCTTCTGAATCGACAGACATTTCGCAGATACTTGAGCCAAAGACCGACTGAAATCCCTCTAAAATCAAGCGTTCATCAATCTCGTGTTAGGAATATGACGTCACAAGTAGATATGCCGCTGTGAAAATAGCGGGCTCAACTGGAACCAATTTCGAGTAATGGCGGACGAAAATTATCACTTTTCGAGCGGCGAAATTTTAATGAAGGAAGTCTTTTTAATATTTTCTTTTTGGACGAAAGGACATCGTACATGATGGTAAGTTATTCTGTAGAAAAAAAAGTGCGAAAAAGAAATGTGAAATTTCGTCGCAGTGGCACTTTAAGGTCTTCTACACTCAGCGGTACTTAGGAGTTTGCTTCCTTGGATCCAAAGATAATCGCCACAATCAAGAGTAAGTAATGAAGCAATTTAATGAGAGAAATTAGAACTTGAATCCGACTTGGTTTGTGATCTCTTGATTGTTTTTCCCCCTTGTAAAACTCTTAATTAAGTTTTAAGTCTACATTGATTTAAGGCAACTTTAACTGTCACACTCTATGAATGACACTTACCATAACTTCTTTCAACAGCCGAGGTAATGAGCAGATTCGCCTATCAGTGCCGCAACAAGGAGGACAGTACACGGATGTGGGAAGCTTGTAAGATCAGTATCGGCAAGAGATGCCAAAATTTAAGAAAGCCGGATAGGTCTACTCGAGAAGATTAGATTATATTCTTGACCTTTTTGTGTAAATTACAGTTTTTAACTGCTGATTGAAATAATGCACTCAACTAAGTGCAAACCACACTATTTTGGGGTTTGACACAGTTGTTTTACTTAGGCTTGCTGTTTTTGCCTCGAGTGTAATGGCATTTGTTCAAAAATCGGAAATCTGACAGGTCTGCTGGAGAGGATTATTAACCCTTTACCCCCTAAGAGTGCCATATGGCACTCTTCTGTAACTGCACCGAAATCCGAAGAGTGCCATATGGCACTGTTGTGGTTGCCAAGTTCTAACCAATTAAAAACACTGTTATTGTGGTCCTTTTGTTGCTAGAGCCCCTTAACCAATCAGAGAAATGGTTAGAATGCTATTTTCGCTTGTCACATGACATCTGTTTCATACAAAATATGCAAGGAAATTTAGTGTGAAAATTTTTCTCGCGTGTTCCACAATGGCGGCGTTTCTGCCTTCAGATGGAAGTGGTTTGGAAAGCGAAAGCGGGAGTGAAATTGCAGAAAGCGACGATGAAAGTGACATTTCTGTTTCTAGTGTCAACACAGAAGATCTCTCAGAATTAGACTTCTCAGAAGATGATGAAGACGACGGCGAAATTGGATGGAGTCGTGATCGAGCTCCCGTAAATGTAACACCTTTCACCACACAAGCAGGAGCTGTTAGTGGAGTTGCCGAAGATGGCACCGCTAAAGATTTTTTTCAGCTCTTTATTCCTGATGAAGTGTTTGACATTATCGTGGAAGAAACAAATTGTTATGCTAGACAGTGCATTGCCTGAAAGCCAGACCCAAAAGCCTTCTTTGGTCTCCATGTGCTGTTCAGCTTTCACAAGCTTCCCGAGACATATCTGTATTGGTCCAAAGATGAAACCCTTGGAGTTGCATTTGTGAAGAGAGTAATGCCAAGAGACAGATTTGATAAACTGACACAGTACCTTCATCTAAACAACAATGAAAGTGCAATACCACGAGGTCAACCAAACCACGACAAACTGTTCAAAGTTCGACCTTTACTCGAAGCAGTTGTGAAAGCCTGTCGAGAAGAATATCGGCCTCGTCAGAATCTCTCCGTGGATGAAGCAATGGTTGCCTTCAAAGGGCAATTGAGCATGAAACAGTATGTTCCATTGAAACCGATAAAGAGGGGCATTAAAATCTGGGAATGCGCCGATTCATCGAATGGCTATGTTTGTAATTTTCAAGTTTATACGGGAACACAAGATGGCGGTGTTAGAGAGCATGGACTTGGCTATCGCGTTGTGCGAGAACTTAGTGAACCATTCACCACCACATATTCTGTGACAATTTTTTCACTTCTATTAAACTTGCTTGCGATTTGCTGCGAGATGACACATACGTGTGTGGAACAATTCGCTCAAATCGCCGAGGCTTTCCAAAGGGTTTGTCACCACAAACAGCCGAAGTAAAAGCCTTACGGAAGGGCGAATCAAAATTTTATCGCCGTGGAATCCTGGTTGCATCAGTTTGGAAAGACACAAAGTTAGTTTGTTTTCTGAGCACTCAATCAAATCCAGTTGGCGACGAAACCGTGAACAGGAAACAACGTGATGGAACTGTTATTCAAGTTTCCACCGTCCCTGCCGCCATTTCGTACAACAAGAACATGGGAGGTGTTGACTTGAATGACCAGCAGAGAAACTATTATGCCGTGGGCCGCAAGTCGCGCAAGTGGTGGCGTTATTTGTTGTATTTCTTGTTGATGTTAGCATTTTCAATGCTCACATTTTGGAAACTGAGGCAGAAAATCATCGCACTAGACCACAACTGCAGTTTCGCGTCGAGTTGGCAAAGACACTAGTCGGGGAATTTAGTTCACGTTCACTTAGTGTTTCAGAAGGGCGCACAACTGGTGGACACTGGCCTATAGAAGCCTCTAAAGGACGATGCAAGCGTTGCTTAAAGCGTAAGCAAACAAAGTGGTGCCGAATGGCTTGTACGGCTTGTGTGAAACGCATTTGCCTGGAGTGCTTTCCAAATCACTCCGAGGCTGATTTGTAACCGTGGCGCGAAATTTGAATTTCACGATCAAATGTATTTTACACTCAAACATCGTTAATATTTGTTCTTGCAAAACCAGCTGGCCTTATTCAGGCCTTGAAATTGAAATGTAAGGTAAAATTTTGTAGTTTTTGACCTCTTGAACGTAAATATTTATTGTAAATAGGATGCTTTTATCTTGTGTAGAAGAAAACATGGTGGTTGAAATGAGACAGAGACAAATGTTCACAAATCAAGTTTATTTTCTTGTTATTGACTGTAAATATCGTACATTTCTTATCAGAATTAAAAACCTCATTGATTTTGCTAAAACTTTTGTCTGCATTGTATGTCTGAGTAGTGCTTAGTTTTTGCTACAGAGAACTTTTTCTGAAGGCTCCTCAGATCACTCAATTATGGCCAGAAGCCCTTAGGGAAGAGGATACATGTCCCTACTATCTCCCTTAGGGGGTAAAGGGTTAAAGTTATATTTAAATGCAGTTAAGTAAGTGCAGACCATGTTTATATTTCCGGATTTGTTGCAAAGTTTTTTCTAATAATCTTGCATTGAATGTGAAAACTGTTATTAAATAGAAATAGTTCAAGCTTATGTGTGGTTTTCTGTGTTTGTATCACTAAGGTGGATTCCCACTGTCGCATAACTTTTAGCAATTTTTCCTCAGAGTGTTACATTCCCAACAGGTGAAAAAGGATCGTCATACTCTGTCGGTGCATTTCAAAATAATTTAATTGTTTCAAATGGTTTATATTAATATGTTGCGTGTATGTGTAACTTTGAAGAATAAGAAAATTCCGTGCTGAAATATGGTACCGTTCAAGCACGTAAAAATCTGGAACTGACAAATCCATTGCCTGTCCTTCATGGTTTTATTAAAATGCCTATAAACCCCCAAAACTATTTTAAGTAGACAAATCTTTGAATAATTCTGAGCAAAATGGCACAAAAATTTTTGTTTTTGGTTAAAACCTGAATTTTCTATGAGTTTTTAAGGTCCGGTTTTTTTTTCTGCCCGTGACCGGGTAAAAGGGAGACTGGGACTAGTGACAATTTCCGGACATTAGCAACAGGCAAACACGAACAGAGGAGACGGGGAGACGTAGTTTTGGCTGTCACTGCTTGTGTGCCGGTGAAAACATTTTTTATTCGGCTGACATTTGTTAACAGCATACTCCTTGATCAAGAAATGGCATCGAACGACTTCAGTCTGTCTTCCAGTTCAGATTCTGAAGTCTCAGAACTGAAAGATTATGAGTTGGAAGTTGAAGGTTCGATGAACTCTAGCTCTATAGCGAGCGATGAGGAAGGCACGCAAGAGGCATGTGCTGATGATCCGAAATGGAAGGAAAGGGATATGGACTCAAAATACAGCTTACTGCAAAACAAAAACGAGAACAAAACAAGTCTGGCAACAAAAGGTACATGAAACATTTACCGGTAAGCTGTTCGTGATAGTATGCGTGATCTCTATTCAACCACCGCGAGTCATTTTCCACTGGCTTATCTGGAATTGTTTTCTTGAAAGAAGCCATTATTCTCAATCTGTATAATTAGCTGTATTATATAGTCATTTGTTATTACCCTCTAGCTTTACGTATGCGAGTGTAATTTATTATATCATTAGTGTATTTTCTGTAATTAATTGGTTAATTAATTAGTTAATAGTGGTATTTTATTTCTCTGTTGTAGTAAGTCTGTAACCCTTGCCCCCGTCTCGATTAGTCATTTTACTAGAAGCGGGGGCAAGCAATTTTGTAATGATGTATATATATTATTATCAATAAAGTTCAAGTTCAAGTTCAAGAGTTGATCAATTTGTTTTTAGAGCCAGACGTTAAAAGCAACTGGGTTAAGATAGACTTAATCATGGTCCTCACAGCTTACTTCAAACAATTGCTTTTAAGTTTGGGGATAAATAAGCCATTTTCAGTGAAGGAATTGCGACATCCATCTCCACTAATCTCCTCTATAACGTTTATGACGTGTCCATTCTTACAGCTCTGTTTGATTCAGCTGTGCTATCTTTGAAATGGAAGGTTTATTTTCGCCACAATGAAGAAGTACCTGCTCCTGTGTCAGGCCTTACAGCCAAGGAGAAGGTGGCCTTTGCTGGACAGCGTGCTGACACTTGTTGGGGGAGCTGACAGCGTTAATTCAGAGAAGCCCACAACACGACATCAACTGAAATGTGAAGAGGGAGATTGGCCGCATACCAGAGAATTTCAACTTATTTGGTGGCCGCACATTTTCTCTCAGTCAAAATTTAGACATCTGCATCTTAGATTCTATGTTGAGCATGTCGAACTTATCAACTGATGTAAATTGAATCCAAAATGTTCTGTATTGTTTCAAGAGAAAATGAGGGGGCAGAGAGGGAGACTCCTAGTCCAGCCCATGGGATATGTCCACAAAAGTTATTTTTAAACGAGTGGAAGTCTTTGTTCTAGCGGAAGTCTGTCTTCCGAGAGGTCCGCATGGAGACCAACCTCAGTCTGATGTTTGAAAGAAAAGCAAAGATTTCATGTAATGGCAGACGAAGTGGACTTTCAGAAACGCGGAAAATGTTTTTTTTTTGGTCTGATAGTTCCAGCTGGGAGATAAGCTCCACTATTTCTGTGGACATGAATGACTCGCTGGCTGATATCAGTGAATTAAACGGAGAATGCGAGCCAGAAACGAATAACGAGGGCGACAGTTCATGGCATGACCACAGCGATGTTAGCGATCAACAGTTGGATGACAATTAGACTGAGGAAGCCTCAACATATCTAGGCAACAAAAAAGAAAAAAGAAATTCCAAGAAAGCCAAGGCAAAACTGAGCTCCAGTATCCAAAAGGGAACACATGCAAAAGGTAAAAGTGCGAGGAAGACTGCAGAACAGCAACACAAAAGGAAAGCCGCAAAAAGCACGCGAGAGGGCAAAAGGAAAGGCGCTCACCCTAAAGGAACTCGACAACCTCGTTGAAAAGCTGTATGAAAAACGTCCAATGTGTTGGAATTTTGTTTCCGAAGGACTTAAAAATCAGTACGTAGTAACTTATTCACGAAATTCTCAATGATAAATACAATGCACTTCGAGACCTAGTTCTTCACATGTATTCATCGTACACAAAGCTTGTGTTAGAAATTTCTAAAGATGTGAAAAAAGACAGGAAGGCTCATTTGTCTTTGCGCTGGATGAGAAGTTTAAACTCTTTCCTGGATGGGTCATCAGAAAATTCAAATGTGTGTAGTGCGGTGTTTGCCAAACTCACAACTAAATATTCGTAGAGCATGATACGAGCAGTGACTGGAATCTTGCATTCCTTAGTTTATGATTTTGCTCAAACAGAAGCATACAACTTTGCCCAACCTAAAGATGTCCCGCACATTATTAAATGTGAAGATGATGTCGGATTGTACCGAATGTCTGGTGCAGCTCTTTGCCAGATGGTAATAATAATAATAATAATAATAATAATAAACTTTATTTATTTAGCGTCTATATCATTAATTGTTCTAGGCACTTTACAATGTCAGGAAAAATGTAACAAAAACATAAAAACCTAACAACTACTATATAAGCATAAAAATATATATACAAATCTATTTATCAATCAAGAAAAGGCTTGGTGAAATAGATATGTCTTTAAATGTTTTTTAAAAGAATTTAAGGAATCAGCATTTCTTAAAGATGCAGGTATGCTATTCCATAACTTAGGTCCTGCAATAGAAAATCTGCGGTCACCATAAGACTTTAACTTAGATCTCGGGACTTGAAGTAACTTATTCGAACAAGAACGCAAAGCGTAGGAGCTGCTACAAAAACTGAGTAAATTAGATATATAACTTGATGAAAAACCATTGATGGTGGGATTGAGGAAAGACACTTTGTCTGAAAAGAAGGGTAAAAGAGGAATGACATCTGCCAGCAGAGACCAGATAGAAATTGAGCTTGACTTTCTGATTCACCTGAAAGAAACTGACAAAAGCCACCTTCCAGCAGCTCTTCAAATTCTTCACAAGGGTCATCTGACATTCGTAAAGAAAGAATTTCTCACCTTTGTGAGAGAAGCAGATTTGAACATTCGTGAATATGTGAACGAGCGAAGCTTAAAGAAGCAGAAGACTAATTTTTTGGAAGTTGTCCATTTCAATGTTTATAATGACGAGGAGTTGCTGAAATCTTTTAAATGGTCAGCAGAAAAATGTGGAGTGCCAGTGAAGGATACAAGCCAAACTGTGATTGACAAAGTCTATAATGACATGCTACATAAACTGTGCAACACAAGAACAAAAGAATTCTTTAGGGGGAAATTCAAAAAGGACTTGGGTACATCTGGTAAAGTTGTAGAAGCTGATCAGTAGTGCCCAAAAAAGGTAGATATAATTACTAGTATGTACACAACCTCTCCCAGACAGTTGGAGGGGGTGTGGTTACTTCTATGCGGTACCGAACTTCCCACAACCAACAGTAAGTACTGTACCTTAATCTGTCTATTGGTGTCATCCAAAATCTGATAAGTTGCAGGGCATAAAAAAAAAAAAACAGAAAAAAATTCTTAGGTGTTCACGGTTTTCTGGATTTAACTACTATTAATAGTAACTACTAGAGAGAATGATAAGTACTTTGAAGAGAAAATAGCAGGACCATTTGTATCCATAACAACAATCTTAAAGTGATTATGATATACATGTGTATACATGTAATAGATTGACAACTTAAGCAGATCTGACTGCAAATATCATTTCAAAAACTATGAAAAAGCAAATGCATATATTATCCTGTGAACAGAAAATTACAATTTACAGACTTCCTACAAAAACTAGATTGTTCACTTTCATACTGTACATGTACACTTCAAAAGCAAGTCAAAAAAATGCCTTGATTTTTAGGTACAATCAAATAACATGTTATAAATGTAAGGGTACACAAACCCGAAGGTCCATTAAAGTACTTGTGTACCATCTTCAAAACCCAGTACTACTTGTTTGGCCTGGTGGTGCATAAGACATAGTAAGAATAAGGGATTAAGGTAGCTAATAATTGCCAACTAATAACAAAGCTTGTTACAGGAGCTTAATTTTGTACATTCACGCTTCCATTAAAAAATGTTGAAACATATTTAATTTCACATTTCATTTGAAAATAGGAAAAAACAATGTTATAGACACCAACATTTTCTACTTAAGAGTGGAAACGGGCATATATATCCACAAATAGCCCATTTTTAAAGTGTGATTTAATTGCATTAATTGTTAGCAATAGAATCTTTTTGAACTCAGAGTATTAGAGGCTAAAAAGTGAATCAATGTTTTTTGAGTTGCATGACTACCAAAACAAGGTTATTGTCATTATGTGTGTAACAATTTTAAAGTCCTGATCACCAATCTGTCAATCCAGTGAGGACTAAATTATACATGTGAACACGTAGTGTGAGTTGTCAATATAATTCATTTGCATAGAAAAAAGAACTAATTAAGTCAAATTACCTGGCGAGAGGGGCAAATAACAACAAACACTCTCTTGTCCTCGTCACTCTCATATGGGTTTTAAAATGATGCAGAGACTGCAAATGGGTCCTTGCCATCACTCAGTGGCAGCTGCTCATGTTCATAGCCACACAACAGTTTGATAAGTGCAAGGTTAGATGATGCTCCATCACACACAATGACTCGAAATTGGAAATTATACAAGGTAAAGGCTTGTATCGTCCTCATAACACACTCCAGAAGAAATGTTAAGTATGGACATGTAAAGTATGGACCAATGAAATCGAATTTGGATGTTAGGTCCCTCCATAAAAACTGGAGTATGTAGGAGGTTTTCTGTTGGTCAAATCTTCTCCTATACTCATGAAATGGTATTTCTGACAATGTAGCTTCGCGGAATAGGTAGAAATAGCTATTCTGCCGGCACGGACCAGAGGCCCGGGTCCGCGTGAGAGGGTTTATGGGTAGCTTTGTGAGATATGTATATAGTTTGTTATAATTTTGAATCAGTCTAGGTTAGCACTTACTAGAGCTCCGTAATTTTATGTTGTTAATTTTGAGTTATTTGTTTTCTAGATATTTTGTGTTCGTAATTTTTTGCGCACCTCAGCCCCCAGAGTTGGCGGCACTGCAGCTGAGTTCAGCAGGTGGGGGTATACGTTTCCTTTTTTCCACGAAGTGGTTTGGGTGTTCGTATCCGGCGGTGCCGTATTTAGCTTCTTTGTATAGGTTGATCCTTTGTGACGGCGAGTATGTCAATTAAGCGTATACTGATACATTGATGGCAGTTTTGCAATAAACTGGCTTTGAGGTCCTCGCTGACCTATAGGCCTCTGTATCTACACTGTTGTGTGTGTGTTTCTCTGGGTAGTGTAGGCAAAATTACATCGTGTAACCAAGGGAGTTCATCTGGACTCATGACATAACCTTTGATTGTAGAATTCATTGAATTCCAGACAACCTTGGACTGCACCTGTGTGGTAAAATACATCAAGAGAGAAAAAAGTTAATGGGGTGATTACATGGCAAATTCAAACCCAGTCTATTAGGCTAAGTTTACACGAAGAATTTTAGCCTGGGCTGAAGATTCCAAAATCACTACATGACCCCAGTGTTATTTTTCAGCGTTGGGAAAAACTCCCATTTGAATAGATCATTTATAAATAAGCTATTTGAACATTTCTGTTTACCCAGAACAGACGAGCAATGCTTTGGATTCATGAGTATAAGTTTATTTGTAAATAACATTCTACTGACCTTTGTTTCATCAAAGATCAGAACTCCAATTCCAAGGGGTTTTTCCCTCCAGAGGCCACTTTACTTTCACAAAAGGTTTGGTAAGCTTCGCTTTGATTGGCAATATACTGCTCATGGATTCCAGGAACATCTGCATTGCGGCTAACAATTCGCTGAAGCTCTTTGCAGCATGGTAACTGGAGTATTCCAAGGCTGCAAACTGCACAAAATGCAGCAGGGCTTCCGGTGTAAATAGCCAGAGCTGTTAAATGAAGGGCACAATGAAAAAAAATTAAGACACCGGCCATGCTAGACCTGACATTGCATGTATGATGGAATTTTGTTTGCCACTGGGCTGCAAAACATGACAAAAACTTCAGTATGCCAGTTCAAAAAAAATATCCATGCCTCCCCAACAGAAAGGATGCACTTATATAAAGATCCCCACTACATTATAAATTCTATTTCTTCTGAGAAGGGATGTAGAGTTTATTATTAATTAGTATAGGTAATCATATGGGTTCGAGTTCAATTTGGAATTAAGTGAGTGAGTTTTTCAGCGAGTGCAATTTCAGCTTTTTGAAAAACTCACAAGGGCAAATTAATTTCAAATTGAACGAGAAAAACCGTATTATTACTTATTAATAATACAAACATGAAAAAACTTGCGCAGAAAAATTGCCAGAAGATGTTTCGTGAACCAATTTTTTCGCATTCCACAAAGTTTTTGTCAAAGAAAGAAAGGCAATGCAAGTTCTGTGCCACCAATTACCCCTACAATAGAGCTAAATGTGCAGCGTCCGGTAAAACTTGCCTTAAATAAGTCTCGAGTGGGCCAGCCAACTAGGTACATCACACAAGTAGAGCACCAGGATATGCAGAAGGACGGACATGTGGTTTAGCCTTTGGGATCTTACACCTTCACAGTCAGCCTGAACAGTGGCTCAGGAAAATGCCCCATGGCCCATCATCAATGGCAACACGTACATCAACCAGTTCCTTCACTCATTATACAGTGAAAAGAACAAACCCCTCTCTTTTGACAAACTTATGAGAGATTTTGAAGATGAGTTCACTGGTCTTGGTTGCCTCCCCGGGGAATATCACATAGACATTGAACCAAATGTCAGACCAGTTCAGCATACTCCCCGATGCGTGCCAGTACTACTCAAAGCAAAGCTTAAGGAAAAGATTGAGGAGATGGAAAAGGAAGGGATCATTATCCAAGAAACCAAGCCAACGGACTGGATAAACAGCTTAGTAGCAGTGCAGAAACCCGGAAAGTTAAGAGCATGCATAGACCCTCCAGATTTAAATCGAGCTATGGCTATGGCTTTTACCAAGTAAAGCTAGACAAAGAAAGCTCATTGCTTACTACATTATGGACCCCATTTGGCAGGTACAGGTACTTACGAATCCCACAAGGTATCAGCAGTGCACCGGAAGAATATCAGCATCATCAGAAGGAAGCACTTGCAGGTCTCAATGGTGTGGAAGTAATTGCAGACAACATTCTATGCTATGGCAGCGGAGAAACTATGGAAGATGCTCTAAAGGGTTATGACAGCAGTTTACTGAACTTGCTGGATCATGCTCGCAGCATAAATTTGAAGTTAAACAAGAAGAAGTCGAGGTTGAGGCTAGACCGAGTCACCTATATGGGCCATTCGTTCACATCTGAAGGACTCAGGCCAGATCCCATGAAAGTGGAGGCCATCATAACCATCCCGCGAACAGATGACAAGAGAGCAGGGATGTGTCAACTATCTTTCCAGATGCCCTGTTTGTGTGGGAAAGTCAGCAACAAGAAGCATTCCAAACCATCAAGAATATAAGCTTGACACCAGTGCTCAAATACTATGATGTAGCCAATGAAGCCACCATCCAATGGGATGCATCAGATTCTGGCCTGGGAGCTATGCTTCTCCAGAATGGGCAGCCTGTGGCATTTCCCTAAAGATCATTGTCAGCTGCAGAGCACCGATATGCACAAATAGAAAAAGAGTGTTTGGCGATAGTTTTTGCATGCAGCCGTTTCAATCAGTACCTACATGGAAGAGAATCAACTACAGTGGACACCGACCACAAGCCATTGGTACCAACATTCTAGAAATTGCAGCACTCTGCACCAAAACGGCTCAAAAATATGCTCCCTTGATTACAGAAGTGCAATCTTCATATAAAGTACCTCCCTGGTCCACAGATGTACATTGCTGATGTGCTAAGTAGAGCTTACCTCCAAGCAGATCACAGCCAACATCAAAGCATCTCAGAGTATCAAATCGTTCAGCTCAGCCAAGAGCAGTTGTTGTTTCAAGAGATTGCTGACATCGATCAACTTGATTTCATCCGCTTATCAGAAGGCAGTCATCAGCAGATCAAACAGTGTACAATTGCAGATACCACATTGCAAAGTCTCATGAACATGATTATGACAGGTTGGCCGTGTACCACAGAGAAAGTGCCGGTTTGTATCCGCGAGTATTGGAACTACAAAAAAGAGTTGACAGCTCAAGATGGTGTCTTGTACAAAGGAATGAAAGTGATTGTCCCTGCTTCTATCAGATCTCAAATGATTGCAAGAGCTCACTCCAGCCACCTTGGGCCTGATGCTTGTGTACAGCGAGCACGTGATGTGCCATTCTGGCCGAGCATGGCAGACCAAATCAAAGATCAAGTTCAGAACTGTGAAGTTTGCAATGACTTCTTAGCTAGACAACAAAAGGAACCATTGATGACACACAAGATCTCCGAGACCCCTTGGTCAAAGGTTGGCCAAGATCTCTTCACCCTCAGCAATGAGAACTATTTAGCAATTGTTGATCACTACAGTGATTACTTTGAGCTTGATCTCCTATCAGATACTACTGCAGAATCAGTGATAGATGCAACCAAATGCCACTTTGCACGACACGGCATTGTTAACATGGTTACCGATAATGGTCCGCAGTATTCCAGTGCATACTTTAGCAAGTCTGCTCTTGAATGGGAATTTCAGCACACTACCAATAACTATTTTGTTGGCATGAGATACAACAAGGGTCTGGGTTCCAGGCCGTGGCATCATGGGTAGGGATGTAGGGGTATATAAGACCAGTATAACATGTTGTCTCTAGGTTTCAGAACCAACCATGTTTTTTAATCCATTCATCTAATGAAATTTTTATGGTTGAAGTCAAACTAATTGCAACAGAATTTTTGTCACCGCCAAATGATAGATAATGGTCAACTTACTAACATACTAAAAGCTCCCTAAAATTTGTGAAGTGAAACATGCTCAGATTAAGCATTTTAATATTTTGAGCGTGTGCCACAGGGTACCCACTTCGAGAAAACTAACGATGAATCAATTCACACAAAAATAAAGTTGTTCTGAGCGGTTCTATGCCGTCTTGAATAACACTAAATGTTTATAATGAACAAAAATGTTATTATGTAATGTATATACGAAATAATTCGTATATGAACTGCGGTTGTAGATGAAAGTAAAGAATGATCATCGCGCTATATTTTCCAATTTAAGCAATCAGAAAGCTCAAAATCAGGGCTTCAATGGGATCTCGTTGAAGCCCTGATTTTTTTCAGGCTTCTTCTGTCCAATTGCTTAAATTGGAAAATATACTGCGATGATCATTCTTTACTTTCATCTACAACCGCAGTTCATATAATTATGAATTATTTCGTATATGACATGAACTCAATAAATTGAGCTTGCTCCCAATGTGTGGCTTCATAGCTTAGTTGGTAGAGCATCGCACCGGTATCACGGAGGTACAGGTTTGAATCCCGTTGAAGCGCTGATTTTTTTTTTTCAGGCTTCTTTCCAATTGCTTTCATTGGAAAATATACCGCGATGATCATTCTTTACTTTCAAAAATGTTATTAACAGATGAAAATAAAATAATTAGATTAAAAGATACGATTTGAGTGGTCCCAGACTCTAACGGTATAGCACAAATGCCTGGCAGTATTAACTTCATTTCATAAAAGCTGAACACATGGGAAATCGGAGTCTACACTATGACATGTTTCGTTATTTTGCCACTGCCACTGCATGCTAAATCGGTCTATATCTACTTACAAATGATGAATGAGCTTCAGAACATTCACCTGCACATTTACAAGAACTTTCAGAATGGACTTCATTGCGCACAGAGAAGTGATCCTTTTTGGGCAGGGCTTTCCACCGATTTCATGACTGAACAATTTCTAATGCGCCGCGTTAAGATGAGCGGTGGATTGACTTGAGGTAAAGGATTGTCAGAGATGCAGCAGCTTGTTTGGCCGATATCAATGCCTGCTTGTGCAGAAGTCAACAACGCCATGCAGAACCTTACTGGTGTTAGGTATTCCCATGTTTTACAGTAGTGTTATATTTGTATTTATGTTACCACAATCAGAACAAATCAAAGTGATGATATTCTCACTTTTCTAATTACAGCTATCAAATTAGTGAACAGCATAAGGATGCCATTGAAGCAAGGAACCTGCGTGATTATAATGACACCCTTGATCTGATTGACTACCTTTCCCAGAGAGATCCATTTTCCAAGGATCACGCTCTGCGCTGCATTGCGACAGGTGTCCTTGCTGATGAAGTTAATGTCAATCACAAAGCAGCCCAAGCTCAGTGTGCGAGTTTAATCATTAACACATGTAGTTTCATGTTGCGTAATTTAAAATTGCCGTGAATATAAAGGATTTGTATGGGAATTTAGGTAAAAGATTCAAATCGATAAATACTCGCTAGAATGTGCAATAAAATACAGCTTACCGTATTTACTTTGCTTGTTTTTGCTTGCTGTGTGGTTATTTTTCCGATCCTTTGCGATTTAGGCGATTTCCTTTAACCCCGAGTTTCCACTGCAAGAGAAAGGACAAGGCTTCACACTCCAGTTCGGGATGCCTCATGCGAGAGGCAAAAAATCCTCAGCTTGAAATGGCCAAGAAGCCACAAATCAAACGCCGAATCCAAGCTAATATGTCCTTGTTTAATTTTATCTCATTAGCCGAGCAATCCGGCCACTGCAACCGACGCCAAGCGGCAGTTTGTTTTCCAAGGCAAAACGACGCCAAAGATGCGAGTACATTTTCACCACGACACAGGACCGCTGAAAACCCGCTTGGTAACCCTGCCTCCTCTACAAATTAAGTCTCGCCCGGGTACCACACCGTCAATTGTCATCGACAATTTTTGATTCGAACCCCGGCTCCCCTCAGGTCGATTTGACAAGAGGGCATTGTCCCAATAGCCCAATCAAATTCGCGCTGGAAATGTTTACAAATTCAAAACAAACGTTGTTACACAGCTGATCTCAATCTCTGAGTTAAAGAGGAGAAATATTGCCCCCAAAAAAGCGTCCTTTTGACGATGGCAACACAGAAAGTGCCAATTCCCACTCGGCAGTCACATCTTATCTCAAATGGAAATCATGGTAAGTTATTCATCGTATTTCTCAACAATTATTTTTTCATGTTTTATCGCTGTGGCTATGCCCGGCAGCCAGGGAACAGAGTCTTAAAAAATTCAAATTTCCACCCTGATATCAGACGAATTTCATTATATATTGTCAGGATTGTTTGCAACTACGATAATTCTGAGAATACACTTACAGAAGCCAGCCAAATTTTACGGCATGCGTCAGAAGGAAAAGAAAATTCCCCGTGCCAGTTAAACCATGTCATGCTTGGCAAAATCGTTAAGGAGATTTGGGGAGAAAAGGTGAAACTTGTCAGGCGTGGACCGAGGAATCAACGAAAAAGTTTTTACCAGAACCTTATAAAGAAAGAAGACATAGGACCACAAGAATTATTGCACGAATTAAAGAAGCCAATGAGATTCCACTAAAAGATGGATGGAGCAAAGTCTGTGAGGAAAACAAGGTATCATTTATTCGCCTTGAGTCGTGGTCATTCAGAAATCAGAGAGGATTTGTCGAGGTCAGGATAGAGAAAACCTTGACAGGCCTGGCGTATTTCATTATTTCTCATGGTTGTGAGTATCCTTTGGCCAAGCTAATGGACATACAAGCCCTGGAAAAGCACGCTTTTCGAGAAAGGGTGAACCTCATTTTGAACTTTATTGATTGTTCAAAACCATGCCGAGGTACTAACGTTGATAATACGGTGCCTGTTACCTCCCACGTTCCCCATGTCATTGGGGAATATAAGGACAGTGAGAGTGAGCTCACTAAAATTTTTTTCGAAAGGTGCTCCATCATTCAATGTATGGATGATATATGTTGTCTCAACTGCCGCAAAATTAAAATTCTGACTGAGAGATCAAAGAGAAGAAAACTGTCCAAGGATGGGGTCCACCCCTGTACTAACAAGCGATATATCACAAGGGACGAGCTCACAAAACAGCTGAGTGAAGAGACAAGAGCAAGACAAAATGCGGAAAAACGTGAAAGCTACTGGAAAGATAAGTTCTTTACTCAATGCTTAGAGATGGACAAGGATGATCATGAGGATCTGTCAAAGATGTTCTTAAAGGCTCACAATGTTCCTGAAGAGATGTCACATTTGTGGGAACAGCAAAAGAAACTATTGCAGACTAAGAGCAAAAATGCTTATCGATGGCACCCAAGGTAAGTATACTGTAAGCATTTTAACCATTAGCAAGTGTAATTATACTCTTTATTAATCCAAAAGTACAAAACCTATTGTCTTAGGCTAAGACAAATATAACAAATCAGAATCGTGACCCGTTTGTTGTTTTTTTTTTCACTCACATATAGAGTTATGAGATTATGCCTTGACCTCTACTGTAAAAACCCCCATGTACTGGACCCACTCCGTCAGTTTTTAATTCTTCCCAGCAACAAGACAATAAGGTGAGTTTCAGTAAAAATGTTCTTTAACTGGATAATTTATTTGTTGTATCCGCTTTCTTTAAGGTACCAGCCAGCTTGTATGCATTCACAATAAATTGACATTAACCCTTTAAGCCCAAAATCCACTCCCAGTCTGTAATGAGGTACCAAATTTAACTGGTTTGTCTTAATTGGGTCTCTCATCCCCCGGACTTTTTGCTGCTGTTAAATGCTTCATAAATTTTGGTAACTGAAACTAATAATATTTTGACAAATGAAAATTAGTGATATGTGTGGACAGAAGAACACAGAGAAAAAATCTGAGTTAATTATACTATTATTAAAAATTATTATAGGCTATATAAAAACAAAGTCAAGGAGACAGTTGGGTGGAATGATGAGGTTTTAAGATGGTGCCTTAATGCGGCCAAAGATAGTGGAATGAAACAAGAAGATTTCATGGGCAGCTTTGTAATTGATGAAATGAAGATTCAGGTACAGACTACACTTATTCAGTTTAACAAATAACTTGGAATGATTCTTGCACCAATTTTTGTTATTAAACCCCGCAGCCATAGGCTGGGCGGTTTCTTGCTCTACCTTCGGTTTTTTCGTTTTCGTGTCACCAGACGCAGACCTCCGCGGATGAGACCCAAACTCCCACGGCCAATTGTCTTCAACGGATGATGTCATCATCAGCCAATTACAGGCAATTTCTCAGCTCTTTTCGTCATATCTCCCCCTCAGGAGGGTTTTGTCAAGCTAGCGAATTAACTGTTTACACAAAAAAATGGCGGCCTTCGGCGATGGGCGTCAGGACATTTGCAAGGATAAAGCATCTAATTTGGGACCAGCTGCTGGCTAGTAAGGCTGAAATTATCCAGAGTTAAGCTGTATTCTCGTTTTGCGTGCAAAACAGAACATTTTGTAATCTGGAATGTTTGCATTGTTTCTGTTCACTTTCAAAGGGAATATTCAGTGCGCTAAAAAGGTATTTCGTCTGGCCATGGAATACGCTGACGGTGATAAATGTAAGATCGTGTATAGTTCGCCAGAAGCAATGGTGGAATTTTCTGGGGAAAGAAAGTTAAAACTTAGCCTTAGCGCTCGTCAAAAAACCGTATCATTGTAAAATTTATATTAAAAGGTCAAGGTATTTTTTCATTAGACGTAAACAAAATTCTCCGATTACAAGTCACGCTAAACTCGCGCTATGCAAAGAATGTAATCAGATACTCCTTTTTTCGTATATTTGCTGAAGGGCAGGAGAGTCACGCTTCACAGACAGTGTAAGTAACCACGTTTTTTTAAAGCGCAGTTTACAACCGCACCGCGGTTCTTGTTAAAACTATGCTAGGTGGTTATCTGGTCTTGACATAATTTTAGATTTCTTCAACTTCGCTCCACCGTGGCATAAAAACAGGTAGAAAAGGCTTCAATTTCAAGTTTGTCCAACTGCTATACACTGTAGCTTGCAACTTGAAATCCTTGATAGATATTCCCTTCTTTAAATTCTATTTGTTTGTTTAATTTTAGGAGAACTTAGAAATGACCACTGTCAATGGAAAGCACAAGCTTGTAGGTTTTGTTGAGCTTGGAAAGGCCCATGAGCTGATGAATATACTGTCAGGTAAATCTGAAAACAGAGTACTCATTTACCCCACATGTCACAAGGAGTTTTATCTGTGGAGAGGGGATTTAGACTCTGCTGAGATTTGACTGATGCATCAATTGTGAACAAATAACTATTAATATTGATTTATATCATAAATGTAAATCTTTATACAGTAGAAGGTTTAAAATAAATTAAAAGAAGTCTAGAATGTGATATGCATGTATAATATGCTATATGTACTGCTTCTAGGTAAAGGTGAGGAGCCAGAGCTTGCAACACAAGTTCTACAATTCATTTATGTTAGTGACAATGGGTTCAGATTTCCAATTGCCCAATTTCCTTCTGGAGTATGCACACCAAGTAGTTTGTACTTCTGCTTCTGGGAGGGAGTGCTGAAGATGTTAGAGATTCGATTCCAGTGAGTAAATTAATAAAATAATACAAATAAAGTATGATTATGAAAATAAGTAAATAATTTATAGTCTTGATTTGATTTGGTATTCAGGGGTTTCAATAAAAATTGAAGTAGCCAGCAGATTAATGGCAAAAATATTAATCTAATGTATTAATTATTAACTACTAAAAGCTGACATGTAATACCAGCTGTGTTGGTATGGATTTTAGCAATAAGAAAGCATACTTACAGCACGAGATTTGCTACTTTAATTGATGTGTGACTTCCATGGGTTAGGGAAATTGTGTACCTGCAATTAATTTGTACAAGCTATGGTAAGCAATAAAAAAAATTCAAACATGAAACAAGAAAATGCCTATAACCTTCTGGAGTGATTTGTTGCTGTACGGTTATACAGTGGAACATGTTACCTATTTAAAAGGCGAGGAAATGTGTTCCTTTAACGAGGTGCAGTCCTCATATTGTAGAGCTGTCCCAGATGAGAGGTTCTACTGTATCAGCTAGCAGTTTGCATATATGATGTTTATGTCTCCTTAGAGTGTACTGGTGTGTCCTTGATGGTGCCGACTGTAATAGGCTGTTCATTAAGATGCACTTTCACAACAAAGACCCTGTTGACCTCAAGTTTGTAGCCACAAACATCTACACTGGAGATCCAATGATTTTATCATGGACCCAAAGGTATAAAGTCAAACTACATTCTGTCACATGGGACATTGACTATATAATTATTACAGAATTGAGGTGCATATAATACTAAATATTCATAATAACATTGTTTGTTAATATTATAATATTATTAGCTTGGAGCTTTTAATAATTTGAGCTGTGTTTGGGATTAATGGTCACTGACATCTGAAGGTGGTCTGTCCTTTTACTTAATACTGATGTGTTTAATATAACAAAATTTAATTACATGTAACTGTTTCACATTATTATTATTTTTTTTTTTTAATTCTCTCTTTTTAAAAATTATAGCACAATATCAAGAAAATACGTAACAATATCGAGAAGAGTAACATCAGCGGCAAACCAAGGTGTCTCACAATCAATGGAAAACAAATAACCTGGGACCAGTGTAAGAGTGCCTTCAACTGGGATCAAAAAAGCTTTTGTCTACCTCTTCATGAAAAATTAACCTTGCAGCATTTTGAGCTTGATTCCGCAAGCAAGATGAGGAACAAACTTGCAGAAGATGTTCTTGACACCAAGATGCTATTTCTTATGCAGGTAGTTAACAATTTTATGTTTAATTGAATTTACAAACATTCAGCAACACTCTCGCTTTACTATTTTTGAGCTAATCCCTCTTTGTGACAAAAGGTCATACCTGTATAGCTAACTTTTCTGAAGAAATCTTTCTAAAATGTGCCCATACAAGAGGGATCTTATTAACCTTGGGCCATAAAAATTCCAGTGACCAGCAAAATTAAAGGTTAAGTGGGTGCAGGTCCTACTATTTTTAATTCCTCCAGAAAATACACCTTCTACAACTGCAATATGAGAATTTTATTGTAAAAAGGAAAGAGAAAGGCCACCAGCGAGGAGACAAAAAAAGAAGTGCATGGAATCTTTTTATATTTTTCTCTCACCTTTGTAGTGGTGATTATAATATTATGTTGTTGCAATATTAAATTATTATAACCATTATATTAAATTTGAAAGTTAATTTTCATTACCACAGAAGTATAAACAAACCACCGAAAAAGAATGTTGTTTTTGTCTATGTCGTCTTGTGAATCTTTTAGAACGTAGTATCTTATCAATAATTATTTCAATGATAGCTTTCATGTCGAATATCATTGTTAGAGCATAGTTAATAAAGGAGAATGGTTCTGAAACTCAACAAAGTTTTTTTTGTTCTTTTTTTTGGCCTTGACCGTGCACAAAAAACAATAGTTGTTTACTACTGACAGAGGAACTAACCAACAGGAATGTTTTGATTACATAACTCATGCATAGTATATGAACGCAAAACAAAAGATTGTGCACGGTCGCGGACCTTCCAGCACAAATCTTGGCATCTTTGTTTGCTCCTTTGATGTTTGGTGGGCTTCATAACCATTCCCCTCTATTAACTATGGTTAGAGCTTAAAATGGAAGACTAATGTTAAAATGTAAATGTGCTGAATGCAGAATAACAAAAGTTAACATTATAAAGTCAAAAAACTAAATGAGCCCATGCAAGCCGTGGGCAGATTATTATTTAATATTTATGATTCCCATTCATTTGGTGAGATTGCTTTGAAAGGTTTAGCTAATACTGGTGAGATTTTAGGAAGAAAAGCATTAGCTTCACCTGTTAAATTAGATACTGTTAAAAATGGAGCTAAAGTAGTAAAAAATACTTAGATCAAGCATTTGATAATTTTACATCAGATTTATCAAAGAAAATATCACCAACAGGTGGTGATGTTGATATTCACAAAGCCATTTTGAAGATTGCACCAAAAAAAGGATTTGTTTTACCGGGTCATAAATACACCAGCTCCAGAAATCCTCTTGATAAACAATTAAAATATAACCCAAAAATCGGTCAAATGCTGGAGATCTATCAGCATCCATCAAGCAGAACAGATGCTGTCAACATGCAACATGACGTTGATGATGCTGCTTGTACAGATGATGTTAAGGACGTTCGCGTGAAAATTTTCCAGTCGATTTTGAAAAATTGGCGCACGTAATTCCGCATGGTGTACAGGGGTTTATAGTTAAAAACATCAAAGGTGAATCAACGGAGGCAAACGATCTTAGTCATACGTTGTAGAAGTGGGTCTGTTGCGTAAATAATTCCAAAAGTTGCGAGGGTTTTCACAAAACTTAACTCTTCAAGAGGTATTTGAAACCGTCGCACAGATGAACAAAGAGCTTAACAGAACGGAATTCGATGGTGCATTTTGCATAGAATTTCAACTTCCAGTCGATAGATTTCCTTCATTTTTTCGCTAAATGTAGAAAATCAGTAGAGAAAATGATCCATCAAAAAAAATAGGGGTCACCTTACGTCCAAGATCGTTAAATCCAGGCAAAGCTCCAGCAATGGCCATCTGCCCTATCATTTGTTTATTTTATTACTTAGCACGCGCGCATGCATGACGTGGCATGTGAATTTGCATACGCAGTAAGGATGCGCAGAAACAATTGGCGCGAACGCCCTTAAATGTAAGAATAAAGCGGATAGAAAGATGGTTAAATCGCTTGATACGATCCCATACAAAAAAACGCCAATGGGGTCATGCTTTGGCCAATGGGGTCTGGTTTTTGAGTCAAGTGAAATAAACTGGCAACAAAAATTAGGTGATGAATTACATAAGCCAATTAAGAGGAAATTCAGTTGACAGCTTGTAATTTCAAATCATGTTGATGATGACTACAAACGTTTAGTGTTTTACCTGCGTGACCCAGATAACTTTTCTGCTTATGAGAAGTATCTTCAGGGGCCTACCAACACATAAGAGGCCCCATCAGAGGAGGACTGTCGTTCCATTGAAGAGGAGTTTCCTTCCACTTGTGAGCAAATAGAGTTGGATGAGTCCATAGCTTGAACATTGCATGACAAATTGAATTCCTGCAACTCAAAGGAGGTTATTGATGTTCCCCCAAGTTTGGAAAGCCAAGCAACTGCGACTCCAAATGGTAACTATGCAGTCATAAACAACTACAAAGATGTAGTTCATGGGTTGACATCCCAAGTAAAACATGATAAGCATTATTTCATTGCAACCAGAAGAAAAGCCCCATTCTCCAGAATTATTAGCTTGTGGCAAAGACAAGCCTCCAAGTCCCACACAACAAATAGATTGAGTGCTCACTACAGTGGGGAAAGTGGAATTGACAATGGAGCCATCGCCTTAGAATTTCTAGAACAGTGCATTGCTGATATGGCAGAAAGCATGTTTCCAGATGGAGCCCCAATGGACTCATCCTTTCTTGTACAATATGGCAGTTTTCGAACATGCGAAGAAATTGTTGCTGTCTCACTTACTCAGAGAGGCCCACCCCCCTGTTTTCTCAAACAGTGTGCCTATAAAGCATCTATTGATGTTGTCCTTCAGCAGCATGATAAAAAATATATAAAAATTGTTCAACTGAGGCCTTGAACTGCTGTTTAAAAGCAAAAACTCAAATCCAAGCTTTCGCCGATGAACAGCATCATCAGGGATGAGAAAATATTCCGCGCGAACTGAATATATACAAAGAAGGTGTAAAAGTATAACGTATGTGTGAAAGATATAGAAATAAACTAAGGTGCGGGTAGAATACAAAGCTCTAATGATCGAGGGTCTCTAAAGAAAGGATCTATAAAGGCGCTTAAGAATCGTTCTAAAATAAAATATCAAAATATTAAAACAGAAGGTCTGCAAATTCAGTACATTCTTCTTGGGAATTGAGTGTAGGCTTGTATTTTCTAATGTAAAATGCTTCATAGAGGCGTAGATTAGCGGGGTCGCTTTCGCTCATAATGATCTTGACATCAATGCCTTTGTAGTTCTGGCAGGAATAGGTATGTTTCTTAACAGATGAGTTTTCTTACGCAGTCGTGGATGAAGCGTGTTGTGCTACCAATATATTGTTGATTGCAGCTATTACATGTGAGCTGGTACACTGCATTTCTTCGTAAGCACAGTCTGGTGTTAAAGATGGGGCATTTGTCTCTAGTACATTTGCGCTCCGTGGAGGTGTGGGATATGATTTGTGGGCAAGGCGTATTGGGATGTTTTCTTTTACTAAGAGTTGATCTATGTGATTGAGCCGAAGAAGAAAGAGCAAGAAAATAAAGCCGCCCAGCATCAGATGCTTATAGATCAGTAGCCACAGAACCAGCATCAATACCAGGATGTCTTGAGGATCATGGCTGAACAGCAAAACAAGAATGAACAGCAGTAGCAAAATTTTCAAATGCTTTTCTTGCAACAGCAATAGAGTCAAATACTCATGGGTTTGTGCGGTCCTGGACTAGTTAACCACATTTCCTGGAGGGGGTGAGAGTTGGGATGGGGGAACTTTAAATGTTTATAACATAATCTGTTTATTAAGATATGATAACTAATGCTGAACAATGAAACTGTTATCATTGGTTGAGTTCTACATTTTCTGAGGTTTATGTGGAAACATTCTTGTGTGACAATTTCATGTCTATGTGACTTGCAATTTCCATGGCAACAAAGCTCTCGCGAAATTTAACATTTTGTGTTTTATCTGCCTTTTGCCCTCACATGTAAGTTGTTTTGAAGATAATGGACCTTCCCCTTTTATAAATATATAGGGTAGTGCTGAGAAACTTTGAGACCAACTCCACGGTCATTATTTCTGGAAGAGGGTGGTCTGTTTTTTCATGTCTCTGCAGTGTGTGATATCCCCTCTCTACATTCTATATTTTATGCCTCAATTAGTGAAAGTGTTGTTCCAGAGTGGGTGGCTCAAGACCAAAATAGTCCCTGGTGATATTACCGTAAAGGCATGCTATGGCATTACAAAGCAGTGCGCAGACAACATACATTTTACCAACACTGCTAAGTCTGATCTTCAAATTCTTTTTATGGTCAAGAAATCTAAACGCATTGATGACATCCCCGAAAAGTCATTCTACTGAAATACTTAGAGCACACATAGCTTTGTTATAATCCTGCATGAGGGGTGCAAGTGGGACATGGCAAAACAGGGTTTGAAGATGCACACGGAGAGGGTAAGCCAAATCTCCATATATGCACATTGGTTGGCCTGATGGAGAAAAAGCATGCCGTTGGCGGTCACGTAATAGTCCAGAATCTGCTAACATCCCTGCGTCGTGTTTACGCCCCCCTAAAACGAAGAAAACAAAAATCAAAGGTGAGAATAGAAGTGGCTTCGAAAGTTTACGCAACTAAAAACAATAATAAGAACTTTCTTAAAAAAACACTCACCAACTGCTCCATATAAATTTCCAATAAGTCCATTTGGTAGAGACAAAGATTGGAATTTCAAGGCATGACCCCTCTTTTGACCATTATAAACAATTCTCTGGCCTTTTTCAGGTCTCGAAATGGGTCTGACAGCCTCACTGACGAAACCAAAGCAATTGTCGAGGGGGGCCCCTTCTCTTGATATAGCATCTGCATAACGCTGTAAAGCCCCGTGGTTCAGAAGACCTTGATTCCACTGGATTATAAGGTACCCATGAACGTCATAGATGTAGTTGATCAC
The DNA here is from genome assembly GCA_964020085.1 of Micromussa lordhowensis. Taxonomy (NCBI): domain Eukaryota; kingdom Metazoa; phylum Cnidaria; class Anthozoa; order Scleractinia; family Lobophylliidae; genus Micromussa; species Micromussa lordhowensis. The sequence goes on from OZ026595.1 coordinate 31,297,528, forward strand.
ATCATTTGTGATAAGACTTATTACAGAAACTGGTCGGCCAAATCGTGGAATCATATCGCTAAGCCGGCATTGGTAGGCAACTCTTTTGAGAAGCATACATAACCCTTCTATGTCGTCACAAATACTTCTCTGTTCACATCTCAACACTGGTGGTAGCTGGAGTGCTGCAACTAGGCGAGGGAGATCTTGCTTCTTGACACGAAACCTTACTTTGCATTCGGCGGAGTTCATAGAATCCAGATCGAATCGCTCGTAGTTTCCATGAGGAAATTTGGGATTTTTTGTTCTGAAAGTATCGTACAGCAGTAAAAACTCTTCATCTGAGACAATGTTATCGGCGTAAAGAGGTATAAGCAGGTCACGAAATTCTTTAAAAGACATTTTTTAGTTGACTGCCACAGAAAGTTGCAGGAACCCAGGCCTCAATTGGTCACAAACTTTGTCGTCCACATTCTCATCGTCATTGCTAAAGGTCCCTACTAAAAGAAATACTACCTGGTCATTACATTTTGTATAATCTGAGATAAATCTATATGAGGCTTGTGAACTTAAAACGTTGAATAAAAATTTGATTGAGTTTCCTTTTAAATGCGTTTGAAAAGATTCTTAACACTTGAGGTACTTCATTTCACACTTTTACTCCTATTCGAGACAAGGAATTCCCTTGAATGGAAATTTGACGAGTTCACCATCAGTGAAACAAACAAAACAAACGAGCGTTATGTGTTCAACAGTCAGAATCAATTACCCGATGAAAACTTTGATCCATACGTGGCTGCGTTTCGTACCCTCTCGAAGACATGCAACTTTGGCAGATACAAAACGCAGGTCCCAGATGGCAGGTCCCAGGTCACAAAAAATTTAATAAAAAAAGCTAGACACTCCATTAGGCTTTTCATGTTTATTTATTTGCTTCATTTCTGGCTATGTCAGGCATATGTTTGCCATCGACCATGCTTTCCACTTTTGTTCTGAGAGTAAAACAACTAAAATGATGAAAGTTACACGTTACATTGGAACTTGAAAAGTTTCGTCCCTTTCGTTCGTAAGTCTGGAGATCTTGAAACAAGGCTTTGTCCTCGCTCCATGCGAAGGGACTTGTAACGAGGCGTTGAAAGGAGAATGGAATGGAAACATAGCCAGCAACATGGCGGAAGAGGACAGTTTTGAGGTAAGAAAACAGCACTTGCTGACAAGTTATTTTGACCTCAGTTCAGCTAAAGAACTGGAAAACAACCTAGTGAATTATCAACACACCTCCGCTTTGCTAACTATGGACTGTACTGCAATCTTGAGTCACCGATTTCAGTTTGTGGCTGCGTACATCGATGTTTTAGTTGTCAAAGTTGAGTGATGATATTTCATGGGATGGTTGTAGTCGTAATTAAGAAACATTGCCACTTTTTAGACTATTTGCATAATTTGAATGGTTTCAATATACTACTAGAATCTTTAAAACCTAATGTACTTGATAGGTGTTGCTGTTAGCACCCATGCATCGATATCAGGACCGGAGGTTTGTTCCATTTTATTACTAGAATGAAAGAAGTTAAACATGTTTGGCATATAAACTGCGGCTTTGATAACTACTGTTTTCATTCCTTTTTTTAATTTTACAGGTAAATGATTACAAAGGATCACAAGGATTTTCCAGTTCAGGGTAAGTAATGACCATTATTATATGACTTGGGTTTGTAGCCGATCTAACACGTGCTCTGATTGGCTAATACGAGGGCATTATTCTCCTTGGCCTTGCCGTATTGACCTCGCTATCACTCGGTCAATACTTCAAGGTCTCGGTCCGAGAGTTTCCCGTAAAGACCTCACTCTCGGTTAATAAGTAGTTATTATTTTAGAAGAAATTATGGAAATCATGGGTTTTCATTTATTTCATATGAAATATATAGTACAATGAAACCTTCTATGACTGTGTTGATTACAACCAAGTGTACTGCAGAATATAGAGCACCCTTGCAAAAAGTAGGACCATGGCCTCCCTTTTATCTTCAGTATTGTCTAGTTATGAAATAAATATAGTTTCTAGGTAGATTTGTAGCAGACAATGTTTGTCTATTTTAGTAGGTACAAGTCCTGTACAAACGATTTGTTTAGGCTGTGGTTAACTTTTTAGTTGATTTTTGTTCTAAACGAGTGTTATTTTGAGCCATTTGTACTATTTGTACTGCTCTAAAAGCTTGAGCTCATTCCCCTCGTAGTGTAGTGTGTGACCAATTACTTAACATTTTGAAAATAATCTAAAATAGTATAAATTTGAGTAACAATACTTTATACATCCTAAGGCTTGTATTTATGTTTCCGGATAAAGAATTTTTCAAATGGATGTGAGACTTGGGGTGTATAAGTATTGTTGTTCAAATATTGACACTATTTATGCAGTACATGTGGCAGAACGTTGATATTTAGGCTGCATATTGGGATCATAGTTCAAATAAGCACTTTTTTGAACTGCAGTTATGTTCTCTTTCTTTCATATAGAACTGATGTTGTATCATTTTATAAAGACGGTGTCACCACACCTTATTATGCAAAGGGCATTTTCTCATACAGTGGCTCAGTACTGTTGGACATTCTAGTGTTCAACATAGATGATGAACAGGTTTGCATTAACAGACCTCTTGCTGTACAAGAAAATGCCGTATTGGTTATAAACAGAGCCTGTCTCAAAAGCCCAGATGACTGGCTGCAAGATGATCATGGCAGTTTCGAAAATAAGGGCCATTCAGGAATAATTGTCACAACAAGTAATGGAGACAGCGTCTTTACTGAAAGACTGCCCAGGAGAAAACAAGAAAGCCAGTGCTTGAGCAGTGACAGTATCTTGTTAAAACGACATACTGGACTCATGAGGTAACCAATTGGAAAAATGAAGTGGAGCCTCTTGGTATGGTGCAGTACTTCTTTGAGGATGAGCCCCATTACGTGTCGCCAAAGAAATATGGAAATGCAAAAGGAGCCAAGCGGTACTTCTCGCAGTACCAAAACCAACATCATCAAGAGAGTCCGCTTTTGCTAAGGTCCAACCAAAATTTATGATGAGGCTTTCCAAGATGCTGGAGGAATGTTTGCAGTGAAAGGAGTGTCAGATCTTCCGAGAAATACTAGGCAAGTCAAGTAAGAGAGGTCCAAACTAAGGCAAAAAAGAGAAGTAGACAAGTTGGCCAGTTTTCTCAACAAAAGTCACAACAGTCCGTGGATTCAGAACATTCAGTGGACTCCTTGCCCACGAGCAGTTATTGCATCAAAGGGACTCCTTGAAGATGTTGTCAACAATTGCTGCAATCCTCAAAAGTTTGGTGTGTTCTCCATTGACATCACCTACAATGTTGGAGACTTTTACGTGACAAGTACAGTGTATCCTCACATTAAGCTAGAGAGCCAGTCAACTGGGACAGCTCCCTACCTACCTGGCCCAGCAATGCTACACGTCAAACAAGACAAAAGTCAGTTTGTGTATTTTTGCCACACCTTGATCAAAAAACAGCCGAGAATGGACGGCGTTCTTTTCATTGGTCTTGATCCCAGCAAAGCACAAGAAAATGGTCTTACTTGAGTATTCCCCGTTTCGAGGTTCTTGCCTTGTACCAAGCACGTACAGGACAATGTCAACGCAAAGCTTACAAGCCTTCAATTAACAGAGGGAGTTAAACAGGAAATCTCAAAAGACATCTTTGGCGACGACAAGCGAATGGAGAAGGGTTTGATTGATAGTGACAGCCCTGAAGAATTTGACTGCAAGTTGCTCGAGGCCCAACGCAGATGGGATTCCTTAGAGCTCATGGAGAAGATGGGTGCTGATCCTGGGTTTTACAACAGACAGACAGCAGGACAGAAGGCATGACAACTTCTGTCAGGAAGGCAGCTGGAAGTGGAGACAACCTTTACTTTAACAATGCTTCAGAGTCACTTCATTTCCAGTACAAGCTACAGATTGAGCAGAATTGCACTGATGGCACCTTATCTGGCAAACCCACCTTGAAGAGTACTATGTCTCAGGCCACAGATGAATATGTTGAAATGTGCGAGAGAGCAGCCAGGAACGTGGAGAGAGCTGTTATCGACGAAGGACCATACCGACTTGCACCAGAGTTTCAACACTTAAAGAAGA
>OZ026595.1:31306653-31328153 GCA_964020085.1 Micromussa lordhowensis
TTTCTGAATCTTTTCCCTTATATTTAAATAGAACAAATACAAAATATAAAGCTTAGAAAGCTCAATGACAAACTTACCAAAGTATCTCAGCAAAGGCGAGGGAGAAACCTCCAGGAAGATCCTTATGAGATGAGTTCGGGTTTTTTGTAATCAATTTCCTGTAGAATTAAAAAAAGTAATGAAAACAGTAAGTATCAAAGCTGCAGTTTATATGCCAAACATGTTTAACTTCTTTCATTCTAGTAATAAAATGGAACAAACCTCCGGTCCTGATATCGATGCATGGGTGCTAACAGCAACACCTATCAAGTACATTAGGTTTTAAAGATTCTAGTAGTATATTGAAACCATTTAAATTATGCAAATGGTCTAAAAAGTGGCAATGTTTCTTAACTATGACTACAACCATCCCATGAAATACCATCACTCAACTTTGACAACTAAAACATCGATGTGCGCAGCCACAAACCGAAATCGGCAACTCAAGATTGCAGTACAGTCCATAGTTAGCAAAGCAGAGGTGTGTTGATCATTCACTAGGTTGTTTTCCAGTTCTTTAGCTGAACTGAGGTCAAAATAACTTGTCAGCAAGTGCTGTTTTCTTACCACAAAAACTGTCCTCTTCCGCCATGTTGTGGCTATGTTTCCATTCCATTCTCCTCTTAACGCCTCGTTACAAGTCCCTTCGCGTGGAGCGAGGACAAAGCCTCGTTTCGAGGTCTCCAGACTTACGAACGAAAGGGAAGGAACTCTTCAAGTTCCAATACAATGTGTAACTTTCATGATTTAGTTGTTTTACTCTCAGAACAAAAGTGGAAAGCATGGTCGATGCCAAACATATGCCTGATTGTGACGTAGCCAGAAATGATGCAAATAAATAAACATGAAAAGCCTACTGGAGTGTCTAACTTTCTTTATTAATTTTTTGTGACCTGCAACCTGTGAGCTGTGTTTTGTACCTGCCGCATGCAACTTCTGTGAGTGCATCCAAGAACTTGAAGTCTGATGAACCATGTTGGTATCTACCTCACTTCAGCATTTACCATCTGAAAAAACCTGACAAAATTCGGGTCGTGTTCGACTCAGCAGCCGAATGTAACAGAATATCGCTTAACAAACTGTTGCTACCTTGTCCCGATTTGACAAACAGCCCCCTTGGAGTTCTCCTACGTTTCCGCCAGGACCCCGTCGCGATAGTAGCCGACATCGAGCAGATGTTTCACTCCTTCAAGGTTAAAAAAGAACATTGAGACTTCTTAAGATTCCTATGGTACAAGGATAATTACCCAACTGCCGAAATCATTGAATACAGGATGAAAGTCCACATCTTCGGAAATACGTCATTCCCAGCCGTAGCGAACCAGGGCCTGCGCAAAACCGCCGAAGTCGAAGAATCTAAGTTTGGCTCGGATGCAAAGGCCTTTGTGGACAGAAACTTCTATGTTGATGACCTCCATTCGGCTTCGAACACCGAAAAGGCAACAGATCTGCTTTGTCATACTCAGTCCATGCTAGCCACTGCGAATCTTCGCTTACACAAAATCGCCTCGAGTCACCCGGAAGTCGTGGAAGCGTTTGCACCAGAAAATCACGCAAGTGGTCTTCATAACTTAGACGTTAGCAAAGGCCCTATCCCGATACAGCGATCGCTGGGAGTGTTCTGGGACTTGGAGTCGGACGCTTTCACCTTCCAAGTTTCCCTTGAAGAGAAACCGTTCTCACGGCGACGAGTCTTATCAGTAGCCAAGAGCCTCTACGACCCCCTTGGTCTCACAGCGCCAGTCATTATCAAAGGAAAGCAGCTCCTGAGATTGATGACCTCTGGTCTCAATGCCCCACACTCGGACATGTGGGATACTCCGCTCCCTGAAGAATACAAGCCTGCGTGGGATGAGTGGTGCTACTCCCTCCGGTCGCTAGAGAAACTCAAGGTTCCCCGGTCCTACAGCAACAAGCAGCTCAAAACTGCAATGCGAATAGAGCTCCACACCTTTTGCGATGCTTCGGAACGAGCTATTTGTGCTGTTTCATACCTGAGAACAATCCAGCATACCGGTGAAGTACAAGTATCCTTCGTGCTTGGAAAGGCTAAACTTATGCCAACCCATGCAACAACTATTCCGCGCTTAGAACTTTGCGCAGCCGTTATGGGAGTCGAGCTAACCAAGGTCATCACTGAAGAACTAGAAAGGTAACCAGACTCAGTGACCTATTACTCTGACAGCAAAGTTGTACTGGGATACATCGCAAACAACTCGCGACATTTCTATGTTTTAGAAATGCTGACCAACGGCCCTGAATTGCACTCAGATGTGAAGTCGTACGCTACACTAGTGGAGAAGTGCACAAGCATCGGATCGGAGCATTTTTCCAGATTCTCGCAATGGTCAATTCTGCAAAGAGCAATCGCAAGGCTGATCACTTCCGCTCAGTCACGCAGCAAGGCCCAAGCTGCACAGGAGAAGGGTCCCCCTACGCGAGCATATGAACAAGCGAAGGTTGTGATTCTCAGATGCGTCCAATATGAAGCCTTTATGAAGGAAATCGAGTGTCTCAAGCATTCAGAAAAGCTGCCCAGAAGTGTCCTTTAGCCAAGTTGTGTCCTATAATCGACAAAGACGGACTACTTCGGGTCAGTGGTAGACTCCGTGAAGCAGACGTCAGCAACAAAGAACGTCACCCCCTCATCTTGCCAAATTCCTGTCACGTCTCGACACTGATAGTTAGGCATTACCATGTGAAAATACAACACCAAGGGCGAGTCTTCACTCACGGCTTAGTTCGAAGCAATGGCTACTGGATCATAGGAGGAAAGAGAATGGTTAATGGTGTAATCGACAAATGTCTCAAGTGCAAAAAGCTAAGGGGCCAACGACAGACCCAGAAGATGGCAGATTTACCAGCTCATCGAGTTAGCCTGGCACCGCCCTTCAGCTATGTTGGACTCGACATATTCGGTCCGTGGCAAATCTACGCAAGACGCACAAGAGGTGGCCTTGCTCACGCCAAACACTGGGCTGTGCTGTTCATGTGCATGACAATATGAGCAATCCACATCGAAGTCATCAAAGCCATAGACACCTCAAGCTTTATAAACACCCTTCGCAGATTCCTGGCACTGTGAGGGCCGGTCATCCTTCTATGCTCAGACTGCGGATCTAACTTCGTCGGTGCACGTAATGAGCTTGAAGACGTGCTAAAACCCTCTGACGTCAGCGCCACACAGAGGTACCTGCTGAAGGAACGATGCGAGTGGATCTTTAATCCTCTACACGCCTCTCATGCTGGCATGGGAACGAATGATTGGAGTAACGAGACGGATACTAGAGGCTATCCTAGCAGAAGTACCTTCAAAGCACCTCACACATGAGGTTTTGACAACTTTGATGGCTGAAGTCTCAGCTATTGTACACGCCAGACCTCTAGTACCAGTATCCAGTGATCCAGAGGTACCGGAAATTCTTACTGCAGCAATGCTGTTAACCCAAAAGCCACGACAGCTGAGACCCCCAACAGGCGATTTCAACACTAGAGATCTCTATAGTACCCAGTGGAGATGTGTTCAGCATCTGGCCGATACCTTTTGGTACAGATGGTGCAAAGAATACCTGGAGACCTTGTAACGACGCAGAAAGTGGCCAGACACGACCCGCAACAAGATAATTTAGTCCTTCTCAGAAACGATTGGCCTCTTCAGAGGATCACTTCAGCCCAAGCAGACCGTGATGGCAAAGTACGGAAAGTTGACCTGGTAACCACCAAAGATGGTTGCCGGAAGTACTTCAGCAGACCGATCACTGAAACTATCCTGCTGAATTGAGATTAAGAACACAAGGAACAATGACAAGAAACTCTGATTTTACCCGTAGTGGTATACGAATACCAGGCAGGGAGTGTGCCGTCACACTATAGTAGAACATTGAACATTGCGTGATTACTGCTATTTTGTTTCTTTATGATTGTGTCACTTAGTTACTTTCCGTGCAGATAGCCACATTTTCCCTTTGAGATAGGAATCGCCACACCTTAGCCGATGATTGAAAGTTGTCATTAGATTAGTCTCGCCATACTATTCTTATTGTTGTGATTTGGGTCAGTTTGTATCAGTCCTTTATCGTGTGCAAACCTAGCAGTTCTTTCTGTTTTTACCTTAAAATCAAATAAATTTGTTAAGTGAATCGACGATTTATTTCTGTGGTTACACTGCCCTATCGGAGCCACGACAGATCGGCCAAGGTAGCAGAACAAATGGCTAACTGACAACAGACCAAGCACCTGAATCAATAGAAAAATGAAGTGAGCACAAGTATGACAGTCAAGTAAAATCTTCTCTATCTTTCTACTTTTTCTTTAAAGCATAGCTTCTTAATAATAACATTTTCAAACGCTTATTGTAGGTCCATGTTTCCCAGAGTTCTACAGTAGGATACACTTTAAGCAACCCGAAGGAGCCTTTGTTCCAGGTCACATGTGATCACGTTCACAGTGACGTGTGTGAGTGTTGTGCTACATTGGCGTCGTCTCTAAATTATATTGAGGGTTTGGTTGCGCAAAGTCAAAACATGACATCTAACTCGAAGGAAGAACTTGTTTTCCGAGTCAAGAATGCAAAGACCGCTATATTAGCGTGGAAATCTCATCTCCTCTGTTCCGTCAATCAGGATGGCACCAGAGTACAACTTTTGGAAGCGATTGATAAGTCGTCTGTTTTGATTGTTCAAGATTGGGCAATGAAATATCTTCCTTGAAAGTATAGAGAAAGTCAGACCGACTGGTTCGGTAAACGTGGAATCCCATGGCATTTGACACTTGCCACAAGACGGGAGGAAGGGGAGTTGCAGATGCTAACGTTCACACACATTTTCAAGTCCTGTAGTCAAGACAGCTGCGCAGTCCTTGCCGTTATGGCCAATGTTATTCAGCAACTCAAAATCACCATGCCTGGGCTTAAGACCGTCTGTTATTGGCAAGATAATGCAGGCTGCTATCATTGCGGAACCACTCTCACCTGTGCAGAAGACATCCATTTTTGGATGTTGAATAATGGTCTCAAATTAAATGACGACAAGACTGAATTCCTCACCATTGGTACATCACAACAGCTTGAAAAGTTAGATAATATTAGTATTCATGTGGGTGACTCAGATATTCATCCCATGCCAATTGCGAGAAATCTTGTTTCTTGGTTTGATTCTAGGCTGTCCATGGCAGCACATATCACAAAAATCTGTGCCTCTTCATTTTACTATATCTATAATATTCGTCGGATTAGAAAGTATCTTTCACAGCAGTCAACTGAGACTCTTGTCCATGCATTCATAACAAGTCGCCTTGACTACTGCAATGGTCTTCTTTATGGACTACCAGATTGCTTGTTAAATAAACTGTAACGAGTACAGAATGCCTGCGCCAGACTGATTTTTAAAGAACAAAAATTTTGCCGTGCGACACCTCTTATTCACGAACTACACTGGTTACCAATTAAATACAGAATCGAGTTTAAAATACTTTTAATTACTTTTAAGATTCTTAATTTTTTAGCTCCTACTTATTTGTCATCTCTTATTTCTCTTAGGTTCCCATCTTAATATAATCTAAGGAATTCTAGCGATAAATTTTTACTTAATTATCCTCATTTTAAATCAAAAGCTACACTAGGTGACCGTTCTTTCACCTGTGCAGCACCAAAATTTTGGAATGCGCTACCATTTAACATAAGTGCCAGCACAGTTAGTAGTTTTAAAGCCAAGCTAACAACTCACTCATAGTTGTTTCTATTATTGTAAGTTTTACTTTTAATTGAATTTTTAAAATAATTGTAAGTTTGCTTTTAATTGTAATTTTAGAATTGTAATTTTAGCTTTTTAACCTTTTTATTCTGTTCTTAATCTTGTCATGCGCATTTGATCATTATATGGAATTTGCGCATTATAAATATTATTATTATTATTATTATTATTATTATTATAGCAGAAAGGGGAATTTGACATTGTGAAGATGGCCATTACGAGCTCTCACTACCCTTGAAGAAAGAAACAATTGAGTTTCCAAACAACAAGACAGCAGCGCTTCGCAGACTTGGTCAACTGAAAAGAAAGTTCGTGGGTAGAAATGGTCAGCAAAACTACGGTTGATATATTAAATCTGTAAACATTTTTGCTGCTTTGTAATACACAAATAAGCTGAGAAATCAGAGATGGTACTCAGTTTCATGGTATGTTAATTAACTGCAGCACATTCAAAATAAGCTCTCAAGTGACCAAATTCACCGATGTCAATATTTAAAGACCCTTTCTCACTTACCGTGATGCACCGCGGTCATTTCGGTTTATCTTGGACCACGAAAATCGCTTTTTAAAGTTGGGAGCAGGTAGCTAGCAAATCTATTGCCATCAACCTATTCCTTTTGTGTTTCGATCGTGATTTATGTGCAAGGCGTAGAATAGTTCTCTGGCAGTGCGTTTGACGTGTTATTTTGTGGTGTATTTTCTGTTTAAAGTACGATTTCATTCTTAAGTGATGCCTCCAAAACGGCGAAAAGGACGGCCCCCAAGAAGGGAAAAACTAGTTAAGGTATGGCTCGGACAGTCCGTTTACGATCTCTGGAAGGAAAAGAAGGATTCTTTAGGATACAGAAAGAGTACTAATAGCGAGTTTGCGGAGTTACTATTGAAAGGGATCTCGATTTCAACACCGCAAAGTGCGTCCAGCAGTGTAAGAAAGAGGACACGGGTTGAAACAGACATCGACCATTTATCTCCAGTAGCAACAAGTAAGTTGCTCTTTATGCTAGATCTCGCATTTAAAGCATTTTTATTGTTTCTCTATAAGATGATGTGATAGTTAGGTTATTGTTCAATTGCAGATCGAAGGCCACTGTTTGCATCAACCCCAATGCAGGGACATCGCAATGTTGACAGTCGCTCAACCAAGTTAGTATATTCATTATCGTCTGCATGGTTGTTTGTTTTAGCCGCCACCAAGTTTGATTTTATATGAAGTTAATTGACGAATTTGTGTTTTAGGACTGATGTTGATATCACCGGAGTATCCATGCTCTTCACGGACGAAGTAGAGATGTCTGTTACCCCAGGGCCATCAGGGTCATTAGCATACCGAAGTGTGAATGAGCATTTTGCGACTTTAGCCGGAGACCCCTTCCAAATTTCCAGTCTAGAAGCATCGAAGACAGACAGCAGCAGCGACAATGACAGCGAAGGGGAGGAATTTTCCAGGTAGTTACTAGATAAACTTACTAAGGTATTATCCCATCGTGTCTACTGAGGAAGAAGTACTGCGATGGAAATAAGGTTGATCTTATAATAATAAAGTATACACTGTGAGCCTTTGAGATTGCAAATAGTTCCTAGAAAAGTAAAAACAATAACAAAAAATGAAATTCTATATCTGTTCCAGACAAAGCAAACATCATGTGCAACCCCCTCCTCAGAAATCCTTTCATTTTGTTCAGCCTTTGCTTGTGAATGTGCATGAATTTTGAGGAAGTTATACACGTGTTATTTGTTTTCAGAGCCTTGTCTGAAGCTCACAATTACTGTTTAATTCTTTTGTTGACAGTCAAGCCGCATACACGTACCTTTGTAATTATCCTGATCATCATCATTACTATTATTATTACATTTATTACTATTATTAATATTATTTTATTTTTCCTTAGACTCAGTTTGTTATTAAATGAAAGCACAGACACTTCAAGCACTGATAGCGAGGTTGAATCAGATGAAGATTGCACCCCTGTACTCATTTATTCAGATAATGAAAACAGTGAAGATGAATTACTTAAAGATGAGTAAGCAAAATGAATTCACTTGTATGTTATATACATTTTTATAACAATGTGCCAACAGGGGTTAGTTGTTCGATTTTGCAAAGCAGATTGGAGTCAAAACATGTTTTCAGAAACATTGTATATTTAAATATAAGAACTGGGGGCCTGGGATTTCCCTGGCTACTGCAAGTCTGAGTCCCAGCTTCTTTCATGGTAAAATAGAGCCAAAACTTTTAGCTACTTACGGTTTTGGCCCTCGATTCGCTACCTACTAATTTCGTTTGCCTGGCAACATGAAATCTTAGTGACAGTGTATCCTGTATATAATAGGGACCTTACGATTCGACAACGGCAACGGCGACGTGGGACTTTTTTACTTCCGGTTGCGTACTGCGCATGAGTAGATTTCTGAGACGGCGGTGTCCCTTCCCGCGCGGACGTCGAGAAGCCTTGTTTGACGTTGTACGAAAACGTGGGATTAACCAGACCGAAGCATGGCAAAGGAATCAAGGTAGAAACGAAACTTTGCGGCTAAATTTAAAGAAAATTAGTTTGTATGATATGTCTGAAACGAAGAGAGCGTGGAGTCTTTTGTACACGACCACAAACTGAATGGAGAGAGATTTCTCAGTGTTTGTGTATTTGTACTTCACTTGCTCTCATTGAGCTATCTTATAAGTTACTTTTTTTTTCTCAGTCGAAAAAAGAGAACGATTAAGCTTAATTTTTATTTGGTTTTACTAGAAAAAAGTAGAGAGATTTTGTCGGCAACGGTACAAGATTCGACTCTTATTCAAACTGTATAATTTGTTTTCATTCATGATCAGGTAATTTTCATTTACAAACGTAGGTTAACCTTATTGTACAAGGAACTAGCTGGCTGGGTTTAATAGTTCTATCGACAAATTCCTGACTACTTGAAATATTGCAAATAAAAAACAGAGATGTGCACATTCCATGGCCAGTTCCTAATTTTAAAATAAGAATTATTTTACAAAATCTGAGATTTATATGTATTTTGCTCGCAAATGCTACAAATTGTTTTAAGTAGTTTCCTTCATTCGAAAGCCAAAGGAGTGCTATCATGTATTTTTTCATGATCATTTCTTATCTGTCAACAAGTTCAGCTAAATTTTTTCTTGGAAGACTATAATATATGTAAGGAGAAAAAATTCAGAGTTCAATTTGCACATGATAATGTTATTGACAACAAATTTTGCTGATATACTTATATTTCTTCCTAATGAAGTAATTTTGTTGCACTGCACTTTCAGTCAATCAATGAAATGGACTGAAGAACACGAACTGCTTATGTTGAGGGAATTGATGCTTTTGCAGCCATGGCTGCACAAGAAAGGAACCAGTGAGAGAGGAGATGATTGGGAAAAGCTGGCAGTATCCTTAAATGCTATCCCTTATCCCCAATTCCGTGTTACTCAACGGTCTGTTCGTGACCACTATTCTACAATGGAAAAGAGAAGAAGGAAAAAAGTCAGGGAAGAAGACAGAGCCTCGGGTATTGCCCCTGAAGAGGACAACGAACTAGATCAACTGTTAGATGAAACCATTGAACTCTTTGATGAGTGTGACAAAATCACAGATCAAAAAAAGCAGAACCAGGAAGAAGAAGCAAAGAAAGCAGAGGAAATGAGGAAAAGATCATTGGAAACTTTTCAAGATAGTGCAAAAAGGAATGCCGATGAACAGCAAGGAGCAAGACCGAAAAAGAGTAGAGCTAGTGGTGCAAACACTCTGGCTTACCTGAAAGATAGAGCAGAAGTAGAAGCTACTTTGAAGCGTGATGAATTGGAGATAAAAAGGCAAGAGTTAGCACTGCAAGGAAAGGAGCAGGAAGGAAGACAACAGCAGTTTGATATGATGAACAAGCAAACTAGAGATATTCAGCAGCTTCAGCAGCAGCAAATGCAGCAGTTTATGCAAATGAATGCAAACATGATGCAACAGCACCAACAACAAACCCTTGCATTTATGGAGCTAATGAAAAAGTTTGCTGATAAGTGATGCTGATCAATCTATGCAAGAGGTCATTTAAATGCACAAAGAGTTCACATTTTTATTAACTTGAGAACATTTTTAAGGAAGTTAAAAATTAAAGATTTTGAGTAATTATTATTGGTTTACATATATAACTGTGAAGGAAATGTTGCTTAATATTACTAACCTTTGAAAGCCACTGACATGTTACGTGACAAGACATGTTATGCCAGTACCAAAACCCTGTTGTTAAGATGGTTAGAGCTGAAGGAACTGGGACTGAACCTTTATTAAGGCAATATAGGGCTTATCGAACTATAGAATTGCATTACTCTCTCACCATTATCTGTTCTCATTAAATGTTTTGTTTGGTGGCATTTACTTCACTTTAATTCCAATATGTTAGCCTTTCTCAAATGTATAATTTTTTTTTATTAAAAGCAGTTCAGTTTTCCAAACAAAAAGTGTCATTTAACTTTTGTAAAACCTGTTTGGCAGACTTAGTGAAAATAATACCCAATTTCAGGGGGAGAAACATCAAAGTAGTCTGATGTGGTGGATCCATAACAACAAACACGAGCATTGTGAAGAAGGGCACATGTCACATACATTTTGCCAACAGCACTTAAACTTATTTTCAAGTTTTTTTTGAAGTCCAGAAATTTAAAATAATTTATTATATCACCAAAAATCCATTCAACAGAAACTCTAACTTCACTCATACATTCATTCCATGCACGCTGTATGGGAGTTAGTCCAGCTCCTCGAAAAGGTCCTTGCAGATGTAGGCGAAGGGGATATGCTGGATCTCCATAAATACAAAGGGGGTTCCCATTTGTGTCCACCGAAAATCGTTGCAATTGGTTTAACACTCCAGATCTAGCTAACATTCCACTATCATGTCTCTTTCCCTCGACAGGCCCAAATAGGTTGGCAACAAGACCACTGGGTGCTGCAATAGATTGAAACTTTATAGCATGGACTTTTTTGTGGCCATTGTATAAGCACTTTTGGTTTTGTCCTGGTCGGCAAATGGGCCTCACAGTACCATCAACAAACCCCCAACAGTTGTCAAGAGCAGCTCCCCTGTTGTGAACTGCAGCAGAAAACTCCTCTAAATGATTGGGGCTTAACCAATCCTGGTTCAAATCAGTAAGAAGGCGGTTCCATGTTTGATACAACTCGTTCATAACAGCATTTGAGATCATACACAGTTGTGGTTCCGGCCTTCCAAATCTGGGTATCATGTCTACGTATCTACAGGGATAGGCAAATCTTTTTAGAAAAATACACAATGCCTCAACCATGTCGACATTTACACCATTGTAGCAAACGATTCGATCCGGTAAAGTCAATACATCTGCCAAGTTGTAGATGTCATTCTTGTAAAATCTAAACTCAGTTTTACATTCATCATCTGTCATCTTGTCGAGGTCGAAGCGCTCGTAGTTTGTGTAGGGTAAATCCGGATTTTTAGGCTTGTGTAAATCGTAGAGTAGCACGAATTCTTCAGCGTTAATCAAACGGGAAGCATGAGCCAGGAGAATGGTGTCACGAAACTTAGGCATAGTTTTGAAAAACCTTTCGTTGACATCAATGGCCGTCGTCAACGTTCTCGCTCGTAAAATTCGTAATCTCAATTTTGGCGGGAACGGCAACAGGACGTAGCCCTGCTCGACCCAGACTTCTCACGTTGCCGTTGCCGTCGCCGTTGTCGGATCGTAAGGTCCCTAATGTATGTTGAGGCGTTCCCTTGACAACTGACAACTGTTATCTATAAAATGAATAAGTACACTTTGTTTTGGTTTACATTTATCTTAAGGATGAATGTTTTTAAAACTGGTGTGTATCTTATCATCTCATATTGGTTATTGTAATCTGAAACAAAGCAAATAACAATCCAATCCACCCCAACCTCGACTCGGTGCCATTGTTTGTTGGAATGTGGGAAAGGTCTATAACCCCCCTCCCCTCCCCCCCAGTGGCAAAAGGTGGTTTTTTAACTCTTGTAATTTTATATCAGGATTGGCCTCAATGAGACCACACTCACAGCCTCGATCCTGCAGAAGGACAACATCACACATGATCTTTCTTGTGTTCCTGGAGATGAAGACACCACTCCACATGTGCCTGTGGCTGAGCAGCAACACTTAGAACACAACTCCCAGCCTGCTGAGCAGGCAGATATCCCTCTTCCAGTTGAACAGGGAGAGCTTCCTCAAACTGCTGCTGATTCTAATACTAGTGAACTGAGTGACAGACTAGAGAAGGCCTTTGATGGGTTGTTAGGTGGGAATTCTGTTGGATCTTTTGAAGAAATGGCAAAGAAAGAAAGGGTTGTTGTGACCTTAGATAAGTCGCTGGAATTATTTGGTGGTTGTTGTGAATCAGCCGGTTGTGTACATCAAAAATAAGTTATTCACAAACTTGAAGGAGGAGTTGTAGTTATTAGTTGGAACTGTGGGGCTGGTCATGGTGGTGTATGGGAGTCGTCTGATGTTTTGGTTAAAAAAGAAAAAGGCCCGAAAGTTTATGTGAATACTGTAATGTTGGCAGCTTCTATTCTACTCTCTGGAAATAACTTTACCAGGACAAGAGAGAGACAGGGGGTTCTTCAACAGTGATGGAAGTGGCTGCACTGAAGTGTCTTCTGGAGAGATTGATAGAAACAATGAGCATTGGAGAGTTAACCACGGATGCCTCCAGCTCAGTTATTGTCATTGTCAAGAAATTGAAGGGTGAATATTTCACTATTTTGAACTTTAAATATTTTCATTTTTTACTTCTGCGTAAGCTGTTACACATGTAACAGTGAAAGCCATCAGAGCAATGATCCACAAAGTACATTGTAAGAAAAATACTGTGGACTACTACATCAATGAACAGCAAAATATAATTTATTTTGCTTGGTTGTCTTGATCCCACATCTCTTACCGGAAACCCAGACTTTATAGCCGGAGCAAAAATATAGAAAGGATGTGAGATGAAAGTCTAATTTATGTTTTGTTTTTGTGTTCTTAATGTGGTACATATTCTTTTATAAGTATTTTGCTGCAATACAGCTGGATTTATCTGGCTTCCAACAGTTGAGAGAAACGGAAGCTATGCTTTCATGTTCTTTGTACATCCTATTGACTCAGTTTTTTTTTTCAGACAAATATCCAGCATTATCAGCACTCAAACATTCATTGGATATCTGGCACAAGTCATGCAAGTTAACCAAAGCTCTTACAGAGGTAGGCTCTGATGTGCAAAAAAAATTACATGTACATTCATGTTATCTTAAAAATGCCAAATCTGCTGAAAGGAATTTTTTTTGTTCTTTTTTTATTTTGAAATTAATACATATAAATTTTAGATTGTGTAGTTCCATAAATTATCCATACCCCCCTCACAGAAGGGATTTTTTTCCTAAGACCAGACCCACCCCTCTGGTAATTCCAATTAAACTTTATACATATTCTAACAATCTTTTTCCCCTACCAAAATGAATGTTTCAATCCCTTCTATTCGGGAGAATGGGCATTTTCTGTAACCACACATTGTTCAAAAGTCAGTTTCAATGGTCTTCTTTTGAGTAGGTTTTTAATTTTTGACAAGGTAATTTTTTAAGGACCCTTTCTGTACACCACATTATTGTTACATTGTCATCCTCATGAAAGATTTAAGTCATTATGAATTTCCTTTGATGATATTTTGATTGGGTTGATTTATCAGGCATCAAAAATTAAAAACTGTGAAGACATTGCTCAGTGGATTGAGCCTATTCGCAATCATTTCTGGCACTGTTGTCAAGCCTGTGATGCAGATGTGAATAAACTAAAGGTTAGAATGAAATTCACAATGCCAATGTTTTGTTATGGTATTCATTAGGTGTAGTTTTTTTTATGCTGCTGTAGAACAAGATTACAAATAGTACAAATCACTGCGTTGTGTTCTTGGGCAAGACACTGAAACTCATAGTGCATCTCTCCACTCAGGTGTATAAATTGGTACCGGTGAATTTATTGCTGTGGGGGTGGGGGTGGGGGGGGGGGGGGTTGGGTTTGTGTGATGGAATAGCATCCCATAAAGAGAGAGTAGTAAAATACCTATTTGCTTCATGCTATGAAAACTGGTATAAGCTCTTGCCTGATGGGCCACTAGGCTTGTATGCAGACTTAACCTTTACCTACTTCTTTAATTTGCAGAGCATGTGGGCTGGTGTTGTGCATCATGTGGTAGGTGAACATGAATGGGTTGATGGCCAGTGCTCCCATGGTCCATTGACTCCATCTGAAGATGGGAAAACATACCTGGCGAAGGGGTCCAAGTCTGCAGAGGCAGTAAGAAAAGTTGTGTTCGATGCAAAGTGGCTTAACTCTCTCATTCATTATGTAACATTCAGGTAATGCAGTCTGTGGACTATTTATTTTTTGCCTTTTTCGTGATAACTTGCTCTTTTAGTTTTTGTGAGATTGCAGTTCTTGTTACTATTTATGAACATGTTCCACCAAACTGTGGGACAATTTGCAAATAGCTCTTAAGAAAATAAAACAGTTAATTTTAATATATCTTATTTGAATTTTATCAAAGACAGTATCAGTGGTATTTCTGTTGCACTTTTAGACACACCAGTGATTTAGATGACCAAGTACGCACCAAAGAGAAATGCATTTGAGTAAGTAAATTTATTTTAGACAAATTAAACTCAACATGAAAATTGATTGGTTTATGTGGACCAGCATAAATATTTAATTGTGCTGTTGATATGTATGAGGTGACTGCAAACTCTCCTGTAGACATGTAAGGCAGAAATGTTTGCTTAAATAATAAAACAATTTTTACTGTGTAACACTCAAATGAAATGCTAAAATAGAGAAAGATTGTTTGAATACTGTAAGAAACAGTCAGGCATTTTAGGGACAAACCATTCATCAATTGGTGTTTTTTGATATCTCAAAGAAAATACACAAGGTTGCGCAATCACTGGTGTTGTCATAAATGTGTTCCTAGCAAATACAGCATGTGAAATACCTGACACACAGTCATGTTGAGGCAAGCTCTATTCCCTTTTTTGCCACTATCAGAACTTGGACCCAGTCTCCAGATTGGGCAAAGTACTGTTTGGTAAGTCTTGAAATCTAGGACAAGAAAATTTTGAATGGTAGTTTTAAATTTATCTCTTTTTTCTTCTGTAATGAGATAGGTACGTGGTGTTTTTGGCACGAGTTATCCTGGCAGCCATTGACCACAACATGCATGTTTTCAGGCCTCAGGCAACAACCCGAGACGGGTCACTGAAGTTTGCCCAGAAATACAGCAAGAGAACAAAGAACTGGCATGCAGAACCAGTGAAGATTGAAAAGGATTACAAATATTGGCCGTTCCTTTTGTCCAATATTTTGCGTCGGCGCCATGATGATGCAGGTTCAGTGCGGAGAGCAGTGGCACGGCTAGTAAGCCACCCGAAGAATCTTGCCCCAACCATTTCAATGAAGCAACCAACACCCACAGAAGAACTGGTTCAGTTTAGACTGGCCAGGTTTGGTTTGAAAAAAGATGATAAAAAGAATAGTTATGCTGATCCTGACTGTTTTAATAACAAGCAGTTGAGAAGACTAATGTTATGTATTCAATTTGAATTTTTTTTATTACCTATCAACTCTTGTTCACAATGTTATTTTGAGTAGTAGCCCTTTATCAGGGCAATAATCACAGAAACATAGTGGAGTTTGAATTCAGGTAAATAAAATTATAATTTAAAAATTTAACATCAAAATAGCAATAACAATACTTTTCAAATGTTAACATCATTTCCAAATCCTAAGATCATGCTAAACATGTAACTAGTATCAATAACCATTACTATAGGTTTTTTTCTGAGGTTGCACTATATTCAGAGTGAACAATCATTGCATGCAAACAAACAAGTAAACTGTAACAAACCTATTGATGGAAATGTAATTTGGGTAACCTTTTTCATTTTTTTGTGCAATGATTTGAGTGTTCTTACCTAAGGAACCTTTAGAAAAAATAACAAAGAACAAAAACTAAGACCACATGGGGGCCATATGGACTACAGGGAAGGAGCCTTTATAATACCTAGCAGTAGATTCTCAATATTATCTGGACCTCTCTACATGTAGATCATCATACATCTTATTCCAAAATGGCCACCATTTTAGTATTCTTTTGTTTACTTGTAAATTAGCCCTTGTTGCCTCGTTTAAAGGAAAATATTCTTTTGAATTTTGAGTTTAAGAACGAGGCAACAATGGCTAATTTGCAAGTAAACAAAAGAATACTAAAGTGGCAGCCATTTTGGAATAAGGTGTATAGGTCATATGAACATGAAGTGAAACCAGAAAAGAAACTAGAACAATAAATAAATTAAATGTTCAAAGAAATATTTCGTGTTGTTGCCAAGCTAACAAGGCCTAAAACCCATGTAATTTCCATCAGGAGCAGGGTATGCTACTCGAATCATACGGACTACGCATGACGGCAAACTCTTGTATTTCCTTTCCCCAGCCTCATGTATCTCCATAAAATGTACTGACGGTATGCAGATTTTTGGTAACTATTTGTGCTAAAATCGATTTCATCAGCCCGGATATCACATCTGGCCCTGATAGCTACCTCTAAAACGTTCCTGCCAAGACAGCTGGTAAGAGGTAATACACTTCCTCAGTCTACAACATTTCTGTTCTTGGGGGTTCTCCACTGGAACACAATGGTTACAGTTGTACCAGTCTGGTAAATTTCCTGACTCGGGGCCCTCTGACGGGTCATCGGGTTCTTGATCTTCGCTCGCTATGTTTTTTGCGTAGTCCAAACTTCCCTTTCCTTTTGATAGAAGGTCAATGAGTAGTTCGTCCTTCTTTTCTAATGTAAGACTGGATACAAATACCTGAAATCAGAAAAGTTTGAGTTCAGCAGCAAAACACATGTACATAAACAGCGTGGTCAAATATCATATTCCCAAATTTTTATTATCAATGTTAGTACTTTGTAATTATTTGTAAATGTAGGTCCACATCAGGCTATGGCTGCCTTTTGTTAAAACCTACTTATCAAATAAAGAATGTATGTATGTAAGTGTCAGTTTGCTTTGTTCGCTTTGATCGCTCGAAAACGCACCTTGATTTCTTCCATTGACTGCCGAATTTCCGCACTGTGTCAGTCGAATGCACTGGCCGGTAAATTCTGGGCATTATCGCGCTCAATTGCTTCCAGTCTTCCATTTTTGCAAGCGAGTTTACCCTTGCCGCAGCCACAGTTCATGCTGCATTTCTTGTCGGCATTACGACAAGGACAGCCCGCCGATCTCGCCGTCTTCTTCCTACTACACGTTGTTTTGCACGAACAGGACTGTTTAATAGGAGGTATACAAGAGAAGTGAGACCAAAGAAAGAGCGAAACAATAACAAAGAAAAACTGACCAAAAAAGAAAATATTTCTCACCACAACAGTTTCAGCACGTGCGCCTGCTTCTTTGTCATTTTCCGTTTTTTGTAGCGATTTATCATGTTCACTCTCGGCCACAAGCGACCCGTGGCAGTTATATCTTACTGGACGGCTTCTAGGGACTAACAAATTGATGTCGCCTGAAATATCTGACTCCTCGTCCATTTCTTCATCAAGATCAGATGCCATGTTTGCCATCACTTGGGAAACTTCGCTTCCGCTGGCCGGGTCGTTCCAGTCAGCGGAGACGAATCATAATAAACAATGCGCGGTGCATCACGGTAAGTGAGAAAGGGTCTTTAAGTCATATTTGAATGGGAAAACATGGCTTAACTCCCCAGATACCACCCCCTTCTCATGGGGGCCATTTGCCACTCCACAGGTATCACCCTCCTCCCTCACAGCAGTGATGCAGGGTTTTGTCAAGACAATAAAGCCATTCGGCTTTGACATATTCCATGCACTTTAACGGTGAGAATGAGTCCTGTTAGACATCTAGTTCATGTTCTCCACTCAGCACCTGTCAGAGTGACTTGACACTATGGACACAAGTTCAAACCAAGTAAAAGTAAGGGTCAAGAACCCCAAAGATCCACAATTAATCCCACTCCGATAGAAAGAAAATAAAAATACCACCACACATTCTGGTAACAGTGCAAATTTGATTGCTTTTAGAAACAAGGATGGTAGAGGGAAGAGTAAAGAGGCAGCAGAGGCTGCACTGGAAGTATGCAGTGGCCTGAGGAATGAAAGGTAACACAATCAAACGACTTGGAAACAAGTAATGTGCTTCATTGGCCATTAAGGGGGACATAATTATTTTATTTACAAATACCTTTCTGAGCTCTTTATATGTTTTTTTTTTCTAACAAGTTCTGTACGTACTTGTCATGAAGTACTTTTAATGAAGATTGCTTTGTAGATCATTGCAGGAAGTAATGCATACATCTCATTAACCAAGTGCAACCATACTATGAGAATGTAATGGCCCTATATTCTCCCAGTATGGTTCCGACTTTGCTTGGTTAATGAGAGATTTTATAATGAGAAAGATTGAAAATGAATGGGATTATAGTTGAGGTGACGGGGTGCACACCAATAACACTACAAAGGAAGGTTTTCTGCAAGTCAAGTTTGTTTATTTTCTGATTCTTGATCACATATCACATGTGGGATAAATATACCTGGTATTATACTGCTGGCAATGAAGCTGTCTGATTGCTCAATTTAAGACAATCAATTAAGCCTTTGTAATGTGGCAGAAAATATGGTGTAACTGTCCCAATTCTCTCAACTGCTTGGAAATAACATATCTGTTGGTCCCCTGCACATGTGTTATCAGGCATCCGCAGTCAAAGTAAGTGTTGACTCCATCTGTATTTCTATTTGTTTAAATAGATTCAACCTCAACATTAGACAAGAAGAGGCATCTTCAAAGCAAGTATACTGTACAATCCCATGTTAAAGATCTGAGCTGATATTACATTATTAGGGGTGGTGAGAGAGGGGGCTTACATGAGAGTAACTAGTGGTCGAGGGTCGTGGGTCGTGGGTCGTGGGTATCAATTACGAATTATTAACTGCAAGTATTATTAATCCCTGTTTTCCTGATGCAGGTAGGGATTACATTACCTGGGAGTTCGATGAGTCCAGGGATAAAAAAACCTGGCGACACAGTGCACACGCTAGTACAACCATAAATCTTCATATTAGCATCCCCTTCACTTTGAATAAATGCCCCCTCTGAACAATGGCCCTTCCTATCGGCCGAAATTTAAAATACTCGCTTCCCCCCTCGAGTAATCCCCCCCCAACTCATGGATGAGTAATAAGACAACAAAGGCTGTATAGTTTTTGTCATGAAGTCTTACATTTGTACATTGTTTCAGTTAGCTTGCAGTACAGACGTCTTATTGGGGTGGGTTAGCATTATAACCTTGCTAGCGCCTTTCGTTCACTCCCTCGGTAGAATCTTTCTTTCGCTCTCCAGTCTTTTACTGCCTAAAAAATTCAAGATGACGGCAGAACTTTTTACGATGCGAGCTCTCATACGAAAAATACTCGCTTGCTCTGTAGGTTTCAGCTTCAAACACATTTAGAATCGAACAGGGTTTGACGTAAAACAGAAAAACAACAACAACAGCAACAACAGAAAAGAAGCGACAAAATGCTATCGGCGAAAAAAGTGTAAAGAACACTATTAAAAATAAGTTTTAAGTCAGCCTTATCAATCCCCCCCTCAACGACCTTAATAAAATAAAATATATATATATATATACCGTTGGTTTCGAAATAACTCATTCCCCTTTCTTTTTCCTCCTCTCCTTTCTTACGAAGAGTTTTAGTACCTAATAGTTAACAACAACATGAACTTTATTTTACAGTTGTGAAAAAGGCCATTGCAGCCTGCAGTTAGCCCAGTTATTCTAGGCGGGCTACTTAAACTGACACAGTATAATTGATAAGCTCTCTCACACACACACAGATGCACACACACAATTAAACAAATATATGAGCGAATAAATAAAAATAATAGTAATAGTACTGATAATTAAATTAAAAATTAACTTAAGTTAAGTTAACTTAAAACGAGCGTATTGTAATGTTCCCTCCTTCAACGACCTTATCCTATATTCGTTTTCTCTCAACCGCTGAAAGCAAAGCTTCAAAGCACTCGGGTTCCCCACTCGTAAATAATCATGAAATTTTTCTTCGACAGTTGTAAGAAACATAGAGTTGTCTCTGCATTTTTTCAATTTTCAAGAGAGTGGCATAAAACTGAAACAAAAGAACAGGCGTGCATTTATACACTGCCCGGCCAGATTGTGTTCCAATTAAATGCAACACAGCGCAGCAAGCAGGATGACCCTCCAATGACATTGGAGCGCCCTATGACACGTTGTAAGCCTTAATCTGTTCTCCGGTATCTATTAGCCTCTATTGTTCGGTATCTGCTGTCCTGTGCCTATATTTCACGATACTTGTCCTATGGGATATATTTGCAGCCGGTTTACTTATCAGCTTTTTACCGTTATAGAACCCAGAGCCACCAGTACACCAAGTTGATTCTCATAATTCTCCAACTTATGAGGAAATTGTTGGAAACAAATCCCCGCTTTGTAATCCGTGGTGGCTTCAATATCAGTCCGAGGAAGAGGAGGTGGCATTGACCCTTGTCATTCAGAAGTCCCTCGAAGAGGACAAGCAGGTAATGCGTAATTGTTCAATCTTCTTTAGATTATCAGCTGAATTAGTGACACATATTTCATTTACGGTGTTTCAGAGTGACACTGACATCGGTGGTGGTGTGTTTGAGGACACCTCTGAATTCGAAAGGCACAGGAGAAGAAAGGCTAACATGAAAAATGCAAGAGTTTGTTGTGCATCTTACCTTCACTCATTCATGAACATGGCATCCAGGGAACTTTGCTTTGTTGAGCATTTTGAGTTTTATCTGGATTGACTTTTGTTGCGTAGAGAACTACTCTCCTGGGAAGCCTATTCTGCCTCTTGGACGTTATAAATACGAAAAGGTTAGTGGAACAGATAGATTTCATTATTACAAAGGAAAGATTACGGCTCTGCTTGTTTGAAGTTGTACTTTCGAGCATGTGAGTAAAGTAGATATCTCTGTGAATAGGCCTTGTTTCCGTTATCCTTTAACCAGAGGGGGCCCATACAATGTTGTTGTGTAATTGTGTGTAATCTTATGCCAATGATAAGAAGCCACAGCCACATCAATAAATGCTGGAAATACATCAATTTGCCTGTATACGACAGACAACTCAACAACAGAGTTTAAGTCATTCGTGTCTTTCTTATCATGTGCAGATAAAAACAAACAAGGAAATTATACGTATTACACCTGTATGTATTGCTATTGCAGCTTTAGTGGAGTGATCATTGCATTTGTCAGGGTAATGTCAAGCTTATAGAAATACTTTTTGTTCATTAGGAAGAGAGTGACCCATCCTCCGACAACGATTATGTGGAATACAATAATCCCGGGAGACAGAGAAAGATCGGGCCACAACAATGGGATGGCAAAACGTGTCAGAAAGTCGAAATAAGGAATAAACGGGCTATGTTACTACAAAGTTTGCAATGTCAATGACACAAAGGAAAGAGTCGCCACCCTGAAGGATGATAGAAGTTGGAAGAAAGACAGCAGGACCGAATGGAGTGGATATGGACTAGTATGTTATGCAAACTGTAATGGCTCGTACGAATGTACTAACAATCACTGCATGTATAAGGTGGAGTATGG
>OZ026595.1:31328353-31350853 GCA_964020085.1 Micromussa lordhowensis
GTTCAAGTACGGAAATCACACATGTGCTGTTAAACGTCCACCACAATCTAGTACAAAAGAAGGATATCAAAGAATACCTTCGGAAGAATCCAACCGCAAAGCCCTCTCATGTGCAATTGGCCTACATTCTATCAATGGTAAGAAACCGAGAGGACTGGAAAAAAGTGGACAAACAAGCGTCAGAGCTGTTAAACACAAAAGTGGATTTCAAACAGAAAGCAGGTGACAAAGGAGAGTGAGCCATACGGGCATAACTTTGAGGCCGTCATGCATTTTAAACAATATCACTATGACACACATATATGGGGGGGGTTCTGTGGCAAATTTTTTTATACGGCCCCCCCAGCTCCCAAAGCCTCGCCAGGGGTCAGTATAAAAAATTTGCCACAGAACGCCCCCCATATATGTGTGTAAGGTTAAAACACAGAATATTGTTTTGTGACATAGAATTATTTTTCTATTGAAGAAATATGCAGACTTTATAGAAAGCAATGGCTGCTGCAAATTTTTCGAGAGATGTTCTTGATATGTTTTATGGTCCGATCAAGGATAATCAAGGGCTCCCAACTCCAATTAGCCCCGGCATCATAAGGGAAGGTTTTCTAATTGTAAGAAATAATTTTAATGAATGGCTCCGCATGTGGAAAATGCGAGTCAAAAGGAACAACAAAGACCTGTTCAAATTGTTCAAAAAAACGAAAAATTCATTTATCAATGTTTGCACAAATGAAGTTTATACCATGAAAAGCGTCAAAATACAGTTTAGCCTTCTTGTGAGATTTTACATGAAACGAAATGAAAAAGTGGAACAAATGGACCATTATTTTAATCGTATGCGGCCTGCGATCTTGAATGAGCACAACATAGATACATAACCTGCCTTAATCAATCAGTTTGTTGATGAAGTGAAAGGCGAGATAGAAGCCTGGTCAGAAAGAGGCTCTGGCTGGATAATGGACAAAATTTTGGAAGCCTTCATTAACGTAGCGCGATACAACCCAATGCGAGGCGGAAGTTACATGCCGCTGCCCACAAAGCTGAAAAACAAGAAAGCGGTTCTTAACATACAAAACAGAGACAACGAATGCCTGAGATGGGCAATTCGTTCAGCACTATTTCAGCCAAGAGGTGATATGAGAAGGACATCGAGCTATCCAACGGAAGATGGCTTAAATTTTGCCGGTATTGATTTTCCAACGCCGGTTTCGCAGATTGACAGGCTGGAGAGGCAGAATCAAAATCTTGCGATTAATGTGTTTCGATGGGAAAACGAGCAAGTAGTCGTGCACAGGATCAGTGAAAAAGGTGGAGAAGTCCCAAGAATTAACTTGATGTTAACAAAGCAGGGCGAAAACACACATTACAGCTATGTGAAAAGGCTCACAGCACTATTATACGACCAAAACAGGCACAATGAAAGCAAACATTTCTGCGAAAGGTGTTTGCATGGCTACAAAACGAGAGATCTTCTTGAAAGGCACAAACCAGAGTGCAAAGGGCTGATGAAAAGCCCCACCAGAACGGACATGCCGAAACAAGGCGAAAACAAGATGTCTTTCACAAACTACCACAAGCAGATGAAAGCACCCTGTGTGGTTTATGCGGACTTTGAATGTCTGGTGAGAAAGATAGCCACATGCGAGCCAGACAACAAACATAGCTTTACAATGAAAACAGAGAAGCACGAGCCATGCGGCTTTTCATATTTAGTCGTGAGGAGCGATGGGCAGACTTTTGGCCCATACACTTACAGGGGTGAAGATGCGGTCTTCGTATTTCTGAGATGGCTTCAGAATCATGAAATGGAAATGCGAAAAGACATGGAAAACAAAAGACCGCTTGTAATGACAAATGAAGACTGGCAAAAATACAGGAACGCCGGAGAATGTTACATTTGCAACAAAAGCTTGTATAAAGACTTATATCTCGATTCGATGGTGGTGTATGATCCAGATTCAGGAAAATACAGCGGCCAAAGCCACAGAAGATGCTACCATAAGGCGGCAAATAACAGATATGTGCCGTATGAAAGGAGACAGCCAAAAGACGCAATCGATCAATGGATCGCAAACACTCAGGAAACTTGCCTGTTCTGTGCAGATCCACTGCTTGTGCCCAACTTTAAAGATTCAGTGAGAGACCACGATCACATGATAGGAAAATACAGAGGTGCAGCACACAACGCGTGCAACTTCAAGCTCAAACTAAACCCGAAAACAATGCCAATACCAGTAATCTTTCACAACTTGAAAGGATACGACGGCCACCTGCTGATGCAAACGATGGCGAGGGTCGAGGGAGAAATCAAATGTATCCCGACAAACACCGAAAAATACATCTCATTTTCACTGGGGAATCTGAGATTCATTGACAGCCTGAATCTCTTGCTGAAAAGCCTAGAAAATGTGGTAAAGGGGACCGATGATTTCCCCATCATGACCAAATTGATGCCAGAAGAAAACAAGCGGAAGTTGCTGCTGAAGAAACAAATCTACCCGTACAAGTACATGGACTCGTTCGAAAGGTTTCACGAAGCACAACTACCGGAGAAAGAAAAGTTCTACTCGAGTCTGAGCGGTAAGGTACGACCCAACCCAACCAACTAACTACATCACGTATCTTGATGCAAACAACCTCTATGGATGGGCAATGAGCCGGCATCTGCCGAAGAGTGGCTTTCACTGGAAACGTGTGATGCCAACAGAAGAGCAGATCATGAAAATGAGGCCTAATTCAAAGAAAGGCTGGATAATGGAAGTGGACCTTGAATACCCCGCATACTTGCACGACGCCCACAATGACTACCCGCTGGCGCCGGAAAAGAAAGTGATAAAACCCGAGCAGATGTCAGAATACCTGCGGCGACTTATGGCCGACCTTGATTTGACCATGCCGGACACAGAGAAGCTGGTGCTAACGCTGGAAAACAAAGAAAAGTATGTGACCCATTACAGCAACCTACAGTTCTATTTCAGGCAGGGTATGCGGCTAAAGAAAGTCCACCGAGTGATAGAGTTTGATCAAGAGCCGTGGATGGAGCCATACATCAGAATGAACACAGAGTTTCGCAAGTGAGCGAAAAACGATTTTGAAACGGACTTCTACAAGCTGATGAACAACTCGGTGTTTGGCAAGACGATGGAGAACCTTAGAAACCGTGTTGACATGAAGATAGTGAGAGACTGGGAAAATGACAAGATCGGAAAGTTGCTGTCAAGTCCATCTTTTGACAGATTCACGATCTTTGGAAACGACATGGCCGGCATCCACATGCGCAAAACAAAGCTGGTGCTGAACAAGCCCGTATACACAGGCATGACGATTCTCGAGAACAGCAAGATATTGATGTATGACTTTTACTACAACTACTTGAAAGCTAGATACGGTCACAAATGCGAGCTGGTCTACACAGACACAGACAGCCTGATCTTAGACATCCAGACAGAAGATGTGTACAAAGACATGAAAGAACACTCATGGCTGTATGACACAAGCAACTACGCTAAGGACCATCCGCTCTATGACAACAGAAACAAAAAGGTTTTAGGCAAGATGAAAGATGAGTGTGGAGGTTTGGCGATAGAAGAAGTCGTTGCGATAAGACCAAAGATGTACTCCGTCTTGAAAGAGGGCAAAAAAAACGAAAAGAAGGCAAAGGGTGTGAAAAAAAAATGTGATCGAGAAAGAGATAACGCACGATCACTACAAAGAAGCACTCTTTGAAAGGAGGCAGTTCATGCACAAAATGAAAATCTTGAGGAGCGAGGGTCACGAAATGTACGGAATGTGCATGAACAAGATCTCGCTATCACCATTTGATACAAAGCGATGGATAGCAGATGACGGCATACAAACCCTGGCATACGGGCATTTCAGGCTGGGGGCAGCTGCGTATTAGGCGGCACAACCAACAGCTCTTCGCGAACAAAGCCACGCTTCGGCCCGTCAGACAAATAATAGACAACCGGTGAATCAGGTTTAGTTTTATTTTCAATGACCTGGTAGACTTTCAAAGACCAGATCGGGTCTGTTGCTCTTTTGGTTCCGCCCTCAAGTTCGCCAGGCTGATACAAATATCTCACATTGATGAGAGGTGGAAGTTTCTTTTCGGCCAGCCCAATAGGCCTGTTATATTTTTTTGGCAATGGGGATACCCATTTTTCTTTGATCGCAACAGCGGGTTTTTCACCAATAAGGCTGGTCACCTCGTTGTTCAGAGCGCTGACAACATCGGGAAGTCTTTTTACCCATTCAGTTGACCACTTGCCATCTTCCAGAAGCATTTCCATGGCGTACTGATGTCCAAACAAACGTTCAGCAAGCGTACGATTGTAAGTTTTGCGTTTTTCCATTTCTTTCGTCACAGCGCCCATAAACTCGCGTCCAGGGTCAACCTGCAGCATTTGAGGCCAAGTCAAAGGGCCGCGTTTGTAAATTGACTGGAACGCTTTTGCGACTTCTTCAGAGTCCTTCGAGGTAAGAGGCTCTGCTTCTTTGTAACGGCTGGCAATGTCAACAACAGTCAACGCATATTTGTAAACTTTGCGGCTGCGAGGCGGCTTGTCATGGGGTAAAAAAAGAAGGTCAGCCCGGTGTACCGAGTTGGGCGTCGCGACGTCAAATTTCGGGCGAGGAACGTATCGCGGGGCTGGAAGATAGATCTGCCAAATGGCTTGTTTGTAGAGCCACTGCTTGGCATCATCTTCAGGAACTTTCGCAGCTTCCGCCAATTTTTTTATGGCTGATATACCTTTCCAGTAGCCCTGAGGGCTGTAGTAGATTTTGGCGAGTTTGGCATCCATTATTTAAACGACAAAAAAAGTTCAAAGGAAACGAAAAGCCGCGTATCCGAGCGCGAGAGCGCCACCGCAGACAAAAAGAAGCTCTCCCTGTTTCTGCAGCTCGCTTGGCTGATACATGTCCGAGAAATTTGGCGCTTTGGGCAGAGTCAGTCTCTGGTCGGGGTGGGCCTGGTTGTAGAGCTTGAACGCGTAATCGGTGTTTGTGAAGTTTTTCTGCGCGTGTTCTTTGATTTCTTCGTTGGTGTTGATCCAGTCGAGCAGCTGTGTTCGCTCGCATGAGTATTTTGCCATTGCTGACTGATAAGCCTCCAGGGCCTTGTCATACCGCGTTTTCTCGTCTAACGCGGCTTTGCCATTGTCACCGGCCAAAAATTTAGCGTTTAGCGAGATAGTTGCCGCCAGTGAAAGCCGTGGCGTTTAGAACTGCGCCACCAATCATCATCGCAATGCTGGCCATTTTACGTTAAGATTTTTTTTTTAATCAGGAAGAATCTTCTGAACCTGGAGATACTGTTTCAGCGCGATGCTGCCAGCCATCACAGCGGTGAATTTGGCATAGTTCATAACGTTGCTGCTAGGGTCTTGTGTGAAGTTTTCTTTCACGACCTTTTTCGCAATCCAGCCCATGCCAGCGGCCAGGCCGGTCAAAGTTGCGGCGTCCATGATTGTTTTCACAAGCTTGTTGTCAGACATGGTTATATTAAAAAAAATATTTTTTCAATTAGAATACGGTGGCGGGCTTTCCCAATCGTCGTCGTCTTCCCAATCGTTGTCATCGTCCGAAATGTCTTCTTTTGTAGAAATGATTAGCCAGGCAGTTTTAAAACACCCCTTGGTGAATTTGTACCAAATAAAGCTTATCATAATGACAGCGGAAATTTTGATGTGAAATTCAGAAACCATATGTTTATGAAAATTTAATCCATATTTCTAATTCTTCCTTCTTTTACTGGAGGCGATTCGACTGGAGGCGGCTCGACTGGAGGCGGCTCGACTGGAGGCGTCTTTTTGGCGAAAAGGGCTTTTATCTCTTCTCGTTTGTAGTAGATTCCCACTATTGAAAGAAAAATGCTGATGCCACTCAGCCATTGTGTTGTTGTAATAATTGTCTCAGGATCGGCAGGTGCTGCTGACTCAGGGGCCTTTTTTTCCTGATTTGAAATGATGGCATTAGCTTCATCTAAAGCCTTTTTCTGCGCCTCGCGGGCAAGTCTCGTTTTTTTCAGCGATTGCTTTGCCGGCCGCGACCCGTTTTGGGTTTTTAGTTTTTGTGGCGGGTGTTTGTAATGTCACTTGTTGGGTTGTGTTAGAATCTGCCATGGTATATTTTGTGAACAAATTATTTTCAATTAGCAAGTAATGTTCACTAATTATTCAGCAGTTACTGAAGATTGCTCAGCAGTTACTGAAGATTGCTCAGCTTTCTCATCAGCGCTGAAATCAACATGTTTTGCTGTGATCAGAAATGCGCTGGCAACTGCAAGCATCCGGTTGTATCTCAACGCAAGCGCACCAGAAAGTATGGACAGCTCTTTTGTGATGATGTAGTCGTTTTTCATCTCATTCTTCAAGGCTTCGGTATCTTTGAGCCGCACCACTAGGCTAAGCGCTTTTGTGGTTAATGAAAGAAAGCTGTCAATGAGGGCTTCTGTGGTCTTGGCGCCAACATAGGCCTCGTACCTTTTTTGGGCCTTCATGACCTCTTTGTCTGACAATCGAATCAATTGATCGTGTGTCAGCTGCGTGCCTATTGCTTCTTTGCATTTGCCCGTGGAAACCAGAATAGCAAGCTGCTCACAGAGCGCTGGAATGTCGGGGCTAGGTGGTTCGATTGGCCGTGCAGGCTCAACTTCAAGCATTTTCATGACATCTGCCAACTCGGGGTCGTTTTGCTCAGCCATTATGTAATTCATTTTTTTTTGTTTCAATTTGCAAACTTGAAAACGGGATATTGATAGCCCGCTCTTGAATTTTGCAAACCGTCATACATGATGTAAGAAGTTTCTTTCCGTCTGATGAGCTCCCAATACAAAGAAGCTGGGGCGTAATACGATTTCATGCCGTCTTTCGTCTTGAGTGTGACGACACTTATCGGCTTGCCTTGATCGTTTTTACCGCGGAATTCGAGTCCGTTACACTTGTAAGCTTCTCCAGGTTTCATTTCTCGCCAGCTCAAGATTTTTTCGGCTTCTTCGAATCGTTGCTCCATCATGCGTTAATACTGCATTTGTTCAATACGGTAAGGGTGCCGCAGTGAAAGAATCAGATATGCAAACTTGCGCTCTTTAAGCCTTGAAATCATCTGATTGATTTCTTTGTATGAATGGCCACCGCCGTATTCGTCGAAGATTGCCTTTGTGGTTTTTGCCGATGGCGTGTAAAATAGAACGATTGGTGCCAAATTCTCTCTGAAAGGCTTCGCGATGCTCGATAGCTGCTGGGCCAGCACCCAAACGCTGATGCCGACATGCCGTGCCGAAAATGCGAGTTTTACAAGCTCCCCAGTGCGATCTTTCACATCTCTTGATGAAGCGCAGTCATCAAGGACGATGAGAGTGTTGCTTCCTTCGAAAAAAAAACTGACCACTTTCAGCCAATTTTCAACTTGGTGTTGCTCGCAGACGATAACATCCAGCCGAGGATCTCTCGCAGCAAACCGGTACAGCGTTCTGTTATAGGCGAAGGTTGGGCAGATTAACACGATGTAATCAAACTTGCCGCGGAATGGACCGCAGAGCTGTTTCACAAGAAAATGCGTCTTGCCAGAGTTGGTCGGCCCGACTATTAGCGCGTTGAAGGGGATGTTTCCAGGATCCATTTTCAATACCGCGCATTTTTCAAATTTAAAACTGCAAAGGTTGCATCTGTCTGTTCATTATGTTGAACTGGGAGTCGGCGATCAAGAAAACATGGCAGTTCACAGTTCCTGACCCCTTGGCGTCTCTCTCGATTTCCAGCTGCACGCCGTCTGTTGTGTTCACGAGGCGGGTGCCGCTGCCATGCATTTCTTGGCTGGCCATGGAGCGCAGATCGATCAGAAGCCCGAACTTGTTCTCGGTGTAGAACTTCTGAAGAGTCATGAACTGGGGTTTTTCTTTTTCTTTCATGAAGAAGCGGCTCACTTCACTCCATATGTCCCGACTTTCGATGCCGTTGTTGTATATCATGTTGGGCGAGCTGTTTATCGTGACGCTGATTTTCTTTATGTCCGGAAAGATGTATTTCTCCGAATCTCTTGCCCCCGCGGCGTACGACTCCATGAACAGCAAGAGGATCCCTTTCAATGACCGGCGTTGACTTTTACGTTTATTCTCGTTGCTGTTCCTCTGTCGATCAGGATCACTTTATCACGGACCACGTGGTCGTATAAAAATTCTTTGCCGCTGGTGTAAATGCTGGTTGCCTCTTCTGCAAGATGCTTACTTTGTATCATTTCATTCCAAAATCGTGCCTTCAAACTTCACAACAAGCTTGTCCACGAGTGCTCGCGAGACGTTCTGGACAAGGAAGTTGTTCGCGTGCCCCCCAGAAAGGTCGATATCAAATATCAGGGCCAAAGAGTTAGGCACAAGGACTTCGTTCTCATTCAGCTTGGGGACGTGAACATACAGAGTCTCTCCTGGGTTGGCTTCGGAAGGATTGAAAGTTATGCGCTTGACAGCACGCGGTGCCTTCATGGCAAGCATTATCTTTTTTCTTTTTTCTGGTTGAAGGTCATCTTGCACAGACATGATATATGAATGAAAAAATATAATTTCTAATTTAAAAAAAAAACCTGTTTACAAATAAATGGCAGAAGCCCCGGATCCCTACGATTATGATGACCATAACATTGACCCCCCCGACGACGACGACGACGACGATCAAGAAGTCAACAGAACCCAACCGTTCCAGCCGGGGGCGGCGTCAACACCATATCACAGCGGAGAACAACATGAAATGCAAACGATGAGTCACGAGCAGGAAGGGCTGCCAGATACCTCGTATGAAGAAACCCCTCTTTTAGGCGCCCAAGATCAAATACAAAGATCGTGGGACTCATTAACTCGTTTATTTCCCAGAGCAAGCGCAACAAATTTAGAAACATCCTACAGCAAGACCGGCCGATTACAAGTCAAGATGGCCGGCATAGGTAAAAAGGCTTATCCGCTTTTCACAAGAGACAATAATACAGGACAAGACTGGTTAAACCCCGCACTTCCAAAAGAAATAAAAAAATCTCTTGGAAATAGTGCCAAATCATTGAAGAAGACCAAGCTTCCCTTAAAGCTCAACGTCAACGTTTGGCAGAAGTTGAAAACCAAGAAAGAGTGGCACAAGCGCTCGCTGTTGAAAGGGAACAACAAGCAGAAGAGATTCAAAATCTGGGCCAACAAATTGAAAGAACTCAAGCGTGTATTGATGCCATTCAAGAAGAACAAGGCAGCAATCTTGAAAGTGAAGCAGAACTAAATAGGCTGAAACTGCTAAAAAAAAATTATAAAAGCGACCTTGAAAGAAAAAAAAAAGAATTAGCCGGCCTTGAAAAACAATCAAAAGAGAAAGAAAAAATACAAGCAAAAGATAAAAAAAGATACAAGCAAAAATAGACGAAATTGAAAAAGAAAGAAACACAATTGAAAAAAGGCTGAATAGCACCAGGCGTCTAGACGAACTTGAAGATGATGAAAGTCGTCTTAAAAGGTTAAACGAAGAAGATCAGGCCATCATTGATGACGACAACGCACCAGAATTCGATAAAGAAGCCGCAAGAGAAAGGATGGCAGCAAGAGATGAAGATCTTTTGCGTCTTAAAGCTCAGATATCAGAAAGAGAATCTTCCTTGTCTCTCCGAGAAAGGATCAAGCTGATCTTCAAAAAATATGGCGTTACCGTGACGGCCATCTTTATCGCCGCCGGCATTACAGTCGGGGCTGTTGTTGGGTCAATCACCAAAGCTCTGAAAGCCACAGGCAAAGCAATTGGAAAGGGCCTAAAAGACATTGGGGCAAAAATTGCCTCACTTCTGCCTGGGTTAATTGGCTCGATCATCAGCTTCCTTTTCAAAACTGCAGGGCAGGCGGTTGGCTTTCTCGCTGAGCATACCTGGCTCCTGATTTTGGCGGCGGTTGTTTTCATTTTTGAAAAATACATCAAAAAGCGACGTTAACTCGATGCTAATGCGATGCCATAAACAGCAAAGCCACGACTGCGACTCCGTCAATAATTAGGGCGGTTTTGTTTATCTCGTGCTGCGGCGTTTTCTCTGAAACGGTTTCCTCATCTGCGGTCATTTTCTTTTCTTTAGAAGCTGGCTTCGGTTCTTGCGCTGCCATGGCGGCTTTGTGGATTGGATTTGAGGGATGGCTTTTTGGCGGGTTGATTTTTGTCGGCCCCCCTTCCATCAGTCGGATTCCCACTTTTTTTGTTCCTGAATTCACGTCATTGTTCACGCCTAGCTTCATTCCTGGAACGGCTTGCTTAAGTTTGTTGTTGTATCCGACCGTGCTTTCCGTGTTGATGATCATTGTCGCCGGCATCAGCCACGCTCCAGGGCACACTGCAAGATTCAGCCTGACCTTCGCTTCATCAACCGCGAGCTGATACCTTTGCACGCTCTTTGCCAAATCCGGCTGTCTAACAGCGTCTTCCATCAGAGTCAAAAACTCCGTCTGTGCCTCTTTCGCTCTCCCACCTGCCCCAATTATGCTGCTCCGAACATTGACTTGCGCGCCCAAGATGCAGTAAACGAAGGCCTCAATCGACTGGTTAATGCGCGCAAGTCCCGCTTGTGTCAAACCTGATGATTTGTTTGGTGCGAACCAGTCGTACTGGCTAAATGCCACACTATCGAGCTCAATGAAAGCTAGCAAGTTTCCATCTTTTGCTTTCCCGCCTTCATCTGCGAATTTGTAAAACCCTCCTGGATATCCGCCCCTGTTTTCATTGGTCCGTGTCCTGACACGCCGATGTATACGTCGCCGTGTTTTTTTCTGCTTGTGAACCGGAAATCACTTGTTGGGTCTATCCCGAACTCCGCGCATATCCGTTTGTATGAGGCCACGTCGTAACGATTGCCTGATAAATTGAATGTTGGGTCTCCGGGGAGGGCGCTTATGCTCTGGATACCTCCCATCTGGAACAAAATTCTCCTGATTGTGAAATACACATGAAATCTGTGGAAAGCCCTCACTTGCGGAGAAAGATTCAGGCCACTGTCAAAGATTTCTCTCGAAATTCCGCAGCCTTGCGTTGCGCAAAATACAGCAAAGTTGAGCTGCTGCGGCCAATAGCTCATATTTGGACCTCTTAGCCAACGTTTTGCTTCTGCCGCAGAGTTGTGCCTTATTCTTGTATGTTGAAATATTTCCCGTAATTTCACCACAAAGAAAGAATCTGGTCTCACGTAAAGGTTTATGGGGTTGTTGAAGATTTTCTTCAGGCTTCGTGCTGCTTTAGTGAAATCTACTGCGGGAATTGGCAATGCTCTTTTTGTTTTCAGCGGAGACAGTTGATATGGGAAACCTTCCACGCCTTCCAAACCTAGCGCAGTCTTCATTTGCGGGCTCCAATATTTTCTGTCTGATCCAAACACGCTAGAGCCCCCCTTCAAAAAAATTTCAGATCCTGTAATGTTCCTTTACCATCAGAATATACTTGAGCAAAGAATTGGCTTTTGTCAGCGTTCGGAAACTGCTCTGTCAATTCTGCCCAAGCGCTTTTCTTCGATGCGGCTATTTGAGCAAGCGGTGGTTGTAAGTCGTTCATTTTGAATGTTGATATATCCATCCAATATAAAAATGGTCGTTCTAACAATTGTCACGCAAAAGAATGGAGAGACTGTCTACTTTGACGAGCCGATACCCCAAGCTCATTTCATGAAACTGATCTCTTGCAGTTTATACAACAGCTGGCATACTTTGAAAAGAGAAGGTAGTGCAGTGTTGGGCGATGAAAAAAAAGATCCTTCTGTTTCTGTTGCAAAAATACCTCCAGGACATTACAATTTGGAAAGAGTTTCAAAAGTAATAGACGGCCTGTTCGAAAAGTATCAATATCGCCAATTAGAAACAGAAATAAACACACCTGGGGCCATTCTTGAAATAAAAAATTTTGGGGCGAAAAAAATAACCCTTGATCGTGATTTGGCAAATTTGCTAGGTATTAATCGGGTGCTAGACCTTACAACACACGTAAAAAATCTCAGATATCCAACAACATACTTCATTCATTGCAATCTTATCGACAAAAACCAAAACTTTTTGAACAACAAAAAAACTGATGTTTTGGCTAAACTCGATTTAAAAGGCAAGCCTTATGAAAAAGTAAGCTATGAGTCTTCTACACATGAACCTTTTCGCGAATGTTCCACACGTTCACATGTAAAAAGTATCACATTAAGTGTCAGAGACCAAGATGGCGAGCTGTTTGATTTCAAAGGATTCAATCTTGAATTTGTTTTGGAGATAAATTAATTTTCTTTTTATACAATGTCTTCCGCGAATGTTCTGCCATCCGCACCTCCTGAAAACATATACCCCCAAATTCGGCCTCCTGACTTCAGGATGCAAAAAGTTAATGAAATTTCCACCGCTCTGACCAAAGAAGTTGGCCACTATCGAGCTGTTGCAAAAAAAATATAAACGTGCCAAGAAGGTTTTCAACTTGAGTGCGGCCGGATCAAGCGTTCTTTCGGCCGCTTTTTCAAGTGCGAGTTTTGGCTCTGCTCTTTCTTTTGTCGGCCTACCGGCCACATTACCTCTTGGCGTCATTGGTGGGTGTTTCGCTCTCGCTTCTTCAGGGCTAATAATCGCCTGCAAAAAGGTTGATTCGAAGATAAAGAAACATCGAGAGATTGTCACGCTTGCAATTGCGAAACGCGACACGATTGATCGGCTGCTTTCCAAAGCCCTGACTGACAATCAAATATCAGACCGCGAATTTCAGTTAATTATGACTGAATTTTCGCAGTACAACTTGCTGAAAGAGTCTGTTCGGGCAAAACTCACGCGGCATTCGTCTCGACCTGACATTGATAAGATAAAGAAAGATGTCCGCAGCGAAATGGAAGCAGCTTTCAAAAAAAAACTAACCGCTCTAGCCGACGGTTCAAATTAACATTTCAAAAATTTTATTCAGGCTTTCATTTAAGCGTGACGCGTTATGCATGATGCGATGCTAATTTTTTCTGATGCATCAGAAACCAAGTTCTGATGTATCAGAAACCACTTTCGAGTGTAGTGAACGCGTGCATATTTTGAATAAATCACAAATATATAAAATGATCGCATTGGTTCACACAATTTGGCACGCCATCGCCGAACTTTTGTTGCCTTCTTGGCAAAAAGAAGTCAGAGATATAACATATCAAGTCGTAAACGCGATGAAAGAGGCAAAAACAAAATGAAACTGCTGTGTGATGCTTGAAATATTTTTGCCTCGTCATTTGCATACGGTCGTCGCTTGTTAAAGTTTCATTGCTCCGAATTTGCAGTTTCAAATGTATAATAAAGAACTCTTTTCCCTTTCGTTCAAAATCTTAAGCAGCCGTTTTTCGGCTCGGATTGATAAGATGACTTCTCTGTCGCCGGAATCAATAACAACCTTGTCCATATCAGTATCTTCATAAATGTCATCTGCTGAAGCAATTACCTCTTTTTCATTTTTTAAGACAAAATAGTAGGAAATCAGCCCAGCCGAGACCCCAACCGAGGGGCACGTAAGATTTAGATGAAAACCCACAGCTGTTATAAAAAGGCACGTTAGCTTTAATATGAAACACATATCTCTTACAACTTGCCTCGTCATATGTAAACAAACTTTAATTTGCATATATAGAATTTTTGAATATATAGTAATGGGGGAGAATGTGCGCTTCGATCCTGATGTGTTAAGAGAAATAATGTGGCAGGGGATGACAAATGAAGAATACAGAAATTTCCAAAATCTTGACGGAGAATTTGACGAGGCCCAAGAGCTAATTGAAGAAGACTTTGCGGTTGTTGTGGGCCGCTTTAGCAAGCAAGTTTTGTAAACAAAGGTCCAGGTGGCGAAGACGGATAATCAAACATCCACGTTAAATTTACATGCCAACCAAAATATTGGCTAACTCGCGCGGGTCGATCTGTCTCAATTCATTCAAAACGTCTTCTTGCATAACAACCACTTTTTGTTTGCATGTGTTTCTTAACCCATCTACAAAGGGGTGATTATCTTTCTCGGGAATAGACCTCCCTCTTTTAATGACTTTTTTATTGCTTTGATTAAATGCTCCTTTACGACCGCGACCCATTGCTTTCTATAAGTCTGCATATTTCTTCAATAGAAAAATAATTCTATGTCACAAAACAATATTCCGTGTTTTAGCCTTACACACATATATGGGGGGGGGGGGGGGCGTTCTGTGGCAAATTTTTTATACTGACCCCTGGCGAGGCTTTGGGAGCCGGGGGGGCCGTATAAAAAAATTTGCCACAGAACCCCCCCC
The DNA here is from genome assembly GCA_964020085.1 of Micromussa lordhowensis. NCBI lineage: Eukaryota > Metazoa > Cnidaria > Anthozoa > Scleractinia > Lobophylliidae > Micromussa > Micromussa lordhowensis. The sequence goes on from OZ026595.1 coordinate 31,342,622, forward strand.
CCATATATGTGTGTCTATGCAAAAGACCCGTTTTACATCTATAAAATAAATGACACAAGAGGAAATCCAGTTAGACCCTCATTTATATTCAAAACGAGCACATTGAAGGCTAAAATTGCTATGAATTTGGACATGGACAAGGAGCATTTTCTTGCCCAGGAATTTTGTTTTTTTTGACGGTAAACATAAGAGAGCTAAGTGTCTACCACCCTTTGCTTCGATGACAGATTCCCTTAGCAACAATGGAGGCCGTTTCATAAAACACTAAAAACGTAACTCTATTTTGGGAGTTATTCAATGAAGTTTTGGTAAAAGTGTTGAGCGGTGCCACAACAAAGTTCAATCCCATCAGCTGGTGCACTGACATGGCCCGATAGAATCTCAGTGCGATACGAAAGGTATTTCGAGATGGCGCTGTTAATTGCATCAAGACATGTGAATTCCATTTTAAAGAGTCAGTGGGTCTTCGCTGCCAGAAGCTTAGTAAGGATAAAGCCACACAGTTTAAAGATATTTCAATTAAACTTTTAGAGTGTGAGACTCCTGAATGTTACAACGACCTTAAAGAGCAGTCATTGACAGTCATGTACAGAGAAACAGAGGAAAGTCAACTGAAGGCTCAAAAAGACATTTTTTGTTTTCTTCAAAATATGACACTTTACGCCTAGAAGAAACGTTCGGAAGGTGTTTTAAAGGCCAATGTTATTTGTTTTTGTGCCTGCGACGTGTTTTATTTAAGCCAGTACAAAAATGGTCATGGTAACCATGGCAACGCGATGTAGCATTTTTCAGTTTTACTCCAATTGCGATTCCTAAAGTCCATCCAATTACCAAAAATCCCAAAGCAATTCCACGAGGAAGCTATATGACCTCTTACATGACGTAGTGTTTGCTCTAAGGCCCTGGGATCTACAGTAGAGTCGTGTAAAGCGGTTTCACAAACAGTGGAGAGAGAGAAATCGAGGTTAAGCTTTATAGATGCGAAGTTTTTGTCTAAAATGGCCGGAACGAAGAAGAATACTGTATTCAGAAGAAAGAGAAAAGGAAAGCCTTTTACTGGCGTGCAGAGACACGCGAAAAAAGCGAAACAAACGCCATCCGCTGATAGTGAAATCCCTGATCAAACATCCAGTGCCTCTTGCGATCAAGCTCCATCAGATGGCGAAATGGATCAACTGATTAGTGCGTCGAGATTGAAAATGAGGCCAGAAGGCGATTCAACTATTTCATCAGAGAAATTTGATGATGAAAAGCCTTTCCAGAGAGAGGGATACAGGCTCGTAGACCTCAAGAAATTGTCTGCAACACTATCTGAAGTCCACGCGTGCGAGGAAGGTGAGAAAACTTTAGATTAAACATGAGTTGATTTTCATTCTCTGCCTTAAACTTCTTCTTCACTCATTGTTCATGTCACGTAACATATCTATGCGGTGTTAACTGTGCTCAGTTTTCTGTACTGTGTTGGTGTTTTTGGAGAGTATTCCCTTGATTATTAGTATTTATTAATTAATCACCATTGGAACTTCACTTGTGTGTTTGTGGGTGTTCTTTACAAATATCCACATTGACTTTAGTCTCCACTATTTTGACGTTCTAGGTTGTTTGACTGTGAAGGAGAATACTTCTGGGAGAAATGGGCTAATGGCAGATCTCTATGTAGAGTGTAGCTCATGTTATGAATCTACACCACTTAAGACATCTGCTACTATCACCAAGAGAGGGAAATCTTTTGACATCAATCGTCGTGCCGTTTATCATTCCTTGGAGACAGGAGGCGGTTATGAAGGGCTGGTTTCATTTTGCAGCATCATGAACATGCCCTGTTTGTCACAACCTGCATACTATAAGCAAGTAGACACCATCCTTGAGGCCTTGGAGGCTGAAGCCAAGGATGAAATGAGACTAGCAGGGATAAGAGTCCGTAACCACATCTTAAAAGAAAGTGGAGATGAAGATAGTGATGCTACTATGGATGCAGCGGTCTCCTTTGATGGGACATGGGCAAAACGAGGATTTACCTCTTTAACTGGCATTGTCTTTGTGATAGCTGTGGACACTGGAGAGGTTCTAGATTATCATGTTCTCTCAAACGAATGCCACAAATGCTCAATCAAGAAGAGTCAGTGCCAAAGCGACGAGGAGTTTGACCAGTGGCAGCTTGAGCATCTTGCTGCTGGTGACTGTGATATTAATTTCACTGGTAGTTCACCTGCAATGGAAGCTGAGGGTGCCACAGTTTTGTGGAACAGATCTGTTGAGCGCCACAATATCCGATACAAATGGATGGTGAGTGACCGGGACAGTAAGGCATTCAGTGCTGTAGAAAATGTCTATGGTGACTGCAAGGTGGAAAAGTTGGATTGTGTGGGGCACGTCCAAAAGCGCATGGGTAAGCACCTCATGAACCTTAAAGCAAGGACCAAAGGAAAACGTGATGATGGCAAACCCATTGGAGGACATGGCCGACTAACTGAGGTCTGGATCAAACGCTTCCAGAAGTATTATGGTCTTGCAATTAGACAAAACACTTTGTCTACGGCAAACTCAACAGAAAGAGAGGTTGATGTTGCTGTTTACACCATGAAGAAAAATATCATTGCCATCCTTCACCACAGTATTGAGTCACAAGATCCTGCTAAACAGCATCGTGTTCCATTGGTGAGACCTCATGGTGTAAATGGCAGCAAGATGCTGCTACAGGTACAGCTACCTACAGAGCAGAAGACTGTTTGCCTGAGGTGTTTTTTGAACTATTAAAGCCCACTTTCATGAATCTTAGTGAAACAAAGTTGCTTCAAAGGTGTGTACGTGGAGCCACCCAAAATCGCAACGAGTGTATCAACTCTATGGTGTGGGTACGGTGTCCGAAACACAAGCACCATGGTGTAAAGGTTGTTCGTTGCGCAGTTGCTTCTGCTGTCTGCCACTTCCACAGTGGAGCTGCCAGCAGGGAGAGTATTATGCAAAGACTGTCAATACCAGCTGGGGAGTTTACAAAGAAGGCATATTTGATAAAGGACACACGGCGATTGCGGAAATCAGACCTCCAGGCCTCCAAAAAAGAGAAGAAGTGCCGGCAAGGAATGCAACTGTTGCGAACGCGCAGAGAAGAAGCCCTACGGGAGACTGAGGGTGTTACCTATGAAGCAGGAGGCTTCTGAATGATTTATCTAACATTTAAAATGATCCTAGTGACTTTCTGGGTATAAAAATATTGGTAGATGTGCTTCCTTTTAGACTTTTAACTTTAATGTAATTTTTCTCAGAATATGCTTTTTACGCATTTGAGCAAAGATATCTCATGAAGGATTTAACCAATTCACTTCAAATTTTCAGTGTTAAAAGCTTCCAATGAGTTGTTGGGGATGAGCATAGGGTTTTTCTGTATGTTTGTTGTGTCAAAAGTTGCAAAGAAAAATGTGACTGAAATTCACCGTAAAAATGTTGGTTTACTTCGCATGGCCACTGGAACCAAAATATTTAATATTTTAAAAAGTTCTATGCTCATCCCCACAATTTACCTGTATGCTTTAGATTTATGAAAAAGAATTAGAATTTCCTGCATTGTATAGCAAGATTTCTTTGCTAGAGTATGGTCAGGTCATGCACCTTAGGGGTAACAATGTTTGACTGGTATTAGGTTACACACTAACTCTGTGTGGAAAATATGATTGTATCTACAATCTACAAGTCTTAAGCTTTGCAGTGATATATGGTTATATATGGTTTGGGTTAAAACTCTAGATTTTACAATTTTCTGAAAAAAGTGGCTTTTTTTGGGTTAAGTCCCGCCTGAAGTCAGCGTTTAAATGGTGGGACTCAAGGAGAGGGTTCATTTTCAGAGCACTTGCCCCTTCTGGACCCCGCATGAACCAGGCTGAGAACATCCATAGACGATGGGCACAGAAAGACCCCCCCAATGTGACCCTTTTGAAAGTTGCCGAGCCAGATGTCAGAGAAAGTAAACTGTTAGCTGTGGAGTATGAAGGCATATGAGCGGGGACTGCAAAGGGAGGCAAAGGGCCTTCAGCAACTGAAAGGTAAAGAATTTCCCATCATAGGGAAATAGAAGCAGCCAAGAAACTTGGCGAAGAAATGTTCACTGACGGCAGGATCATAGAAGAAGAATCCTCACACATGCCACCGTCAGTGACAAGGAAGTCGAACAAAAAAGTGGCGGATAGTCTGCAAAGAAGAAAACGCACTGGTCGCCAACCAACCGATACTTCGCAGCAGGGGTAGCGAACAGGAGCTGAGCCCCTTTCGACACCAGCTAGGCCGAAACTGCTATTTGAAGCTTTTGTCATTTGCTTACTGCAGCACCAACATCCCTCTGTAAGAGTTTGCTATGCTTGTGGCTCAGAATTAAAACCTCGTGGGCGCATACCTAATCCACCAAATGACTTAATTATTGTTAGTGGGGACAAATGATCCTACTATGATACAGTAACAAAAAAAGTCAACCAAGGTGACCTAGTGTCTAGTGTTTATTTTCACTTGAATCCCAATTGCATTACTGTGCGACATCAGTTTTTTATCGCCTATGTTCACGTTGTCTTGACCAACCTTCGCAGTATATGTTCTATTTTTGAAGTTTTTTGGTCTGGTCACGATCTATTTTGATCCAACGTAGAGCAAGTTTTGATCATACATGGTTTTTGCAGTGGTTTAATATTTTATAACAGCTGATGAAAAATGTGAAAACCTTGTGCTGGGATTTTCGAAGCGCATCCGCAAACTGACGATGGCACAGGAGTTGCCGAAACATGTTTTCTTTAAAATTTAAAAGTCTTGTTCTCTTCATTAAGATTTCTTCACTTATACGTTAATCTTATGTTCAAAAATGTGACGGCTATACGCCTGAGCTGCATGTAGTCGTAGACTGCGTATTTTTCAAAAATGAAAGCAATGACCTCGAGAATAATGAGCCAGGCGTGCTCGGCGAGAAAGCTGATTGCCTGCCCTGCAGTTTTGAAAAGGAAGCTGACGATCGAGCCGATTAGCCTGGGCAAAAGTGATCCTACTTTCGAGCCTATGTCTCTAAGACCATTTCCCATGCCTTTGGCAGTGGCTTTCAAAGCTTTGGTGATTGTCCCAACAACAGCCCCGATTGGAATGCCAGCAGAAAGAAAGATGGCTGTCACGGTCACACCATATTTTTTGCAACCGCCCAAGCTCCTCGTTTCTTTCTGGTACTCTAGCCTCTGCGGCTTCTCTTTCCGAAGGCGAGGTGTTTTCATCATCTTGGATGATTACCTGGTCTTCTTCATTTTGGCACTTGAGCTCGCTTTCCAGATCTTTTAGTTTTTCAAGGGGCTTTGTGCTGTTCAGCCTTTCTTCTATCTATTTTTTTTCTTTTTCTATTTGGAAGAGCTTTGCCCTTTCTCTGTTAACTTTTACTTGCACTTTCTCTTTGTTTTTTTGCTTCTTTTTTAAGCATGGCCAATTCTTTTTTCTTAGTATAAATCACTTCTTGGCAATTTTTCTCAGTTGCTTTAGCCTATTTAGTTGCTGCCATGTTCTTCTTGAAGGTCATCAATCTGCGCCTACGTTCTTTCAAGTTTCTGTCTTAGATTTTGCATCTCTTGTTCTTTTTTTTCTCCTTCTGCGACGAGGGCATTTGCCTGTTTTTCCTGATTTTCAGGTTCTGCCAATCTTTGGTGCTGTTCTTGGATGGTATTGCGGTCTTAGTCAATTATTTCTTTACATGTAGCTCTAGGTCCCAGTTTACTTTTGAAGCTGTCTAGGAAAGTTTTTGTTAAGCCAGACTCGTCATCTTTTAAAATCTTGTACTCTCCCCGTTTGGGCCCTATAGCAACAATTTTCTCCGAATTTTTTCTGGTGCCTCTTCGAATTTTTAAAATTTCAAAATTTGCTTTGGAGAATCTGCCTTTTATCATTTCTACAGATTTTTTCATTTTTTGTCTTAGGGCACTTTCTCATTGAAGATCGCTCACTGTACCAGATCTTCTTAGAAAAGGGGTTTCCTTCAAACGAGGTATCTGGCAGCCCGCTCTGCTTGTGATGCGTAGTTTGCATTTCATGTTGCTCTCCACCATGATAGGGGGTTGAAGCTGCACCCGGTTGCAAAGGTCAGGTTGCGTTGGCTTTTTGATTGTCAGCATCATCGTCATGTTCAAGCTGATAGTCAAAATCAGGATCATTGTAACCAAAATCGCCACCTTCTGCCATTGCAATGTTCCAGATAACCTCCACCCAAAGAACAGTTTAAAGACAATAAAAGCAATGAAGGCACCGTGCATGGTCAAGCGCATAACTTTCAACCCTTCTAAAGCCAACCCAGGCGAAACTCTATATGTCCGTGTGCCCAATCGAGAATGAAGTCCTTGTGCCAAACTCCATGGCTGTGATCTTTGACATTGACCTTTCTGGAGGGCACGTTAACAACTTTCTTGTCCAGAACGTTTCACAAGCACTCGTGGACAAGCTTGTTGTGAATTTCGAGGGCACGACTTTTGAAGAAACGGTTGGCCATGACATCTACAAGACGTTTCAAGACCTGTTCTTGCCAGGGGAAAAGCGCAACAACAAGGTGCCTAAGAGCATACAGAGCGAAGATTTGTGCAAGACCCGCTCAGGCTCAGGAGACAAAAAAACATCAGGTGTCGCCACCGAAAACAACTTAAAGAAGTTTACGGCACCAAGTATCACATCAACCTTGACCATCAGATCTTGACTGACCAAGGCGTTTTCTATCCCCAAGCGCTGTACAATGACCTTGTGTTTGAGGTTACTCTAGCATCAGAAAAACAAGTGGTCAAAGGCTTAGACCCAAACAAGCTGAAATACAAGCTGACGAACATCCAGCTCGAGTATGAAATGATTCGAAGCGAGACGCTCGCAAAAGAGGTGGGCAGTGTTTACGATAGAGGCAAAGAGTTCCTCTATGACCATGTGAGCTGTGATAAAGTCATCCCGATCAACAATGGAACAGACATGAGAATAAATGTCAAAGTCAACACCCAGAGAAGATCGATGAAAGGCATTCTCTTACTGTTTGTGGAGCAGTATGCTGCAGGGACAAGGGAATCGGAAAAATAAATCCTTCCTGACCTAAAAAAAATCAGCGTCACGATAAACGACTCACCTAACATGCTTTACAGCAACGGCATCAAAAGTCAGGACATTTGAAGTGAAGTAAGCCGATTCTTCATGAAAGAAAAATACAAATCTCAGCATATGAATGTGCAAAAGGTCTACACCGACAATAAGTACGGGCTTCTGATCGATCTGCCCTCTATGGCCAGCCAAGAAATGCATGGCAGCGGCACCCGTCTTGTAAACACCACAGATGGTGTCCAGCTAGAAATTAAACGAGATGCCAAGGGATCAGGTGTTGTGAACTGTCATGTCTTCATCATCTCCAACTCCCAATTTAACATACAGCTGAAACAGTTAGAATCTGTGCAGTACTGAAATGGATCCAGGCAAAATCCCCTCATCGTTACCCGACGAACTCTGGGAAGACGCAGTTTCTTGTGAAAAAGCTCTGCGGCCCATTCTGTGCCAGATTCGATTACATCGTGCTCATCTGCCCAACCTTCGCCTATAAGAGAACGCTGTACCGGTTTGCTGAGAGAGACCCGCGTCTGTAAGTCATCATCTGCGAGCAGCACCAGGTTGAAACCAGTCTAAAAGGGGTCAGTTGTTTTTTCGAACGCACTAACACTCTAATCTTCCTCGACGACTGCGCTGCCTAAAAAGATGTGAAAGGACGGACGGGGGAGCTTGTCAAGCTCGGATTTTCGGTTCGCCACGCCGGCATCAGAGTGTGGGTGCTGACTCAGCAGCTCTCCAGCATTGCGAAGCCTTTCCGAGAGAATCTGGCAGCAATTGTTCTTTTTTATATGCCCTCAGCTAAAACCACGAATGCAATCTTCAAAGAATATGCAGGCAAACTCAAGACGAAATCAAGCAGATGATCGCAAGGTTGAAAGAAGGCCAAAAGAACGCGAGTTTGCCCATCTCATTTTCTCACTTCACTTTCCTTTTTGCATTGAACAAAAACATCACTGAGGTACATGATGGAGCAACATTTGATTTCAGAAAAAATCTCTAGCTACCCAGTTTGTGAAAATGTATGTGAGCTGGTGTGGGCGAATATGAAGCATTATATCGAGCATTAGTTATATGAGCAGCTGGTGGCGAATATCAAGCATGATATCAAGCTGTCGCCAGAAAAGCAGCTGGTGGCGATTGTGAAGTATTCTG
>OZ026595.1:31354553-31357053 GCA_964020085.1 Micromussa lordhowensis
TTCAAGAGTGTCAAATGCTTTTTCAAAATTGATGAATAGGAGAAGTCCTGGAATTTTTTCGATGTCTGTATAACTTAAGATACTATATAACAACAGTATATTTTCCCCAATAAACCTGTTTTTTTTAAAGCCTGTTTGATCGTTATTTATCACCGAAGGCAAGGTTTTTTTTATTCTGTTAGCGATGGATTTTGCAGCAATTTTATAATCACAATTCAGAAGCAAGATGGGTCTCCAGTTTTTTATGTAACATAATGATTTATCTTTCTTTGGAATCAGCGTTAATAATCCTCTCCTCTGTGATATGGAGAGAAGGCCTTTAGCATGGGAAGCATTTATAGAGGCAAGAAAAAAGGGCTTAATGTCATTCCAGAAGACTTTATACAATTCAACCGGAATTCCGTCCGTTCCAGGAGTCTTGTTTGATTCCATATTTTTTAAACTTTCCAGACATTCTCTAGCCATTAGCAGACCTTCACAAAGATTTCTTTCGTCGTCACTTATTGTACGTGTACAGTGCCTGATAAAAGCGTTTTGCTTCATTAAGGATTTCTTCATCTGTGTTTAGCGTGGTGTTGTCATCGATTTTCAGATTTCTTATTGTGTTACTATTAAAATGCCTTTTTTCCAACTCAAAAAAATACCTTGTATTTTTCTCCCCCTCATTATACCAACGTGTTCTGGACCGGATAATCGAACCTTGGGTTTTGTAGTTAAATCCATTGCTCTAGGCTTTGTTTCTTAATCTCCAGTTCCGTACGAATTTCACGCTTCTCAATTTCAGAAATGCTATTTTCAAGTTTGTGCTCCAGCATTGAAATCTCGGTCTCCAGGGTCTTCTCAGATCGTTTTTGTTTTGCTTTCTGTTGTTTTGCATATTTTATCGAACTTGCTCTTATCTGCATTTTCATCACATCTCCTAAAAGTATCGCGTCTACCGACTCGTCCTCTTTGTAATCATTTGACACTTTATTTATGGTTTCTTTGATAAAATTTATATAATCAAGATCCTTTAGAAAATGACTGTTCAACTTCCAGAAAGCTGGTCCTCTGGGGTTTGTCTTAGTGCCAAGAGTCAAAGTAATAATAGAGTGATCGGTTTTAAAGCCCGGTAGAATATCCACCTCAAGTGCATTGGTAGATAAGCTTGAACTGATTAAAAAAAAAAGTCTAATCTACAATGAATTTCAGGTTTATTTCTTCTCCACGTGAAACGCAGAATATCCGGATGAAGATCACGCCATATGTCCGTCAGATTCATGTTTTCTTTGAATTTTTCAGTTTTCTCTAAAGATTTAAAATGAGTTGTATTGTTTCCTCCTTTCTTATCATTTTGGGTATTTTCTACTAGGTTAAAATCTCCTCCTAAGACCAAATGTTCACATTCGAAAGTGGATAGGTTATCAAAGATACTTTTAAAGAAATTTGGATCATCATTATTAGGTGCGTAGATATTTTACAGGGTTAAAATTTTGTCTTCGGTTTTGATATCAACTGTGATGAATCTTCCCTCAGGATCTGAAAAGTATTTTTGAATCTCAAAAGAGAAATTGTTGTTAAATAAGATGGAAACACCTGCTCTGGCGCTCGAAAGACCGCTGAACAAACCTCTATACCCCCATTCAGCTAACCATGGTTCTTCTATTTCTTTTGAGCTGTGCACTTCTTGCAAAAAGTAAACAGAATATTTTTTGTTCCTTAGCCAGTTAAAAGTTTCTCTTCCCTTGATCTTGTTCGGTAGTCCCCTAACATTCAAGGAGCATATCACTAAATTATCAATTTTGGAAATATTTGACATAACCCAACTGAAAGCCTGAAGGTGAACCTGGAGTGCCGACCTCGTAAGGTAGAAAAACAAAATACAACAGTACAAACAAAGACAAAGATCGCAAGGAAAAAAATCACATAACAAAACATCAAAATAATTTAGCGACATGAACTGTAAACAAAAATACATGACAATTTAAATAACATACTTAGAGCACATTAGATGTTTCTATCAGCAATAGGTTTTCAACGGTAATAGGTTGGCTACATTTAATAATAATAATAGGGAGGCGTGGTGGCCTCATGGTTAGTGCGCTCGACTCCGGAGCGAGTGCTCCGGGTTCGAGCCCTGGCCTGGGACATTGCGTTGTGTTCTTAGGCAAGACACTTTACTCTCACGGTGCCTCTCTCCACCCAGGTGTATAAATGGGTACCGGCGAATTTAATGCTGGGGGTAACCCTGCAATGGACTGGCATCCCATCCAGGGGGGAGTAGAAATATTCCTAGTCGCTTCATGCCACGGAAACCGGGATAAGCTCCGGCCTGGTGGGCCACTTGGCTCGTATGCAGACTTTACCTTTACTTTTTACATTTAATAAAGCATAAATAACTAATTTGTAACGTCCATGGGTAGCAGTTTACTTTATGTGCAAAGCATATTTATTTGTCCATTGTAACAGCTTCATCATTCTGAAAACACTCTGGAATTTTGTCCGCTGAATAAGAATTTCC
>OZ026595.1:31364553-31369553 GCA_964020085.1 Micromussa lordhowensis
AACAGCAACATCCAATTGGCGAAGCTACACTTTAAGCTTTTGCCTACGTGAACGGCATCAGGAAGACAAACGAATATAAACTGAGGGGCCAACGTTCCATCAGCTTTGCTTTGAGAAATCAATTCAAATGCTCTTTTGTTCCCAGATTCACAGTCCGAAGTCAAAACAAGAACTACCGCTCGACAACACTGGACATTTTCTTTAAGACACCGTTGGCAAGCACGAAGAGATGGTACGTGGCTAATCTGCCCTTGGGTAAGACAGGCATCACAGACAGAAGCAGACTCTATGCAAGCCTGGCATGCACTCTTGCAAATCTCTGTAGCAGGTTTATCAAGAATATGCCGTGATGTAACCGCTGCCTTTGTACAACAATGACATGTTTGCAGCAGCTCAACCTCATTGAGAAATTGTTCTTTCATTTCTTCTCCTGTTTTGCCTGCCTTGGGTTTGTAGGTGACACTGACTGGCATGGCAACCCCATTGTCCGTCATTGACAAATAAGTTACATTTGCCTCTGTGACCACATTCTCTTTCAGAAATTCAGATTTTGGGACTGGATTAGCCTTAACGAATTCTATATCGGCAGTCATCTTCAAACCGACGTTTATTTGCTGTTTCTCGTCGTATTGTATTGCAGGCTTTAAGGCTGTCCCATCGTTCTCCATTGCTGTACCAATGACTTTAACAATCGGTGAATCAACAAGGGGCTTCACGTCAACTAATGGATCTACAGCAAGTGTTAAAAATGAATCAAGCCAAGGTTTGATCACTCCACTTGCAGTAGTATAACCTGATGAATGCTTTAATCTTGTCGTTCGTCCGGGTCCTCCAAGGTTTAGTTTAGCGCTCTCTGGATTGAATACTCCACCACTGCCACAGCCATGCCACATTGGACCCCGGATAAAGTTAACAGTCCTCTCTCCACCAAGAAATTTAACAGAGTTGAAAAATTCGACGACTTGTTCATCATATTTGTGGTTTGGGTCAATCATAGCGTACGAAACAGAATCGAGATATTTGTAAAATATTTTGTCCTTTGGAATTTGGCCATTTTTAATCAAACTATTTAATCGGATGCAGACATCGTCTGCTTTCTCCAGCGATATAGGAAATATGATATATTCCTCATCTATGTCACTGTCTGTCTCTTCACCATTTGAATAGTTAGACTCCAGGTCTAAATTGAATTTGGAGTCTTCGGAATCTGAAGCTGTCAAGAGATCGGTGTCTGTGTCGATATCACAGCTCTCATTGTTTAATTCGTTATCTTGGTCACTATCACCAACAACATGATCAGGAACCCTGTAGGGTGGAAGCACATTTGTACTATTACATGTAAGTCACCAAAGACACTTAACCAGCTCTGCCAAAATGTTATTTGTTTTTTATTATTTTTAATACATCATCATGTGCTCCATATTTAATTAAGGGCAAAAACGATATTATAATAATAACATTTGGAGAAGTCTAATATCTCGAAAGGGTTAGAAACAAAGATTTAATTAAATCACTCCGTCGTGGCTTCTGATAAAAACACTGAACAGCTCTCAGTACATTACAGAGGTCTACAGAGACCTGATTGTCTTTAAAGGTATATTTTTCAAAATATAGTTGAACATTAACAGTTAAGACAATTTGATTTCTTACTCCATAGAGGCATTGGCAAGACAATCTATTTCTTCATCACGGTCACAGTCGTAATCAACATTGTTAGGCCCAGGCTGAGAGGCATTAGCAGCTGGGTCGGATCGTGCAAGAAACTGTTGCATGGTATTTCTCATTTTTGCGATCTCAACAGTGGACTTCTGTTTTGTGGCTTCCGTGGATTTTTGCTTTGCACAAGCCGTTTCATAGTGCTCTAAAATATAAAATAAAAAAAAATGGAAAAATGCACATTAATGCCATTCCATTGAATAAAACCACTACGAAGCGGTCCAGCGAAGTCTAGAAGTTTTACTCAAGTATTGCTAAGGAGCCACGTACTTTTCTTGAAGTATTCTGTTCTTGCTTTGAGGGTTCGATCTACTGGCACCAGCTTTTGCTTCTTACAACGCCCACACAGAATGGTATACTCATTCACCGCCTTGCTGCCGTTAAACTCCTCGAGTGCTGAAATGGAAGAGTCAAAGAATATATTTGGTAATCAGCTTCCACACATTATAATTATTACATACAAACCAAGGGAAAAGTACTCCTCCAGATTGCATTAATTAACTGGTTATTTGAATATGGAATCCACTGGTTGTTTGAAGAATTCAATAATGAATTGATTATTCGAAAATTGAACCCACTAGTCATACAGGAATACGGCTAATGAGTTTACAAATAATCAACTAAGTCAAATAATCAACTCGTTAATGTAATCTTGAGGGGTACCCTTCACTTGGTTTGAGTGTAATAGTAACATGAGATATCGAAGCTGTGTAAGATAGATATTTATTTATTTGTGTGAAATGGCTAAAAACTACATTTGTAAGCGTTAACGTGCTAATGCGGGCCAGATTATTCCCATCGCCCACACCTCCCCCTCACCGCCCACGCGATTAAAATGACTACAGAAATACTTATCGCCCCTCCCCATGCCAAGCATTGGAAACTTTCACCCGCACCTTTGTTCATCTCCTCAAGGTCTTTTCTCTGTCTTTCATTTCGCTCGAAATCTTGACCTCTCTTGATTCTTTTAACAAGTTCTTCATCCTCCACTTTTGCTGCTGATCTCTTTCTTCCAGTTCTTCTGGGTTTGCTTGTGGGCGTGCTAGTATCTGCATTGTCGGTGGCGAGGCAGACCTTGATAACAGGCGATGCTTTTTCAAAGGTAATTTCTTTTCTTAAAACATTTACTGGAAAGTAATAAGAAAAACTTGAAGTCCAAGTTTATATGCCACACATAAAAGGGTCATAAAAACCTCCGTGTCACTTTCAATTCTTTCCGCGCGCTTTTGTCATCCTGACATAGTCGCCTTATTGTCTTGCTTTTCTTATTAATCTTGGTAACTTATTAACTCAAAGAAAAGTCGGCCCGTATCTTTCAGAGCGGCCCTTGAAGTCATTTAATAAGAAGTAAATGAATTCCCACCTTGTAATGAAGATGTATTTCCAGATAGTAGTGGCCTCTCTTCGTCCCATTGCTCTTGTGTATTTATCGCAAAGGCCTTGCTGCCATCTTTTCCCTTTTCGAGACAACACAATTTAAGTTCAACACAAGAGCAGAGGCCACGTTTCTCAGCCTCAGCCTTTAATCCGGCAAATTCTGCAAACTTTTTAGTAAACACTGCCAAAGATGAATGTTCATCTGTAGTCGGAAAGCGAACTCGTTCCTTTCCAAGAAAATTAAGCGATCCCACAGACTTGGGGTCCACGGAAAATATAATACATTCGACCCTCGTCGCACTAGACGTACTCGTCCCTGCCATGTCTCGGAAGTTTCGATGTTTCGGATCGCTGTCCTTTGACGTCTTTGACCTCCCGTGACATAGGAGACAATAGGAGTCACTTATGATCCATGATAGGCATGCAAAGCACGTGAATTTAAACAATGGATTACTGTACGATGTTTACAAAAATTATAGAAGTCTGTTACTCGTCACATTTGATGTTTTCAGTTTAAGAAAGGTCAAGAAAACTTCCGGAGAACTTGCATTTCAAAAATCACGCAGAATTAAGTGGTGAAATCACGAATATCGGTTAATAATTTAAGTTCTTCACGAGTCACGCAAAACGTTCAGGTCACGGATCACGAGGAATAATTCATTAAATTCACGTTTCACGGAAAATAAAATCAGCTAATCACGCGTCACGAGAATACCCCTGTACGACCCTCTTCTATGAGTCCGAAGATGGTGTCACTGGTCAAGCTATAGGCACTCTTATACTAAAAGCCATTCAAGAACTTGGCTCGCCTATGGATTTCTGCAAGGGACAGTGTTATGATGGTGCAGGCAGCATGTCAGGACCTTGTAATGGTGCAGCAGCAATTATCAGAAGGCAATATCCAAAGGCTATGTACACTCATTGTATGGTTCACCGCCTTAACCTCTCTGTTGTGTACACTGAAATGACGCCATTTTCTCACATATAATCTCCCTTGTGATAGTATTAATAACTTCATTCGGGACTCTACCGCTTTCTTTTCCCTGTATATTAGCTAACCAATCACAAAAATGTGGATATCTTTTATATACGTATTCTTTATTTCCAGCTGGAGGATCTTTGATACATGGTTTTTCTGGATTTGTAGAAACATTGGTTGTAACTCCACATTTTACGCAGATAGTTATAGCTTCTTCAATATTAAATACTTTGAATTTTTCAAAAGCGTAACAATAATTATCATCACTGATATGTGACCTGGAAAGCGAAAACATACACTAACGCTTTACCGTTTAACGGTAGAAACCGTTTACTATCCGTTTAACATCCGTTTAAAATGGATCATGTAAAGCGTTTAAACGCTTTTCTTATCCGTTTATAAACATCTAGTAACCGTTTAACGATTTAGGCAAAACGTTTGAACAGTTTTCTCATCCATTTATTTAAATCTTCTATCTGTTTAACGTTCTGAGCAAAGTATTAAACGCTTTGTCATCCGTTTATAGGAATGTAATATCCGTTTAACGGTTATTTTAGGCAAAATGTTAAAAGCGGTTAGTTTCAATACAGGGAGCAGGGGAGTCCTATTTGACGGGATGTGATTTTAACAAACTTGTAACACGATTGCATGTTTACAGTTCGATCATGTACAGTGATTTGAATCAACAAATCAACAACAGATCGCATCGCGCTACAATTGTACTGTGAATTGAACTGGAAATACGACCAAATAGGACTCCTCTGCTCCCTGTGGTTTCCAAACTTCATACAATGAAGCTCTTAACTTAAGCAGACATTATTTTAAATTGACTAACCGGGAAGATTGAATAGTGTGTCTTTTAAAAATTATCGAGACCGATGTTGACTCAAGTATTCAAATTCAACGCTTCACAAGATGAAATTTAAAA
>OZ026595.1:31374553-31379553 GCA_964020085.1 Micromussa lordhowensis
AAAATACCCCTGATTTTTGCAGGCCGTGAGTGTTCGCGTTCGCGGATCAGCCATAGCGTTTGAATTTCGAACACCAACTGTTAATTACAGTAGTTACACCCAAAAGTAAAGTGAATTATTACCATGGTTGACATAAGCGACGACATAATTTGGTTTTAACAACTGGGTTGATGTGAATTGTCCACCGTAAAGAGATTCGGAAGCTGACGTTTCGAGCGTTAGCCCTTCGTCGGAGCCGACAAAGGGCTAACGCTCGAAACATCAGCTTCCGAATCTCTTTACGGTGCACAATTCACATTATCAACCCAGTTGATAAAACCAAATTATCTTGTAATACTCCCACCGACGCAGCACCCCAGTTTCTTTAGAAACTTGCCCCCTTTATAAGATAAGCGACAACAGATCGCGGCTCCCAAAGAACAAGTAAACCAATAAACATGAAAAGTTATCACGGCTCTTAATAAGTATGAATCGTTTTACATCAGCTCACGACTACAACATCAGTTAGCATAGTGGCAATCTAGTAAGCATTTACTCACTTAAATTTTATCATGGAGCGAGTCACTTTTGTGTCGCCATGATCCTGATGGCTAAAAGTTAAACTGTTTCGGTAAAAAAATATAATAAGTAGTAGTTTCCATTGGAAAGTGAAGTGCTGCGAGTGAAGTTTATGTGGAAGATGATTTTATGTCATTTAGGAAGTATTGTAGAGGGATAGTCCACATGAGCTACTGACGAAACTGCTTGTTAATGCTCTGTGAAAATCGTTTTACGCCCTGTGTTCGCGCTGTGTTCAAACGACTTGCTTTCTGAAAGCTCATCCGCGGTCACGCTGTTACTCCACACTGATTGGATGATAGTAAATCCCAGCCGAGGATGCTGATCCCTTAGAAATTTCTTTCAGTTTATATGGTGTTCAATTTTGAAGCCGGGCAATTCAAATCTGCTTGGCGCTGGAGTGGTCGAAAATGAGCCTTCCACCCGACTCCTTCTCATATATAAACGTGTAGACATCACGGTCGACGCAAAATCCACCAGATCGCTCAAATTCACCATTTTAAGCCGCAAAAGTTTTGTAACGAGTAAACAGATTAAGTGGAAAGCATAATTTCAAATTCTTCGGAAAGCTTGAGAATTAGTTTAGACAAAACGTACGTCACTGTAAAAAAAAAAAACAATATCAAACGATGATCACTTCTTAATCTCACCATCTAAAATGAAAATTTGTAATACTCACATCATTGTATTCGAACATTGGCTTTGTGTGTTACCACAATTCAAAGCACTGGTACTTGCAGTGCACTCGCGAGAAACGAGAAATGACTCGAATGAAACGAGACGCGTCTCAAGAGAAACGAGACGAGTCTCGAGAGAAACGAGACGCGTCTCGAGATAAACTAGACGCGTCTCTCGAGAAGGTGGTAGCTTCCCGCCTGTCAAGGCTTGCCCTCCAGTCGTCAGTCATCTTAAGGAGAGCTGAACAACAAGAGTGTCCTCTTAAATAACCAGATAAATTATGAGACAGCTTACATTGAAAGGCCTCATACATCTGATCAAACATGACTCTTTCAAAAACTTTGGACAAAGCAGTCAATATTGAAACTGGCCGATAGTTGGCCTTATCAGTCTCTTCCGACTTCTTGTGTATGGGAGAAACATTACTGCACCTCCAAACCGTAGGCCAACTGCAACTTGTTATGAAGTAGTTAATCAAACAGGTCAGCGGCTGTGCAATGGCGGGAGCTGTAATACGCAAGAGTCTTTGCGATATGTTGTCACATCCCACGGCGATATGTTGTCACATCCCACGGCTTTCCTTGGATTAAGCTTAAGCAGTATGCTCTTCACATATTCCACCTCGATCAGCTGAAAATCAAAATTGCTAGTAGGTCCGAAATGTTCAACAATCTTCCTGACACTAGGGTGATCCTTAAATTCTTCCACACTCATTTGAGCACCGTCACTTGCAGCTACATCGCAGAAATAATTATTAAATGTCTCAGCAACACACTTGGGATCCGTAATCAATTGCTCGTTTACCAACAAAACAATCTTGGACTGCATCTTGGCCTTACTAGGTAGAAGCGGTTTCATTTTCTTCCAGAATTCTCCGTGATGCTTTTTATTCTGGGAAGCATCAGCACAAAAGAACTTCATCCCTTTCCTTTTTAATGAAGTTACTTTGTTTCTCTGTGTACGGTATTTTTGCCAAGAAGAATCAGTTGGATTTTTAGCGTGTTTCTTGAATAAATGATTTCGCCGAGAAATTTCACGTTGTAATTCAGGAGTAATCCACAGTAACTGATCACCTCACTCTGTTGCCAAAATTGGACAAAGAACTGGCAGTTGCTCTGTCCCATAAGGTAACAGAACATTTTAATTTTGTCGTTTTTGATCTTGATAATACGAATGAATCAGTAGCAGACCTCAACAAAGACCACTGAAAATAACAGACACTATCTTCAATGTAAACGGTCTTAACTGACTAATGTCCCTTAGACACATAACATAGAAACAACTGAAGAGGTTCACTGAAGAGCCGAAACTCGAGTCTTGTTTGAGAATGAACCAAACACTTGATGAAGACGGAATGCTTTTGCCAGGCCCACCAGAACCATGGCAAATTTGAAAGTAGCCAATGGTCGCCCGATCACAAGCGCCGCCAAAGAGAGGGAAAAACCATCATCCCCAACAAAAGACCTTGCCACGATGGACGCAGCGCCTTAGCTCTAGAAAAGAAAATTCAGAGTTCCGAATTGTCAATCCAGAAACTCAAGGTGCACGCCGAGAAGAAAACGTACCCCAAAGACCTGAGATATAAAGTGTGAGTCAACATCGCACGAGACCAAGATTTCAAAAGTGACATCAACCGCATCCGAAGGGACACTGAACAGAAATTGATCGGCGCTTTGACACGCTACCACAACTGACAAGCGGAAAGCAATAGGATAAAACTGAAAAAAGAGCAGCAGAGACATTTCCAGAGGAAAGAAAACAAACAATCCTGATTTGATTAAGAACAGACCAGGCAAAGAAAGAGATAACCGCACTGATAATGTAATTTCTTTAATGGCAGACCTTACAAACAAAATGAAAGAAGTGGAAGAATTGATGAGATCTTTGAAGAATAAAGAAAGTGAATCTTATCCCTGTGTTTTCACCGACTCTTTAGTTAAAGGGAGGGATATAGAAAAGAGCAAAATCAGAAACAATAGAAACCGCATGCGGAGAAGCAACAGGAGACTAGAGAAAATAGTTTATAACGATAAGATCAACGAAAAATACCTAAAAAATCTCTCTAACTGCAAAATGACAACTGATCAGATAAATCTATTATCAAAAGGGCTGATATTTATACCTACACTGACTGTAAAAGAGAATGCAGTGCGACAACAACTACTGCTTGACTTTAAACAATTCGTGAGACGTATGCATCTCCGATATATTTTTCACAATAGAGACAAAGAACAACACCCCTTTCACATCAAATCAGACTGGGAACCCCCAGTCCAGCCATCAGTTGCACTAGAGACTTATTTAGAAGACGTTAAGGGTCAACTAGCTGAAATTGTGCTATTTAAGCCACGATACAACTTGCCTTTCGAAGAACGTAAAGGAATTAGACCTGCCATCAAACTCAGACATAGTTATCAAAAAGGCAGACAAGGGCACAACAACGGTCATTATGAACACAAAAGACAAAATATAGGAAGGCCAAGTCTTATTAGATGACAAAAACAACTACACGCCCCTCACAACACCTATGGTTAGAGAAACCGCTCGTAAAACGAGGGTTATAATTGATGATCTTCATCAAGGGAATCATACAGACACCTAAAAACAGCTAACCCACCGCGTATACCAGTTTTCTACACACTTACAAAGATTCACAAACCAACCTTACCTGGAAGACCTATAATTTCGGGCTGTGACGGCCCAACAGAACGTATATCATCATTTCTAGACCACATCCTACAGTCCATCGCTCAAGCACAAAAATCCCACCTCAAAGGTACCACACAGTTTATCAAATTTATAGAAAAGAGGATAGTTCTAAAAAAATGCGATTCTAGTCTCAATGGATGTCAGCAGCTTGTACACC
This sequence comes from Micromussa lordhowensis, assembly GCA_964020085.1. Classification (NCBI taxonomy): domain Eukaryota; kingdom Metazoa; phylum Cnidaria; class Anthozoa; order Scleractinia; family Lobophylliidae; genus Micromussa; species Micromussa lordhowensis. The sequence goes on from OZ026595.1 coordinate 31,378,656, forward strand.
AATATTCCTCAGGAGGAAGGAATTAACACCGTATGCAAAGCATACGAATATTTCTATAAGAACGACACACCCATTCCCACTTACTCACTAGCAGGGTTACTAACACTTATACTTCAGGAAAATTCTTTCCAGTTTAATGGGAAAAATTATCTACAGACTCACGGCACTGCGATGGGGACCAAAGTTGCAGTCTCTTTTGCCAACATCTTTATGTCTGCAGGAGAAACAAAAATTATCAGTAAGAGCAAAATTAAACCACTCGAGTGGAAAAGGTACATCGACGACATGTTCTCCCTGTGGGACACAAAAAGAGAGGAAATTGACAAGTTCATCTTAGAAGCGAACAGACATCACCCAACCATAAAATTCACGGCTGAGATATCTGACAAAGAAACGAGTTTCTTAGGCACTACCATTTACAAAGGCAAGAGATTCCACAAGGATTCAATCCTTGACATCAGCATGTATTTTAAACCGACTGAAAAGTTTCATTACACGCACTAAACTTCCTGTCATGCTCCAGGCATGAAAAAAGGATTCATAAAAGGCAAAGCGCTCAGGCTTCTCAGAACCAACTCTTTGGAGACAAAATTTGAAGAGAATATTTGTAACTTCAAATCGAATTTGCGTGTCCGAGGCTATCCAGACTATCTGGCAAATAAAGTCTACGCAGAAGTCAAATTCACAAACAGAAGGTTGGCACTTGAGCAAAGACCACAAAGATTCCAAAGCGGATTTATGCCTTTTGTCACACAGTACAATCCATCAGTGCCCAATCTTAAAAATATTTTAATGAGCAAGTGGCATTTAATAGAGAATCAACCATTGCTGACAGAAGTATACAGAGAGCCACCTTTCATTTCTTACAGGAAAGGTAAATCTCTAAAAGACATACTTG
>OZ026595.1:31384553-31387053 GCA_964020085.1 Micromussa lordhowensis
GAAAGTGGTCGGAAATCTTCGGAAAATCGTCAAAAACGTCTTCATTAGTATGTTTATGTAATAAACAGAATATTACATGCTCGCTTGTGGATATGAATTTTATCTTCTCGTGTTCAACTCGACATCTCAGTCGTTCGCTGCGCTCACTCGTGAGATATCGAGTTGAACACTCGAAGATACAATTCATTTCCACGCACGGTCATGTAATATCCTCTATATGTTACACGTCTTAGATGAATGGTTAATACAACCAGGCACGCAGCAGTGGACCATTATCACTATTCCACAGCGAGATTATATGGAAACACAACTACATATATATTTTATGAGCTGAACACTTAGTTTTGCGACTGAAAAGCCCGCGAATGTCGCGCAATTGTGTTTCACGATATGACGTCAGCAGAGGTTCCGCTGACCGTTTCAGCTACCGCATTCCAAAATCAAGATGGCGGGTCATTCGCGAAGCTTTGGACCGATTTTTTTAATAAAAATAGTTCGCCTGGGTAAGATTTATGCCAACCAAGATACTCCAGGTAACATAATTATTTATATAAAATTCTCTTAAAATAGGCATAAGTTCCCCTTTAAGTGCAGACGCTTACTCAATCCTTAATTACGTTTTCGGAATTCGGATAAGTTATTGCTGTAGAGAGACAGTAATGTTTGTGAGAAACATCTTTCTTCGTTGGTTTCCTGGCTTAGGAAAAAATCTTATCTAACAGGTCTTGCTAAAATTAATCGCTTAAGTTTGCTTCAATTGACTAGTTCGTCTTGATAGTACTAGCGAGATAAGTCTTCAGTAACAAAGGAGCAAGTGCTCTATCTACAGTAGGGAAAAATACATTTGTAAATGTCTAAACAACAAAGTGCACTAAAAACGTAAAAAAAATGGCTCGCAAAAATAGGCTCGCGATTGTGGCTCGCGCCTCGCGGCTCCAGCTCGCAGGCTCACACATTAGTTACTCTCCTTGAAAAGGGTTTAAGCCGAGTTAATATCGGAGAGGACTGCCATTGTGTCGTCTGCGTATTGGAGTACCTTTATTTCTTTCTTTCCTATAGTGATGCACTTTATTGTTGAATTTTGTCTAATTGCAATAGCCAAGGTTTCAATGCCCACCACAAAAAGGTATGGAGAAAGTGGATCTCCTTGGGCGCTTTCCATTCAACAAAGATCACCAGTTCAAATTTTCAGAATTTTCTCTGGTCGAATGGAACACTTCCGACCGCTTCCCAGAATTCAAGGTCATGTGCTCTGCAAGACAGGGCATGCTGGATGAAACTTTGTTGTGTTTGAAAATGGATGACTTTTTTAACATTTCCGCGGCTTTAGAGCAGGACGACTGTGAAACAATGAGTTGTACCATTCTTGATAGCAACGATGACATAATACTTCTGGCTGCAGTTGCCTGCCTTATGCGGAGGAAACTAACTCGTGTAAATGGATACTTTGAAGCAACTGTTCCAGTGCATTTGTCAGGGGTGTTTGAAAACAATTTCCGGGTGACTAGGTGAATGTGATGGTTATTGACACAAGAAATAATGCACATTGGGCGGATTCCAGCTGGTAATTGATCTTGGCGGCCCGCAATTTTGCCAGAAAAACAAATACTGCTGTTCCATTGGAGTGTGCCAAACAGGGAAGCGTATCGTATGATTGCTGACCGTTTTGGGGTGACTATGAGCAGTGCCTACAGAACAATTTGTCAAGTGACGTAAGTGGTTATTGACCTCTCTGGCCGCTACATTAAGTGGCCCAATGGTGAGCATTTACATGTAAGTAGTGTGTGAGTAAAGTATTTATATCGGTGTTGATAAATAGATGATTTCATTAAAATTGAAATCAACAGCTCATGAGACTCATGAAATTGAAGCAGCATTTCAGACTGAAGGGGATTCCCTGGTGTAGTTGGTCTCATTGATGCTACCCATGTGTGCATTCGTGCTCCTGAGCATCAACTTGATTCCTACATAAACCGCAAAAGAACTTCCAAAAAGACATTTAATTCCAAAATTCATTATACTGTAGATGCGATTAATTAGTAATTGGACCAAGTGGAGTACAATTCAGGGAGTAATCGTGCTTGTAATTTCAAATTTTGAAATTACTTGCGCAATAACTCCCTGAATTGTACTCCACTCAGTCCAATTACTATTACTAATCATAATTTTTATATACTTTTCAGGCAGTATGTGACAAAAATATGGTGTTCTTAGATATAGTGGCAGGCTGGCCAGGCTCTCTCCACGATTCCAGAGTTCTTAGGAACTCTAGATTATACCAAACTGCGCTTCGTTACTTGCTTGACTACTTCCAACTCCCCTGATGATTACATTGTGATTGGTGAGCGATGCTGTTGCTGCTGTATTGTTGGAATTTGTTGCCGGGGTTTCAGTCGCATGCTCCACTGTTTCATTCTCATTTTTGCCAGTTTCTCCATGGTTGTTTTGGTCTCCATTGTTGTCTGTGGGTGGGGTTTCCATTTGGCCTTGGTTTCCATTG
>OZ026595.1:31389553-31392053 GCA_964020085.1 Micromussa lordhowensis
GAACTTTCTTTATTTTCTTTTGTTTTGTTAAACGCATGTACTCTTCCAGTCTTCTCATACAGAAATTTCAATGCATGACTCAGTTTTGTTAGTCCCATAGTAACAATGCAGACGCTACAGTACCGCCTGAAACTATTTACCCTTTTACCGAGGTTTTGCCGCGGCCGATTCGCAGATCAACACCGCGTTCTCGCCTCGGCAATGACGCGGCGTGCCGAAATTTTACTGAGGTTTTACCTAGGTTTGCCGCGACATAAAATACCGCGGTAAACAGTAAGACGCGGCAGAGTTGAATAGGCCAAGAGACCTTTTGTTTTGACTCAATTAAACTTTACAATGCCATCTTCACGCTCCGGTGTGACAAATCATGTATTCGTCATAATACTAAAAGACCCCGCTGAAGCGTTGCTAACTTCACAAGAATCCATTACTACAGTGTCGCTACATTTCATGACTTTCTTGCGGTGAATGGGAAGTGAAATGTAAGGAAATACGGTTTTTTTGGTTAAAGATACGTCGCTATCAAGATAAATACATGTAGTTTGCTGTCTTTCGCTGTCAGCGCCGCGGTGCGAAATACTGTACTTACATGTAGCTTCAATGCCGCTCTATTTGGTTTGAGTATTTCATCTTTGATACAAAAGTACTTCCAGGGATAAAACTTTCTTCCAAATAAATAGTTTCTTCAGAGTCCGAAAAAAAAAAAACAATCGTTAAGCGACAAGCCACATTACAGTTTTAAAAAGCAAGCTTTTTAATTCACACGCTTGAACTCATGTTGCATGACAAATCACGTTTTTTGTAGTCACATGCACTTGTGTCGGTATGCGTTGAGAGTTGTTTGTGTGAATACTATTGTGAAGCTTCTGAAAGTTTGTATCGATCAACGAACGAATTCCGAAAGCTTGAACATACCATAAAATCACATTGGTAAATTCTCGGTAAATTCGATGAATTTACCTAGCTTGTGTGTACGGTGAAATTGCGTAATTGACAATCATTTGTGAACTACCAGTCACGGTCTCAAATGGGCTAAATGCCCGGCATACATGTAAGTTCGGTAAATTCGTCGAATGTAAAACGAAAATAGTATTTAGGATCGCTTGAAATTTCTAAAGAAACAGCAAATAATTTCAATGTAGGTTTGGTTGAGGATTTCAGTCGGAATTCGGTGAATATTTCTGACTGCGGGGCATTTAGTCTATTTGAGACCGTGACACACAATCGGATATGATTTTATGGTACGGCACAAGCTTGCCGAATTCGTCCACTGCAAATCCATAATAACTTTTAGAATCGCAGTTGTTCGAAAGTTAGAATGATGCCTATGTTTGAAATTTGTAAGTAAAGTCAGGATGGAACGAATTATTGTGTTCATGAGAAATTGTGAAGCGGCATTTTGAAAGAAAGGAAATGTTTTGCGATGGCCGTAATTGTGATGACGTCTGTGAAGATCTGTGAGAATTTCTCACGGGCGAAGACTTTGGTTTTCGTTGTTGTGCGATGCTTATAATTATAACATCGATGCCTACCTCTTCAGTGTATAGAGTTATGTCGGAACGAATTATTATGTTCGTGAAAATCATGACTAGGTAAAAGTTTTTCGTTGGTGCCAGTTTCGAGGTTTTGACGGCGGTTCTTTGAGAATCAAGGACGTAAAAACTTTGTAATTGTGAAGACGTCTGTGAAAATCTGTGAGAATTTCTCACGGGCGAAGACTTTGGTTTTCGTTGTTGTGCGACGCTTATAATTATAACATCGATGCCTACGTCTGCAGTGTATAGAGTTATGTCGGAACGAATTATTATGTTCGTGAAAATCATGAATAGGTTTTTCGGCGGCGCCAGTTTCGAGGTTTTGACGGCGGTTCTTTGAGAATCAAGGACGCAAAAACTTTGTAATTGTGAAGACATCTGTGAAGATCTGTGAGAATTTCTCACGGGCAAAGACTTTGGTTTTCCTTGTTGTGCGACGCTTATAATTATAACATCGATTTTTTATGTTCGTGAAAATCATGAATAGGTAAAAGTTTTTCGGCGGCGCCAGTTTCGAGGTTTTGACGGCGGTTCTTTGAGAATCAAGGACGCAAAAACTTTGTATGTGTCAGTTCATTCAAAGTATACCGCTAGCTACACAGGCTAGCATTTACTTCACTGGATGCGATGACAGTACAGTATCTGGCAAGTGAAAAATTTGTTTTGGCTAGTGAATTAAACCTGTCACTAGCCCCTGCGTCAGCAAGCTGAAAAGTTATATATTTTGTCGCGAGCCCTGTTTAAAACAAGTTACAAGCACGGAAATTTCACGCATAAAAGCAGTCAATAAGGACACACTTTTTAACAAAAGAATTGGCTTCTATTGTTTCTTCGCCACGGTGTACCGCATCTAGCTTGCCGCGGTGTTTGGTTGCGTCCGTTCAAGACGAGGTTGAGGAATTCGTCCCACTGCGGTGAATTCGCGGCAGAACCCTTCGGCAGAGACGAGGTTTTACCGCGTGCTA
>OZ026595.1:31402053-31492053 GCA_964020085.1 Micromussa lordhowensis
CCACCCAGAGTGGGATTCTCAGCACCTTTGAATCAAAAAAGCTGTGGACTGTTCCTTCCAAGGAACAGTATCTGCTATCATACTTTTATAGATTCTGCAATGAATACCTTTCGTCAGAGAATCCATAAAGGGTTTTTCCAGCTGAGGTTAATGAAACTGTATCCTATTTTCAATGGCGTTCAAAGGCAACATGGAATGAGGTTAACGTTTATTTCATTAAGTGACTAGGAGCATTTATACTCCTCCTACTGGAATCTACCACAGGGTCTCCCAAGTCTGCTATAGATTAAAAATTAAGACACTTAATTTTTTTCTTTCACTTGCTGCTTTACAGCATGCTTTGTACATCATCATTTTAGAGTCTTTTCAAGAATTGCAACAATTTCTTTTGAAAGGATTAGTGATGTGCAGACACTAGAAGGAAGCCTTGCATTAAAAACCTCGTTGCCACCACTGCTCAACAAGGCAGTACTTAGTGTTGGAACCATTATTGAACTAAGGGAAGACTTTGGAAACATGCAAAATGATGCCCTTTTTCAAGAAATCTGCTCTGTTCTAGAAAAGAGCTAACTGGACATGCGTAGTTAACTTAACTATACCCTTCTCCTCTTTCCCACTGGAAAGGTAATCACTGGTAATTTTCCCAAGTTTGCTCTATGTGAACAAAGGGAGACTTTAAGTCATGTAGCTGTAAGCTTCATTATTGTTACGACACTGTCAAATATGAAGTGAAATTAGCTTGTCGTGAGCAGCGGTTATATCCCTATCAATGGCTTCAATAACTGAAAGGTAAGCCGAGACAGGTTTCAAAATTCTATTGGTGCAAGCATCTTGCAGATAAAAATCCAAACACCTACTTACACGTTTATTAGCCGTGGTTACACTAGCCCCTTTACCCATGGGTAAATAGCGTTTCCCCACGGGAAAAGACTTTTTTGTGTGTAACCGCTTTCCCCAGACCGAAACTGCCCCAGGGTTATTTCCATGGATACGTCAAAAAGAACAAAAGAACTTCCCATGACAGTTCCTGAACTGAAAAGTATGGTTTATCTGCTCCAATGCGTCGAATGAGGTTGAGCATAATATCACGAATTATCAAAACCGATAACAGACACGAGGTTTTGATAATTCATGACATCATGCAAAAACCGAATTTTATAATTGTTTTATTATACATTTTTCACATAATTCATCCTCACAAACAAAAGGGAAGCGTTCAGCCATTTTGTTTCTGAGGAGAACACTCCAAGGGTCTTAATAACCAGGCAGACGTTGAACTTGACATGTCAAGTTCACAAGCTATTGTGAATTGATTGAATGCTCTCGACCAATTAGATTTTGTTATTGTTATTGTTATTATTATTATTGTTATTTTAATGATTTTACCATTATTATTGTTATTTTTGTTTACCCACGACTTTTACCCACACCCACACCCACGACTTTTACCCATGACCCACGACCATTAGTCAAACTCAAATTGAAAATATACAGGGGGCGCTTCAGCCTGCAGGTCATTTGTCAGAGGATGAGCAAGCGATGGCGGTGCGAACGATCTGTGTTTGCACCGAGTATTTTCCCCTTCGTTGGACGCAAAGAAGACGTGGTATGCACTAAATTCTAGTCTGTGTTGCGGTAGACTGACAATGTTTTGTTCTACAGAGTCTGCCAAGCTATTTTGTGATGAATATAAGCAGTTACATTTTGGTGAGGTATTCAGAGAAACTGGAGCTCCCGCATCCTCGAGTTGGTTCTCCTCTGATGGTCGGCGCACCGACAAAGTGTTTGTTCGTACAACCTTTGGCTTTGTGCTTGGAATCCTGCAACAGAAATCTCTCAGCAAAGTCCCCTTCGTCGACACTGACCAATTTAAAGCGCTGGTTGTGTCAATAAATTCATCTGACCTCGTAAGCTTGGCAATAGTGCCAAAACAAGAAAGCCCGCCAATTCTTCAGAAAAGCCCGCCAATGCAGCTAGGCTCAAGTACGAGGGTATTAAAGAGAGGAAAAGCCATAGAAGAGATCAGGGAGCAAGACCTCACCCCCCAGTACAAGAAAAGGAAAATTTGTGAGACTGCTTTCGAGCTCAAATCAGAAATCGACAACCTGTGCATCTGGAATGGTCAGTCTCTGAGTACTGTGCTTGGAGAATGCTGTCGTACCACAGGAAAGGATGGCAACCAGGCTCATGATATTTTCATGTCAGTAATGGATTCCATGGTGAAGGAAAAAGGCAGCCATGTAGCATTTTCCAAACTGATTTCTGAGGAGGCTTGGAACAAGCGACTAGAGTCCATGAGAGTTCCTGATTGGATATATCTACTACTAAAACTGAAGGCGTGAATTTCTGACCATGGCTGACAAGACTTGACGAACCTCACACGGTTAGGAAGGACAGGGGTAAGTTGAATTAACCTTACTCACTTTCCATTTTTTTTTCTCTTGTCTAAATTTTTTTTATATTTTGTTGCATATCTTCACTGTATTTTGACAGGGTTTTTAAATCAGTGATCAGATTGGGTGCTAAGGGTTCATCCCATGATGAAATGAAAACTGATTGTTTTCTGCTTTTATTGCTCCCACAATGAAATGAAAACTGATTGTTTTCTACTTTTATTGCTATTTGCTTGACTTATTTTTGTAAATGTGACCCTCCATATGACTTTGATGCTAAAGGTGATAGCACGCTCACAACACACCTCCACTTTACAACAAAAGAAACTAGTTTTAGCACGCTTAATGTGTGTCCAGGAGCACACTTCATTAGCAAATTGTTTTGTTTTATAGGACACACTTGAATAGAGCGTGACCATTCGAACAACGTAGTCGAACAAAAAAGCGTGTTAGCCTTTGAAAACAAAACCTAGTGTGCAAAATGACACAACACACTACCTGTGTATGCACATACTCTAAGCCTGCAAGATCACACGCAAAATTTAGCTAGAACGTGACTTACCTTTCTTCAATTAGCCTTAGTCTTGGTGCGAAATCAGCGTGTACTAATAATATTCGTACCCATGGATCGCTGTTTTGGAGTGCAATTTTTCGAAACACGATGAATACTCACCCATCTTTCGAAGCAAGCTGAACTCGCTGAACTCGGTGTAAAACTCTGCGGCGGACTGACGTGCGTGTTTTGATCGAAGTCTCGAGCTTAAACTTATTTTTTTTAGACAACGACGTAAGTCTTTCGAATGTGTTTTAGATTCGTTCTCCAGTCTGTGAAAAGCAATTCGAACAAAGTTGAAAGTGGAGAATGTTCTTTGAGCAATTCAGGTACTAAAACAAAAGAATAAGAATAAAATTTACTTTCGTTGTTGAATACTAGTATCACGGCGAGAAAACACTAACACGAGCAACAGTCAAATTCAGTTCCAGTCCTTGCACGGTCGTACTTCAAGACATGGAAAGCCTAGTCAGTTTTTACCAATGCGTTTTGGCATAGCTTGTCATTCCCCGACGGATAACATAAGTTCCCGACACAAAGGAAATCAATTGAGAGGCGAAAATTTATGTTAAGCCAATTCCAGGCGAAAAGAATGACGACGTTTGTTTCGTTTAGCCAAAGTTTTGGAGGAAATTTTTAATGAAAATGGAAAATTTAATTCCAGAAAAGACTAATTGAAGAACATTTACAGTTTGTTGACTTTAAAAAAAGTTGAAATTACTGAAGAAAAATGATGCGCGGGAGTACACAACTTCAATTTTGAATGACAATTCAATCTGAGCGATCTTTCTAAGGTGCAAAGTTCAATCATGATACGTCGAGAAATAACTGGAAACCGTTATTAATTTGAACTTTATTTTAGTAAGAATTCTACTAAAACAATTAGATTATTCGCTCTCGATTTCTATGAGATGATAGTTGATTCGGCCTTCGGCCTCATCAATTATCACCTCATAGAAATCTCTAGCTCATAATCTAATTGTTAATTAGAATTGTTCTAATGATTTGCTTGTTTTTTTAGCCGCTGGTGGTTGAGACAAGAACTGGAAAAGTGCCTCGCGTTACAAGTTGAAGGGCATCTACTGTGTTAAAAAACGACACATTTTGAAAGTTTACAAGTTTTTTAATAAAAACGTAACGCAAAAATTACAAAACTTGGGAAAATCTGATATAAAAAAATTCTCTAGCCACTAATAATCGTTTACATCTTTTAAAATAAGATGTTGAAAAGCCTAACGACAATTAGACTGAATTGTTCTAATGATTTGCTTGTTTTTTTAGCCGCTTTACCAGAGTTCTCCTTTTGCCTCTGCACTTTGAGTTTATCTTTGCCTTCACGTTTTCCCATTGAATTTCAAATGATGGTGAGTCAAATTTTTGACGAACTGCAGATGACAAGTAACTTAGTTTATGTTCGTCCAGTTTTTGGTAGCCAAAGCTGCCTCCCGTATTTCCGTTTGCCAACTCGGCATCGCTGAAGAGGACATCATTATATGCTGAGGCAGTAGTGGACATTTCCGATCCCATGAAAACGATTGAGCTAATTTTTCAACATTGGTTATCTGTGGGACCATGGGATGTGCTGTTCAGCTGGCTGTTCTGCTGGATCAACGTCAGTGGTGCTCGTTTGGGAAACGTTACTGGCGAACTGTTTAAACAAGCCGGTTCCCTGAGGAGAATAGGAGGTGTGATTACGGCTGGGGGTGACTGAAGACCAGGCAAGGGATCAGCTGAAGCAGTGCTCCGATTTTCAGAGCTGTCGGGACAGATCGTAGTTATGTCGCTCAACGAGTCTGAGAGTAACTCGGTCAACAGCGAGCCGCGGGACCCTTCATTGACGTTTTCTTGTGGTTGTGGCTTGAGGGCAGTCAGCTCGGCTACTATCTGAGATAGCTGTCGTATCTGCTCCTTCAGATCGGGCATGACTTCAACAAAATCTGTCTGAACCCCCATATCTGATGTTCGAGATCGTGTGGCAGCATTCTCGTCATCGCATTGGGTGCTGGCATCTGTTGTTGGCCTTAGTGTAACTGGATTCTTCTCGTTGCACTGGATGCCGGTATCTCTGGTCTGTGCTTTCGGCCGCGCTCGATGTTGTTTGAATTGGGAATGTCTCGCTGCCTGTTCTGCTCGGAATGATTTTAATAGCTGTTCCTGAAACACAAAAGGCACTTGGAAACTTAGTTGATTGCTCCAAGTTCATGCCCAGTTTTTAGCCTGTTTCACGCCTTTAGATGCTCTGAAACCAGGCGGTTTAAATATTCTCGGTTTTCATGTGATTTAAACTAAGAGTCATAACCATTCAATGAATGTTTTTCATTTGCACGTTATTTGCCTAAGTGTGACAGCCAACTTTAAAGAGCTTTTTAAGATGCGTGTGTTGTCCCAGAGTTAAGATATGCGATCTTAGCTTTATGTCACGTACCGCCATAACTTCGAAATTCAAAATGCGCTGGTTAGCAAACGAAGAATGCTATTGAGTTGGAAAGCTGTAAACAGATATAAATCTAGTACCTTCAGTGGTTCTTTAGTTTTAGATTTGAGAATTTAATGACGTCACATGCACAAACTCTGTTAAAAAAGGAAGAACCCAGTCGAGCTAAAACATTATGAAACATGAAGTTCCTTTAGGGTCTTCTATCTGATGAAACTAAAACCTCGGAAGGAAATGTAATTTTAAATTTTGAAATGATTACGTCACATGAAAACCGAGAATAAATAGTGTTGAGACGAATTACTGACCGAAATTTGTTTTCGGTTGATTCATCTGCTAGCTTGACTTGAAGACGTGCTACCAGACGAATGACAACAATGCATCTCTGAATTTCGTAATGTGTTATACATGGACGTGGATACCTGGATCCGCGGATCCGCAGTGGCAAAGACTTACCCGCCCCCCGATAATATGTAAGTATAGATGGAAGTGGATAAGTGGATACATAGTAACTGTTTTAGTGTATACTTTTATATATTGTTTGACATGTCTGACTTTTTCACGCTTTTAGAACGAAGCATATAAAGTGCATATCATTTAAAGAACGAGAAAAAAACAAATCACCACATAAAAATATTCAGGCAACTAATTAATGACTAATTCTTATTAACTGCGTATCCGCATATCCACTCTGATAATGGGTATAGTTTCAAAGTGTCAGGGTATCCTGCAGCTAAGCCAAGAGCCCTTTAATCAACTGCTTCAACAATTCACTGGCCGAGTTTTCGTGCTTTTGACGCGCTTAATTCTCAGAGAGATTCAAACAAATCTCGAGCCGCAGAAATAATAGTTACGCAAGTAAATTGTTTTCTTTATTTGCTTCTCAGGCGTGGGTGAAAGTCTGTCTGCATGGGAAACGTTCATAAACAATCAAATCCTCAACTGCAAATCTTAGATTTTTTTAAATCTCTTTTTTTATCATGACCTCTTGCACTAAAACATACACCCACAAGTACCTGTTTGAATGGTTAAAAGTCTTTCGCTTGCTGTTTGTTAGTGTCATGCTAACCGAATCATGCAATACAGTTGTGTGTTGTAATAATTATTGTATCAAGGTACATCTAAAAGGTCAACTTCCCTCACATTGATCATTAGCTGCTTTTGCTCCTTTTGCACTTTGGTCTGAATGGGTTTCCACAATGCTTCTCTCATCTTCGCCCATTTCCTGCTGATCAAATAGGTGGCTGTTTGCAGGATCTTCCACGAAAGATCTGTGACTACCGTAGAACTTCCGGTCACGTGATTCCCTCTAGGGAATTGCACGTGGATTGCGTTTTAAGTTTTAGTTGTAGTTTTGCGCGAAACAGTTTTTCAACGTCACGTCAAATCAAGTTAAATATTGTATCTTTATGATGAAATGGTCAAATATATGGCTTTAGCGAGTTCAGTTCATTGGTAGAACTCACAGTTGAAAAACTGTTACGAATTTGTCTTCAATTGGATCTTTAGCGACGTGTTTGGCTCGCTTCGTTCTCTGGGAGAACACTGTTTGGATTTGCCGACATATTTGTCTTCAATTGGATCTTTAGCGACATGTTTGGCTCGCTTGGTTCTCGGGGAGAACACTGTTTGGATTTGCCGACATATTTGTCTTCAATTGGATCTTTAGCGACATGTTTGGCTCGCTTGGTTCTCGGGGAGAACACCGTTTGGATTTGCCGACATATTTGTCTTCAATTGGATCTTTAGCGACGTGTTTGGTTCGCGCTGGTTTGGTTTCAGGGCTGTTGTTCTTCGAGTGAAATTGCTTGTTTGGCCGATTGCCAACGTGTTTGGGCCATTGGATCGTTCGCTTCTCTGGGAGAAGAACACTACTCCATGTGAGTTATTTTTTTTTATCACTTCTTGTATTGAAAGTTAGTACATTGATTGGTAGCTTGATTGGATTAAACCAGACTTGGATACCTTATTTGTCTCAAGGAAAACAAAACATTGTCCTATGATAAAGCGATTGTATATTATTCTGGTAATTATTCTCCGCTTTTGGAATTTGAGTGGTTGCGTGGATAATATAGTGTTGGGCAGAATGTCTGTTCGATCACTTCCTGTTGCTGGGAAATTTGATCGTGAGAATGTCCGAAAGTCTACGTCGGAAGCTGGCATTAAAAGCCCTGAGGAAATAAGACGAAGTGTTCGCCTAAGACAACCGAGTAAAATGTTTGGAAGTGAGAGCTACAGAGCCGAAAGAGCAAGAACATTGTTTTACTTGCACAAAGGTTACGTTGGTACCCTTACAAAGTTACAAGAAACTATTCAAGAACTGATGAGCGCTGGGGGGACTTCGGAAGAATTGAAGTCGAAACAAAAGGCATACGACGAAGTTTGGCGGAAATTCGTGGGTACTCATGAAGAGTATGTTGAGTGTCTGGAATTACTCGAATATGAGGAGGAGCTAAACCAAGCCCATATAAGTTACCAACAACAGATTGAGCGGAAATTGACCTTTGAATCTAAAATTAAGTCATGGAAATTGGAGGCCTTGGAGAGAGAACCGTATTCCCGAAAGTCTAACTGGAGTCGCAGTCACACAAGTAGATCCTCTGGTTCAAGTTCTCTCTCATTGGCCTTAGCCAAGAAAAAGGAACAACTTGCTCTCGCTCAGCTTAAAATCAAACAAGTATTACGTGAGCAAGAGCTGAAGCGGAAAATGTCGGAACTGCAGTATGCGAAGGAGTTTATGGAAGCTCAAATGGAGGAAGAAAGGGCGGCAGTAAGCTTCAATGTCTATGAAGAAGTTGAAGGGCAAGGTGCAAGCAGTAATGTGGAGGATTACGATGAACGATTGGCAGAGTTAAAAACTGATGGGACTAACATGGGCGGCAACCAGGAGATGGCTGAAGTCAAAGCAAACATGTTAACTGTCGAAAAATTGCCTGTTAAGGAACGTCCATCTGTGAGGCCAACTCCAGTCATTCAAGAGTCACACAGGATATTGTCTGTGGTTAAAGGTGAGAATTTAGCCGAGCCTCATAACCAAGCATCCCCTCTGACACCATTAACAAGTCCACCTGAGCATTGCACTCAAGCCATGGCTAGCTCGGCAGCAGCGGCACGCCCGCTTGAACAATCTGTGGTGCCAAGCCAAAGCGTTGGAGAAGACGTTGCAAGAGTTCTACATCAAGTTGTTTCCATGCCAAAGGTTGAATACATGCGATTCGATGGAGATCCTCTGAAGTATGTTTCATTTATCCATAATTTTGAGACGTGCCTGGAAAAGGACAATCCAGACAATTCAAGACGTTTACAGCTCCTAATTCAGCACTGTTTTGGTAGAGCAAAGGATGCTATTGAAAGTTGCGTGAACCTACCAGTGGATGAAGGCTACTATGTTGCCAAGAATGCCTTGCACGAGAACTTTGGCCTTCCACATATCATAGCCAAGGTGCACATCAGAAAATTGGAAACTTTACGCCCTTTGAAACAAGCAGACGGAACGAGCTTGCTGGAGTTCGCACGCCATTTGGAGGTGGCCAATAGAACACTTTCAGGCATGGGGTCTGAATATATCAGCGACTTGAATCACACAAATACATTAAGGGAACTTAACAAGAAGCTGCCCTTCTTTATGAGGATTAAATGGACAGAGTGTGCTGGAAGAATTATCTCAGCTGGATCAAAACCACAGTTTGCAGATTTTCTAAAATTCTTAAAGGACAGAGCTAAGCTTGTTAACAACGAATTTGGAGAAGACCTGACCACCAGTTCAAAGGAAAGAGTGAATGTGAAACAAAAGGATCTTTGGGGCCGGCCCCCGTCAAGGGTCACGTCACTAGCCACCGGTGTTCGAGGCCAGCAAGGGAACTTGCGCAGAATGAATCCGGCAAGACTCGTCTGTGTCGTTTGTCGTGGTCATCACGGAGTATGGAGGTGCGATAAATTCAAGAATCAGTCACATCAGGACAAGTGGAAGGTAGTACAGGAACAAAACCTTTGTCTCAAGTGCCTTCAGGTCGGTCACTTTGCAAGAGCTTGCCCGAAGACTCGCTTCAGGTGCCAGGTGGAAGGATGTAACAAGGATCACAACACCCTGATGCATCCCCCTTCAGCAGGTCTCAACGATGTGGGTGTTAGTCAGAGTCGTGCAAATCAAGAAGCTACGGAAGCTAACGTCAGCCATGACATGGGTGGAATGGCAAGTGATGAAGCCACAGTAACAGCTGTAACTGGGGCCGGCGAGAGAGTTTGCCTTAGTGTTTTCCCGGTCAAGGTCCTGGTTAAGGAGAGCAGTTTGATGCCAGTTCCGACATATGCCTTGTTGGACAGTGGGTCCGAAGTGACTTTTTGCCATGAGAAATTGCGAGAGAGGTTAGGTGCAAGTGGGACAAGGTTGCAATTCACTTTATCAGGGATGACAGGTTCAAGCAGAGTAGAGAGTCAACTAGATCTTGTGGTGATGTCAATGGATGAATCAGTGTCAGTAGAATTGCCAAATGTCAGGACAGTCAAGTATATGCCAATATCAGAGAGCTGCAGAGCCAAGAAAGAAGATCTTGAAAACTGGCCACACTTGAGTGACACTGAGTTGCAACAATTGGATATTGGTGGTGTCATGTTAGTCATTGGCCTTAAAGAGAAACCGAATTTGTTCTTGCCATTGGAGTGCCGGGCTGGTGAGGAAGGATACAGTGGCAGTCAGATACAGCTTAGGGTGGACGGTGATAGGTCGCGTTGGAGGAGAAAGCTACAGTGGCGAATGCTCAGCCAACTTCTTACGTTTAGTGGGCAGCTCCAATGTGTGCACTAACATGTTACATTTGGAAGACAGTGTTTCCTATGATAATCTCAAGACAGGTGTTGCGTTTCCAGAAAATGATGAAAATGCTGGGGAAAGAATTGTCACAGACGGAAGTTGTATGGAACCAGAGAGTGATACCAAGAGATTGGAGCAGCCTTTACTTCAAGATGAAATTGCACTTCATGCTCAGAATGAAGAATTGAACCAACAGCTGGAGAGACTATGGAAAACGGATTTTGAAAATTCAGAAGTTGAGACCAGAGTTTCTGCATCAGTAGGGCTTTGGAAGTTATGGAGAGGACATTAAAGATGGTAGATGGACACTACCAGGTTGCCCTGCCTTGGAGATATGATCCACCATATTTACCTAACAACAGAGTGGTTGCGGAGCGAAGAGGCTTGCTTCTGAAGAAACGACTTCTGAGAGATGAGACCATGCGTGAGAAATATAAGGCGACAATGACTGATTACATCGAAAAGGGTCATGCTGAAAGGATTCCGGAGGAGGAATTAGAGCTAAATGACAGACCAGTATGGTACCTCCCGCACCATCCTGTAACACATCCTCTGAAGCCCGACAAAGTGAGAGTAGTTTATGATTGCGCTGCCAAGTATGGAGGGACATCCTTGAATCAGCAATTGTTGCCAGGACCAGACCAGACAAATCAGTTGATTGGTGTTCTAAGTCGATTTAGGCAAGAAACTGTTGGCGTGGTAGCAGATATCGAGGGCATGTTTCATTAAGTGTTGGTGGAACCCAAAGACAGTGATGTGCTCAGATTTTTGTGGTGGCCCAACGGAGATTTATCTAGAGAAATGGAAGAGTATCGAATGGTTAAACATTTGTTCGGGGCCACATCTTCACCCAGTATTGCCAACTTCTGCTTGCAGAAGACCGCAGAGTTGCACGGAAGGGATTTTGAAGCAGACACGGTAGAGACTGTGAAACGCAACATGTACGTGGATGACTTGATGAAGTCAAAGAGTACCAAGGAAGAAGCCATCGTGTTAGTGAGTCAACTCCGGGAACTACTTGCAAGAGGTGGTTTTCGTTTAACGAAATGGTACAGCAATGAAAGAGAAGTTCTGGCCACGATCCCAGAATCTGAAAGGGCAAAATCAGTTGTGAATTTAGACTGCCGACTGAAACTGCGCTTGGTCTCAAATGGAACACTGAAGAAGACAAGTTTCTTTGGGAGCCTTTAAAGAAGATTCTGCAAGTTGCGAATCAGCGACCTATGACGCGCAGAGGAATAGTGTCAGCCGTTTATTCTCTATTTGATCCCCTGGGATTCATTGCGCCATATATCATGAAAGCTAAACTGTCGTTGCAGACCCTTAGCAGAAAAAGGCTCGGATGGGATGATTTGATTGAAGAAACTGAGAAAACCCAATGGAATCGCTGGCTGGATGACCTTCCCAAACTGGAAGAAGTTAAAATGGACCGTTGTTTTAGGCCCGGAGAATTCGGTGAAGTCAAGGAGACACAATTACATCTCTTTTCTGATGCATCTCGCCAAGGGTATGCGTCAGTTGCATACCTCCGTTTTAAGGATACCAGCAACCAAGTTCACTGCGCGTTTGTGATGGGGAAGGCGAGATTGGCTCCTCTTCGTGAAATCTCAATCCCAAGATTGGAACTTACAGCTGCTGTAATTTCTGTGAGACTCTCCAAAATAATCCGAGAAGAACTGGACATAGTAATCCAACGCGTGTGTTATTGGACTGACTCAATGTCGGTACTGAAGTGCATCAGGAATGAGTCAAAACGATTCCATACATTTGAATCTAATCGTCTGACGGTGATACACAACGGATCCACATTGTCCGAGTGGCATTATGTGAACAGAGATGACAACCCTGCTGATGACGGCTCAAAGGGACTTAAACTGGATGCTATGCAAAAGAATAATTGTTGGTTGAAGGGACCAAGGTTTCTCTGGGAGACTGAGGGCCACTGGCCAGGAATAATACAAATTCCAGCGTTGAAGGATGGTGATCCTGAAGTTAGGACGGAAGCTCAAATCTATGCTGTTACTGTCCAGAATGATGTTTTGGAGTCCTTGGCGCCTCGTTGCTCCTCCTGGTGGAAGTTGAAAATTGCTGTAGCATGGCTGTTACGTTACAAGAAATATCTTCAAATGAAAGTTGAGTTGAGAAAGAAGAGTGCGTTAACAACAAGTGACTCCTCAGTCAAGCCCGTTGAGGCGCTAGTGACAAAATGCAGATATTTGAAGGTGGCTGAACTTCAAGTAGCTGAAAGGGAAATACTAAGGCGAGTGCAGCAAGTGTCCTTTCCAGACGTCGTGGAAATACTCACGCCCACAGAAACTCACGAGGGAAACAGATGTGTAAAGAAAGTTTTACGGAAGGCGGGCGCCTCCCTGCGCCAGCTAAACCCGCAGCTTAGTGAAGACTTACTACGAGTTGGTGGTCGATTACGGAATGCTCCAGTCACCTATGAAAGAAAACACCCTATCATCCTCCCTTACAAGCATCGGGTAACAGATCTAATCGTCAGGCAATATCATGAAGCTTTGGGTCACATGGGACAAGAATGTGTCTTGTGATCCTTAAGAGAGACTTTCTGGATAATTAAAGGAAGGTCAGCAGTGCGACGTGAGTTAAGAAGATGTGTAGACTGTCAACGGAGAAATGCACCATTTTCATTTGTTGGCATTGATTATTTTGGACCGCTCGAAGTAAAACAAGGAAGATCGTGTGAAGAGGTACGGATGCCTTTTTACTTGTCTAACAACCCATGCGATACATATTGAAATAGCTCATTCCTTGGGAACGGACTCGATGGTAAATGCACTCAGAAGATTTATCAGTATTCGTGGTTGTCCCGAGCGAATAAGAAGTGACCAAGGCACAAACCTTATAAGGTCGGATAAGGAGTTGAAAGAAGCCATTGAGGGATGGAATAAGCAAAAGGTTAATAGTTTCTGCAATCAGAAAGGGATTGAGTGGATATTCAATCCCCCAACAGCGAGCCACATGGGTGGCGTATGGGAAAGGATGATTTGGTCGGTGAGGCAAATACTTCGAGCCATGTTGAAGGAGCAGATAGTGTCAGATGAAGTTCTCTCGACCGTAATGGCTGAAGTGGTAAATATTTTGAATTCTAGACCACTTTCACGCAACAGCGATAGTCCTCAAGATGAACAGCCGATAACCCCCAACCACTTACTACACCTGAGGTCATGTCCGAGTCTACCCCCAGGTGTATTCAGTAAGGATGATAACAGTTGCAAGCGTGCCTGGCGACAGGCGCAGTATTTAGCCGGCCTGTTTTGGCACAGGTAGATCCAACAGTACTTACCAACACTTTTAAAGAGGAGGAAATGGAACGAGACGAGAAGGAACCTTAAAGTCGGTGACCTGGTCCTCTTAGTTGACGAATCCTTTTCAAGAGGCAAATGGCCCCTTGGGCGAGTCCTTGATGTTATCGTGAGCCGAGATGGCTTGGTGCGCACCGTCAAGATAAAGACAAGTTCTACTGTAGCAACGCGCGCCAAGAGACAGCGGAGAGGAGAACCTTTGATCTCCGCAAACAGCATACTTACACGCCCAGTGACAAAGCTGTGTTTACTTGAGATGGATGGCGAAGCTGAAATTTGATTGACATTGTGATGGACTCAAAGAACTGCCTCGAACTTCACGCGTAAACATTGACTAGAAAAAGTTACTTAAGTACATTGTTGGTTTGATTGAATAGGTAGCTAGAACGTTGTAAATGAGTCCCCTCTGTTGTGTCCTCATGGATTGTGTTTTAAGTTTTAGTTGTAGTTTTGCGCGAAACAGTTTTTCAACGTCACGTCAAATCAAGTTAAATATTGTATCTTAGTACATACATGAAATGGTCAAATATATGGTTTTAGCGAGTTCAGTTCGTTGGTAGAACTCACAAAATCTTTCCTCCTGGTTCAGCTTTTCTTCGTTTTCTGAAAAGAAATTAAATGAGTGAGGCCTTGTCTGATATAAATTACGAAGTCAGGAACTCAGTTAACCTCAAAATAACCCAAGACAGACAGAATAGTTGACTTACCATCTAATGCAATTATCATTGTGTCTTGGAGTTTGCCGGTACATCTCACAGCGACCTCGGCTCCCCTTTTGGGTCCGACTCAGGAGAATGGTTCTCCGCTATCCCTGCTTCTAAGTTTTTTAGTTTCAACAATACATGTTGCTTGGTCGATATGAAAGTACACGAGGCACAACTTAGGAATTTTGGTTTGGTTACGGAAGGCCATATCAAAACTTGATTTACTCCTCAGTACAGTGACGTTCTGGTGTAAAATTCTAAACAATAGACATTACAACTTTCGCCCAGTTTAAAGGAGTTGTTCACAAATGGGGTATACTGCTGGCTTTTTGACACCGAAGGCCTCTTAATTTACTTGTCGGCAAGCTTCGAGCTATAGTCGAGTTTACCCCGATGGAGGTGCTGAGTATCTTCGGCGTTTTTTATTCCAAGCGCATGATAGGACTTGTGAACTTTGGGAGGAGATTCTATGGATGTATTTCAAAAGAATTCTACAATAGGGCTTAATTACGGTCCCTCGAGTGCGTATCCTTTTGTTCTTCGAAGCCTCGTGTTCGGCAAAAAAAGTGTCACCTCGAATTTCATCTCTTTCCATCTCAAGACTGTTTCGCTCACAAGCGATTCAGGTATTATCAGTTTATTATTCAGATGTGTTGAACACTCTAAAAAATGGGCTGTCAAGCGAAAATTTTCATTTAGTTTTGCCGAAGATAGCTTTTTTTCGGTAAATTATGACGTAGTTTGCCACCAGCGGTGCAGTGTAAGCCGTGGTGACATGTCGTCGGAAGTAATTATTGCTCTCATCCGCAAAGTGAAGGCCGATTTGAACGCGTTAAAACTGAAACTTTTTGCAGCGATCTGTTTCCGACCGAACGCTAAAGCTTTTCGTTGTATTTGTTTATGTAAGGTTAACAAGCTTAAACGACAAAAAATTTTGATTTTGTCTGGGTTCGCGTACTGTATTCAGTTCGAACATTCTTATGCATTATTATTTACATGTGTTGAACACTCTAAAAAAAATGGGCATTTAAGCAAAAATTTTCGTTTGGTTTTGCCGGTGAAAGGTTTTTTTTTGTTAAAATACGACGTAGTTTGCCGCCAGCAGTGAAAGCCGGTCGCCACTGAAGTAATTAAGCTTTATTGCTCTCATCCGCAAAGTGAAGGCCTCGTGAAAGCATAAACAACCGAATTTTTGTGCAGTGGTTTGTTTCCGACAAATTGCTAAGCTTTTCTTTGTATTTGTTTAAATGTAACTTAACAATCAGATACTATTAAACGACAAAAAATTATTTTGTTTGGGTTCGCGTATTCAGTTATAACATTGTTATGCAAATTCATACACAACCTACAATAGTATATTTATAGTGTTATTTGCATCGCTCATACACTCTTTTCTGAATTTGTAAACACGCTTGCTGTTAACGTAACGTAGTCTGTGAGCTGTGATAAATGATGGCGTTTTCTGTTGGTGCTTCGGTTGAAGCTGTTGATCAGCTAGGTGTTTGGGCCAAAGCTAAGGTGGTCTCAAAATCTGACAATTCGGTTGTTGTGACTTTTCCTCCGTGGAGATCTGAATGGGACCGAGAGATCTGCGATCTTTCCGAAATCAGAAATGAAACGGTCGAAGAAACGCTGATCCCTCACCACCTGGCACAGAAAAAGGTAAGAAATTAATTTGATGTTCATTTCGAGTTTTTTCTTCATTCTCTGTTTACTTGTTGTGGCTGTGTGATCTCGTGAGTTGCTCAGATGAGTTACTTTTCCTCTTCTTCCTCATCAG
Organism: Micromussa lordhowensis; assembly: GCA_964020085.1. NCBI lineage: Eukaryota > Metazoa > Cnidaria > Anthozoa > Scleractinia > Lobophylliidae > Micromussa > Micromussa lordhowensis. The sequence goes on from OZ026595.1 coordinate 31,418,057, forward strand.
AATCCAAACCTCAAGAAGCTGTTTAATGGCGATGTTATAGTTAAATATTTGTTGGTTGTTGTTTACTTTGTTACTTTTTTTCTAGCTGATCTGTGTTTGGTTTCCCTTTACCCTCTCGTGTTTCTGTGAGTTAGAAATTTGTGGTATTGTTAAGTCGCCCAGAAGCTTATCTAGTTATGTGTCTGAGTCAGTGGGTCTTTGATAATGCCATGTTTGAGTCATTGGGTCTTGATAATGCCATGAAACTCCCAAGTGCAAATTAAGAGGTGCAACAGAACACTAGGTGTGTCGCCTGTGTTTCTGGGAGTTAAGAACTCACAGCATTGTTGATTCAGCCACAACCAGTTTACACATTGTATCATTCAGAACCTACAATATTTTCTAAAAGGCTTTGTTTACATATGCATTGCTATTCATTTGTTGTTTCACAGTAACTCTTGACTATAAAGGGTTGCTTTTGACAATGGCAAAAATTGAAGATGAAGACTTTATTCTTGGAGGACAGGACCTTGCTGTTGAGTTCTGTATCTTTTGCTGTGCTTTGAGGGTAAGGCTGACTTTAATTACTCATAATTCTTTAAATTAAAAACAAGAGTAGTGCACTTAAGTAAAGTTTTCTGTTCATTGTAGACTTGCAATATAATTAAATGATAGTGGTTAACATGTTGAAAGCGAAATATTGTTACTTAGCTTTCACAGCATACCTTAGTTTGAGCTATTCTCTGACCATCTTTCTTTGTAACATTTACTAGGCCTGTAACTGCAGTGATTTGGGAAGGAATGAAGTTTGCTTGGAACATTTCCTTCAAACAAAAGCCAACATTGGTGGGTATGTGCAATCTGTAGTACAACCTAATGCAAACCACATATTTAAGTTCAAGTAGCTTACTTTGATTTAAGTTAAGTTCAAGTAACTTTTTTGATATATATAGTTGTCATTTTTTATGTTTAGATTCAAAGGTTTGAGGGATGACCTAACCTGCCTTCTTGACGAGGAGCTAACATCAATGTGCCTCTGTGCCTTGCATTGCAAAATGCGCAACACAGAGCAGCTGTTGAAGAGTGTGGGCCTCCTGGCTCACGAGATTGGATCACTGGCCGAGTGTAATGAAAACTTGAGAAAATATGGTCCAGAAAATTTCAAGGGTGACAGGATTACCGTCAAGTTAAGGACTGGACTATGGCCATTTGACTGTGGAACATGTTCCAATGCTGTTTAGGATTCACCGTTCACTCCACCACCTATCAAACCAAGCCTTTGAAGCTGCCCATAAGTTGCAAAGACAACTTTTTCTGAAAGCAATATCTCATGATTCATCTGGCCAAACTGCTTCATGTAAGTTAGAATATTTCAGTTTTTAAGAGTCTCTTACCATCTGTGCCATGCCCAGAAAACTTTAGACAATTAAGATCAATTTTCTCTCTTTATTTTGCCCTTCTGACTTTTAATTATTGGTTCTTTGCACATTACAGCATTGCCATAAAAATCCCTTTTGTAATGCCCTTGTATGTATTTCTTTTCCTTTTGACTTACTCTAAACTGTGTTGCCTGTGTGACTGTAACTGTATTTATATAATAGGGTTGGTTGACACAGTATTAATTATAGGGCTGCAGCGATGCACCAGTGAACCGCAATTTTTTTTGTCACGATATGATAATCAATATTTCAATGGGATATTGCCGTATCGCAAAACAATAGAATATATTCCTCATCAAAAATCAGAAATTACTTTACCAACGTTCAGAAATTACTGTTTTAATCAGTTTAATGACTCCTTACCCAAGTACAGGCCTATTTTAGCCACAGGGCTTCATGCTTGCTTAGTATTGCTTTGCATGCTTCCGAACTTGTATTTTTCAAGATGGTGACATAAGCGCATGCATAGTTCTAATAAGTTGTCACCTGACACAGTTTTACGTGTCCACAGCAAAAACATGCGGGTCGTTTGTTCCAGTTATATTCTTGTGTTATTTTTTACCATGGAAATTAAAGATTCCAAAGCAGCTTAGTAAGTTTACTTCACTTAAAAAAAAAAAAAAAAAAAAAGTTTACTTCACTTGTCAGTTGTATGTGAAGATGTATTGGATCGTGTATCGTATTGTGGCACTTGTATAGAGATATGTGTCATATCCTAAGAAAATGTATTGTTGCAGCCCTAATTAATTGCGTTTCAAAGTGCACAGTAAATTTCCACTTTACTGGTAATTTGGAAAAAAGTCTTGTGTAAGCTGAAACAATGTCATTGTGTTCCATTTCAGTGGACCAAATCCTTACACACATTTACTGTGAAATGTTTCTCAACCTGAGAATGTCATTTAGAGAGGCATGTTGGTGCATTGCTTCAGGTATGCAAGTCCTACATTTATGGAACTTAACTTGGAGGCCTTGAGCTGTAGTACAAATAATTACGATCACAATTTTCTTTATTCTTATAAAGCAAACCCTAGCCAAGTTTATCTTGAAGGCAAAGTTAATATTTTCTATGAGTGCTCATGTGGTGGTGCATGCATGAGACTTGAGTCATTATACAGATCCATAGCTAAGCTGAACACTGACATTAGTTTCAGGCTGTATAATGTTTGTTAATGGTATACATGTATTTGTTTCCCTTATCTTCATAGGACAACCATTTTATTACAGAGGCTGTATAATGTTTGTTAATGGTATACATGTATTTGTTTCCCTTATCTTCATAGGACAACCATTTTATTACAGAGGCTGTGGTTGGAGTCCAAAGCATATGGCATGGATGAACAATGGCAAAAAATGGGTTCAGATGATCAGCCAGCTGTTTGACAGTTTATTTGGTCCAGACTTCTGCCAGTATGAGTACACAAAATCTAAGCACTGTGTTCTTGTAGCAGGGCAATTTCCATTGTTCTCTTATGACCATGTACAGTGGGAGAAGGATTATCCTTTCCCTGGAAGCACAGATGACACCGCTGGTGACAGTTTAGGAGTCCTTCAAGAAATCCCTGCCGAACAAGTCACCAGGCAAAGAGAGAAAACTTTCTTTTAACCAAGTCAGTTTTTCCAGCTTGGCGAAAACTGACAATCTCACTCAGGGTCAAATTGCTGCAGACCGAGTCACTGGCAAAGAGACGAAACTTGTTTCTTGTCACCAAGTAAGTTTTTCTAGTTTGCCAAGAACTGATGATCTCACTCGTAGTCAAATTGCTGCTCGAAACTCCCAAAAGTGGCTTTTATCCATAACAAAGATGTTGTACTAGCTTCAGCTGTAGCAGGTGATCCTAAAGTAATCCTAAAGTTGCGACAGAACGTCCCTCAGAAGCCACATTGAAGTATGCTTTAGACCTGCTAGCTGCAAGTGCAGTGCCTGTAACTACCAATCATGCTGTCAGTGTAGCAGACAGTGACACTGATGATGAGTGGACTGATGAAGTTACTGTGAAAGTTGGAAGACTGGGCACCTTTACTCGGCAAATTTTTTAAACCATGTGCAAGCTTTCCCGGGATGCTGACAGTATTTCCAGGGAACAAAATTGGCTTCATACAACAACAGTTCACGATGTTCACACTCTGAAAGCCTTCCTGCTGAATGCAAAGCCCAATGACGAGGTTTTAAGACAAGGCCAATTTATCATGGATGTCTCTGACTTTAGCACTCTTGCATGTGAGCGTTATGTGAATGGATTTGCAATTGATACAGTGTGTCTAAAGCTGCTTGATAAACACAAGCAAACCAAGATTGTTTACCTGCCAACATTTAGCCAGATGTGGGCCAAGCAAGGGGCAGAATATTTCAAACATAGAGTGGCTAATTTTTTTTCACACTGCCGGGCAGAAGATGCTACATGTATCTTAACTCCACTCCATTTTGAAAGTCCGCAACATTGGGGAGTGCTTTGTTTTGATGCCACAACAGCAACCATCTCTTTTGATGATGGGCTCAAGATTTCTCCCGCAAATGAGATCATATCTATCATCAAGAACATGATGAATGGCTTGAGGGTTCTGTCTGAAAATGACCGATATAAGATGGACAACTTGAACAATTCCAGGCTGGGCCTGCCACTACCAAGAATTTGGTATGCCTACACAGCCCACTAGTGGAGAAGGAGCTGCTAGCTGCGGTGTGGGAGTGATCCTAGCAATAAAAGATGTTGTTGAATGTGGAAGAAGCACACCCAACTTCAGCTGGTGCTTTACAAACATGGCAAATTTAAGGAAGGAGTTGATGGTTCTTGTACTTCAATAGAGAATTGAAAAGGTTTTTGTGTATTCAAAATTGCATAAGTTATATATGCCATTGTTGTAAATGTTCCTATATAGCGATGTTTGTCGTCACGTCATCTATTGTCATTAATGTGCCCAACCAGGGGTGATTGGCCGACAAAACAAAGGTTCTTTTGTTCCAGTGGTTGGCAAATTTGAATATCGAAAGAAATGTTTGTAACAAGAAACATCGCTATTGTGGTGCATCAATACATGATAAGGTGGATAAAACAAACATCAATCCATTGAGTTTGCTTTTAATATGGGTCACCTTTCTTTTGAAACACACCTAGACTTAGTCCTTGCCACTTATAGTTATTCGTTTTCCTTGTCTATCTACATGTCTAAGGTGAACATTAACACACTTGCTGGTCACAACAGTGTCTTTCTCAAAGAGAGTTAGATGTTTGTGCATAAAGAGCTTCTAAGGAAATATTTACATTTAGTGCACTTTGAACAAATGAATAGAAGCAATGTATAAATATTAAATGCAAGAATTAAGTTTCTTACAAATGAAAATAAATAAAACCTTGATTACATGTACTGCAGTGAGACAAAAATATTATTATAAGACCAATTGAGGGCCCATGGCAAGATGGCACCTCTCCCTAATGAAACAGTAACTTATGCCTACAGTGATAATACAATATTATTTGACAACTTCAGTATTTGACATTATTCACTGATCCTAGCGAGAATAATCTTTGTTGTCTAATTCTTTATTAATCAGTGTGCATGCAAGTCTATCATCACCTGAGTGGTAAATACTACATACTAAAACATTATCTAAACCATGCTGCATGCACTGAGAGTTGTGATAAATGATACTCAGCATAAACTACTCTATTTTTTTGTTTTACAGTGTGAAGCAGCACATTGCAGAAAATCATGAAGGGGTCAAGGAAGAGAGACTTATCACACATATACATTGGCTCAGCAGGATTTTGTAATTAGTTTTAGATTACATCAACAGTCACTTCAGGCCTCATTCCATAAACCCCTTTGAGAGTGCCATTTTTTGTTTTTGTTTTGTGTTTGTTTGTTTTTTTTTAATTAAGTTTGAGCCATGCCCACTAAACAGCTAAATTTGAGTACCTTGTAGGGGCATTTTTTAAAAATACTGCTTTTTTTGTCTTTTCCTTTTCAATTTCAGTGGAATAAACCCTTTAAGCCCTAAGAAAAACAAGCACTGCATTTATTTTCTGCATACAATATTGCTGCTTAGGTGATCATAAGGATCATGAAAACTAAAAAAGGAACCATCCTCAGTGTAATGAAACTGCCTTGATTTAGTAACATTAGCAGGGGCTCAAACAATCCTTGAAGTTGGTGCCAAAACATGCTAAGTAGTTGATTGTTTTAAGACCGTTTTGGTTGACATAAGTTTTCAATTGAATACCAGATTTCAACTTGGTGCCTGGTCTTATGGAAAACCCTGTAATAATAACATGAGAAAGGTAATGTGTGTTGTGTAAATCTTAGGGCTTCTAGGGTCTACTTTAAAATACACATTTTTAATGAAAAACCTTATGACCAACCGGCCATGAAAAGTGAACTCATAGAGGTCAGGCCACCATATTATCTCCACCTCCTGTGTGGCTCGTCCTTCACCACATCCAACAATTGAGGTTGACTTGGAGGATGGCCTCTTGCTCTTTCCACCGGTGGTGTGCATCCTCTGCTTTGCCTGTGCTATTAGGTCCTCTGCAGAGACTGGAACATCATCCTCCTCCTCCTCCTCTAATGGCATATTACCAGCAAATAACACCTCCGTGTTTAAACTAATGCTGCTTTCTTCAAAAGCATTATAGAAAAGACTGGGCATCAAATATCTTAGGACATTTTCCATGCTGTGGCTTTTTAACATGGCTGTCGTTTGTGGCACACCTCTCGCACTGAGTTGGCCTGGACGTTAATTGTTCCAAGAAAGTATTCAAAATACTTTTTTGGAACTTGATGGCAATCCACCTTAATCCATGTCCCTTAAAAAAAAACACTAATGAAGAGATTGAGGTTAAGATGTACAGTTGAACTTTTTTGCACTCTCAGTGTGAATTTTGTCGAGTATTAAATTTAAAACAATGTAACTATCTTTTTTCAGAAAAAAATGTGGATGCTTTGAAGTGTATTTTAAGTACATGTGTAGTTTTTAGCACTGCATTGTTGAACGACCATCCAGCACTATTGGGGGACCTATTTGTAAATAGATCCTTACAGCTAGCTCAACTCCCAAGATCTGATTAGTAACTGGTCCCGCTAGCTACTTTGGGGTTATATCAAAATAACACCTTGAAGTTGATAAGTTTGTTTATCCTCGTCGCATATGGCGTGTAATTCCCTTCAAAATTAATCATTAAATTCCATTGTCATTTCATATGCGAACTTCAAATTGTGACTTACAAATTCGGTTTTGTACTTCAAATTGTGACTTACAAATTCGGTTTAGTACTTCAAATTGTGACTTACAAATTCGGTTTTGTGCTTCAAATTGTGACTTACAAATTCAGTTTTGTGCACTAAATTGTGACTTACAAATTGTGATCTACAAATCCTGTTCTCCTGTGTCTTGTACCCAGTCTCTCATTTGTGATTTAGTAGGCTTGGTTACTAAGTTTCCCGCCAGAGAGAGAGATCAAAATTACAAAATGGCGGATGAGAAGTACTCAGAAGTTGTAGAACTGCTCAGACGAGCAGAGTCGCTACTCTCACCGAACCCAAGCATTAACAATCAGCAAGTAACAAATGCAACAGCAGGACCAAGCACAAACCCAAGCGGTGCGTCTGAAGGCGGAATGGCCATGCGAGCCAATCTTCAATCACTGTTTGCACCTTATAACTCACCAATGTCCAGCTCACGGCCTCCGCCTGCCAAACGGCAAAGAAATCAAGGTGGTAGATCCTCATGGATTCATCCTCGAGAGACATGGACACACAAATTTCTGTGTCTCGCTGACAAGGACACAAGCGAAACCCCTTCACGGGTAAAGAAATTTGACTTACAAGAAAATGGGCTTGGAAGAAAGAGGATTGTTTTCAACAGGGATGATGGTCCTGTTCTATTTAACAATAAAGTGTTGGAGTCCTATCCAAAGCTTAAGGACACCGGAGGTTGTGAGTTGTTAAGAAGTGGACCAGTACCAAAAAAGTTAACAGTCGTCGCACCGCCTCCCCGAGGTTACGATGTCAAATTCTTACGGGATGAGGCTGGTGTCGGTCAAGCTGTACTATACATTCGGCCCTTACAGAGATCGGTTGGTAGTGAAGCAACAGGAAGGCAGGGCCAGGAGGTAGGTCTCGTTCATAAAAAGTCTGTTTTCCCGCTGATTGTTAATTCCTTAAAATAACGATTTGGGTGGGCTTATTAAATTGACTGAAATATTTTTAGCTATAAATACCACTCCCAAGTCTAGTTTGTATTATTTGTATTATTCATAATTATTATCTTCAGATGGCCTGCCAAGTGCAATGTGTACATTGCAACGTTTGGAAAACGTATTCTGAAATAAAGGAGCATCTGGAATCCTGTGGTAACCAAGAACAAAAGTGGGCTTTGATAACAAAATATCGACCGATTTTGCAATCGGTCAGTTGACCTGACCAACTTCGCCGGTCTCCAAGGCTTGAGGGTCCTCATGTTATCCAGGAAAAAATCCGGAAACTTACGTTTTAACACTGACCTTACATTTACACAATCGAAAACGAAAATTATTTCTTTTTTAATACACATACTTTAATGTTCTATAAAACTACGTTATCTAATCAGCCTGTGAAAATGGGGCCAGCAAAATTTCCCACGCTCCCCTGGACAAACAAACTTCTTGTTTATATCAGTTGTAGCGCTATTTGATTCTCATCGCTTAGTAAGGAAAATCTATCACCTACTGTACATGCTAAATCCCCGTTGTTTCTCGAGCCCTTGAAGCCAATTTTAAACAAACATCAGCTATGATACACATACTTTCAGGTTGTTTAAGCCTATCAAACACTGAATCTAAGTAAGCTCAATTAATTGAATTATCAGTCTCTGAAAATGGTGCCTGCAGAATTTCCCACGCTCCTAGTGACAAACAAATATTTCTTCCTATTACAAAAGCGCATTTAAACATTTCATCTCAGCTGTAGCACTCTTTGATTTTCAGTTATTCTTTGTGAGGAAAATCTATCACATTTTAACAACAATATCGCTAAACTTCATCACCACAGTAACTTGTGCACATCGATAGTATAATCTTGTGAAATAACAGTTGCAAAAACATTAACCAATCATAGAACTCGTAGCACCTCAATATTTGAAAATGTGCCGTCAGAAAAACCTCAAATCAACACATCTCTTGCGATGATAAACACGGAAATTGTTCTCCTGTTAATAGCACGATTACTAGTAAACATGGCCTCCGATGCTCCAGCAAAGTCATCAACAACAACACTGGAACTTGAAGGATATGTACATCAAGTGTCCGAAATCAAAACACCCTCCTCGGGAACTAGATATTTCGACTTCAACATTCAGCAACAGGATGTACGAAAAAAAGTGGTTTGCTTCAGTCCCTAGAAGAGAGACGACTTAAAACACAAACAAGAAAGCAAAACTCCTGTGAAACTCCTCAACGTTAGTCCACAAAAACAGAAGTTCGACCCTAACACTCAAGAATACAGATTGAACAACTACTCGAAAGTCATCGCAACCCAACGAGTACCGTTCCCTTGGAAAGATATTTCTGCAGATCTAGCCGATGCTTCTGTAAAATCAAGGCAAAAGTCCTACACAAGTCCAATGAACAGTCTTTCTACTCCTACACAACGAAGATAGACCTGAAGAAGTGTGGCATCATCGTTGCTGACTTGACAGGACCAACTCTCATTACTCTTTGGGAAGATGCAATTGCGAAAGTGAACACCAACACCACCTACAACTTTAAAGGGTTTAAATTGGCTTTCTTCGAGAACAAGTACCTAAATACCACTTCACAGACCGTAGTGAAAGTCCTAGACATTGACACTCAGCTCTCGGAAGAAATCACACCCGCTGCAAAAGAGATGAAGCCAACACAAAAGGTTCATGAATACGTTTCAGGGAACATTATTGCAGCAGATGTTAGTAAGGAATTAGTTTGCTTTAATTATAAATCCCGCCTCACGGCGACTGAAGATGAAGTTTTCTTCAAATGTTTTTTGTGGAAACATACCATGTTGAAAACCAGTCTAGCATCTTCTTTTTCTGCTAATCAAATCATTAGCGATGACAAGGAACAAAATCTAGGATCGTTCAAATGTTCTCATGCTGTACTTAACTCGTTTTTTCATGGCAATTTCTAACACTACCAACTACAATGCCATAAAGTCTGGAAAAGTAGGGGATTTAGAATCTATCTTGTACCTAAAGATGTGAAATTTTGCAATTTATATTGTAAAAATTTAAGAAAAGACACCTTGGGTCTCCAGAATTGTAACGATATAAAATCTTGAGTTCGTCGAATAAGATGTTACACTTGGAGCTGGAATTCCACCAAGTTAAAACATCAGACCAGAAGGTCCTGAGCAATGGGCAACTCACTAACAGATGCTGAAGGGTTTCTTGGCTACCGCAATATAAACAAAGATCAGAATTTGTGATTTTCATCTTGTAGAGTAGCACTCTATGTGGGGGAATATTATGTATGATCTTAAACTGAAAAATGCTTAATTTTGTTTCTTTAGTCATTCTAAATGAGAGACTATGAATTTCGTTCACTTTATCTAATTCCTTGACATCTAGTCTGCGAAGGCGATTGTTTGCTAGCGGCTCTTTAAATTTTCTTTTAACAAAAATGCTGCAGGATTGTTTACAAGTAATTCCTTTCGTAGTTAAAGAAGCCAAGCCTCAGTATTGTATTGATCATTGTCGTTATTGAACCTGCTTTGCGTCCTTAGTTTTTGTTTCCAGGAGTTTGGAATGACATTAATCAATCCCAGCAATTTTGTAAAAGGAAATCGTTTGCCAACTTTTTGGCTTAAATTTTGATAAGATGTGAATTTATTTTCGCCATTTAAAAGATCATTAATTTTTTCGATCCCAACAGCCTGCCAGTCTTTGTAATAAACGGATTTTCCGGCAATAGTTATACATTTGTTATTCCATAATATTTCGTCTCGAATTTGTAAATGGTTTTCTGGTATACATTTGCCTTTGATTTCGGACCATGCTTTCAGAGTATCTACATAAAACTCTGGCAGTCCATTGAGATCGAGCACGTCAACATCATAATTACACTTGAAAATGAAAGTTTAGGGCTCTTTTGTCCATTTCCCGAAAACCTTAGGTCTTATTGTCTTTCCACGGTGGTTCGTTGCTATGCGTTTTCCTCCCGGAAGTGCAGGCTCATAATTGTCAGCTGTACCTATCATGGTTGAGTGTAAAAAGAAAAATTAAAACAAAATGCCGGCCAACATAAGTGATATTGTACTCGATTTGAAAGGCCAAACAGAGCTCACAGAGAGGGAAAAAAATTCTGGAATAATAATGAAGTAGAACTGAAGTTTTCGTTTGAACGTGAGTGGATAAAGAGAGTCAGACGGGCCAGAGGATGACTAAGCTATGGCATGGGGAACATGAACGGTGGACTGGAAGAGGTGTGTGGCAACAAACTGGAGCTGTCTGGTCCTTTGGTGGACAGCTATCTGTTTGAAATAGGAAAGCAGATCTCAACCAAGTTGTCAGACTCGAAGCCAACATCGCTGGCAAGTCCAGTAATTCTGTTCATTCCTTGGCCGATATTTCGCCACATAACCGTATTATTTCGAGGTTACGGTGGTGAGATAAAATTTGACGCGAAAAAATCAAAAATTATTTCCACACTTTCCAGCATGAAATCGGTCGAAAAGGTGTTTTCTTCGGCTCAATTTGAGGGGCAAGATGTACTTAGAAAGAGACATTTTACCAGAAAACCAGGTGCAAAAGGAAAAGTGGAGTTTTCCTATAAAGGCAGGTCAGCTGTGGTTGTCAGCAATAATACTCCTTTTATTTTTGATTTCAACCTGAAAAGCCAGAAAGTTACCGTCACATTCTATATCCAGCGATATACAGCAGATGATTTTGTAGTTGATTCAACCTTGCAAAACCTTATGAATCATTGAGTCATTTATTCAACCTCCTGGCAGGTTGTTATGTACACTTTTATTTGACATGTATTTTTTATTTTTGAATAGCTTAGGTACAAATATAATTACAAATACTATTTTAACATTGTCTATAATACTAATGTAAAAAAAATATGTGCATTTACCAATGTTCTATGCACACTTTTTTATATTACAATATTTTCTGATGTACACACATATATAACGGGGGTTCTGGGACTGGGATTTTGGGGCGCCCGCCGTCTTGCAAAGCTCGCCGTCAGGTACTTAAAACCCCGGTCCCAGAACCCCGTTATATATGTGTGTAAGATTACAAGGACTTGTCCCAGAATTATTTTTTGTATTGAAGAAATGTAAAGTTATTGTATTATGGGCAGAGGAAGAAGAAGTCTGATAAATCACAAAGCGAACGGAGAGCAGAACCTTCAAGAGGCCAAGCAGAACGTGGCACGCCGACGGTATATTTATTTACACCAAAAAGAGAAATAAAAAAAATACCCGTACCTGAAAAAGCCCTTGAATTTATGAAAAACATGAATCCGCAACAGCTTGCCGAGTTTCTTTTGCCAAACGACGGCGGCGACAAAACATCGAATGTTTTTGGTAATTAAATATTCCATATATTTGAAACCATAAAAATCATTTTTTCCTTATTAAGAGCGCATTTCATTCGATTTTTAAAAATATTATTCATGCGCTTTCTGTTTAACAACACGAATATTAGTGAGCCTTTTTTTTGTGTCCCGTGCCAATACAAACGACGGTTCGTATTTGCTTGCCCCACAATCTTGGATTTTATGCAAATCGTACATTACCTGCCAGGCGTCACGCAATTTGATTTCCTCTTCGACGCCTTTGTTTACCAAACTTGGCCCGCAACAACCACACGCACAGTCTTCTTGCTCATCAAAGACATCTTCAATTGACCCTTGGAAATTTCTGTATTCTTCATTTGTCATCCCCTGAATCATTATTTCTCTTAACACCTCAGAATCGGAGGGCACACTCTCACACATCACTATATATATATATTCAAAAATTTCTCTATATGCAAATTTGCATGTGGCGAGTCAAAAATATTTTTTATTGAAGTAATATAATGCATTGATATATATGGATTCCATCTTAAAGCTATCGTGCCTTTTAATATCAATCTCGGTTGGGGCCTCGTATGGGCTGATTGCCTACTATTTTGTCTCAAAAAATGAAGAAGATGTCATTGCTTCGTCAGATGACATTTATGAAGATTCAGATATAGACAAGGTTGTTATTGATGCAGGCGACAAAGAAGTCATCTTATCAATTCACGCCGAAAAACGGCTGCGTAATATTTTGAACGAAAGGGAAAAAAGTTTTTTATTATACAGCGCTATAAAAATCATCTTCTCAAATGTCAGTCATAGTTCACAATTTCCAACTAAGTTTCACTTTGTAATCATATCTGTTCTTGTTTTCTGACTTTTCTGTAAATAATATTTCCATGCTATTTTCATAAAATCTGTGAAGTAGTTTAGTTAATAATTTTTATTTGTTTCCTTCTTTCCTTTCGTTATCTGTAAGTAAGCAGCAGCCAACTCGAAAGCTTTGCTACTTTGGCTGCTGCACACTAATTCACAAATTTGTATCTATATACTATACATCTCCATTATTTTGTTTTCTGTACTTTGTTTTTTCTTTCCTCCTTTCTTTGCTTGTACAGAATAGTGTAAATAAAGGTTGAAGGTAGGCAAACAGAAACTGGTGGTCCAGTTTACCTCAGAGCAACAGAAAAGAAGTGCCACAGAGAAACTATTTGACATATAACAAAGTGAAGATGAAGCCACAGTTCAAAGTACAATGATATTCAATGCTACTGGAATCACAGTTCTCTTGGGAGAATTACGTTCTGCATTAATCTGCAAGCTTACTTAAATTGTTTCAACGATTAATAAGTACTGAACTGATTCCATAAGGCATTTTTCTCTGTAAACTTTGAGATCTCTTTGAGTGACATGAAATCCATAGTCACTGCTTCGGAGATTAACAACAATGGAGATTGGGAAAATTGTACCACATTGTGACACTTTCTCAACAATGGATAAAGTATACAATACCAACAACAACAAGTGAATATCAAGACAGTACAACGTGAACACATTATGGACATGTCAATCAGCAGAAAAACACTACTGGTACATTCCAAGTGTGAAAGTCATCTAGACTTATTTTATTCAAACAATTGCTGGTCCAGTTTACCTCAAGACATCAGAAAGGAAATTCTATAGAGGAACTATTTGACATATAACAAAGTGAAGATGAAGCCATAGTTCAAAGTACAATGATATTCAATGCTACTGAAATCAGAGTTCTCTTAAGAGAATTAGCTTCTGCGTTAAAAATATGTGAGCTCAGTTATGTTTTAACGATTAATAAGGAGTACTAAACTGATTCCATGGAGAACAGAAATGTCAAGATTTAAAAGAAAAATATTTTTATAGTACATGTCAAATTACATGTCAATAAATTGTGATTAGTATACAAAATGACTGATCATGTAAATGTTAGTACCAAATTGAAATTTGGTTTTACAAACAAGAGCCTTAGTCTATGATTTATCTTAAATAAATAAATGAAGTACTTTCAACAAGAAAGTCATAACTGTGCAGTTACGTTTTTGTATCTTTTTGTTATTTGTGCAAAATTAGTTTTATGATACTAATAAATGAAAAATTCAAACATAGTTTGCTAATAAATAGTTTTGTGATTTATTACATGACAGTACATGACCACTACTGGTTAATTTTCAGCTCAGTAGTTGGAGTGTGGTTTTTGTTCTACAGTGAAATTCATGTATGACATTCAAAATGGAGACAAACCTTTAAAAATACAACTCTTGACTTACGATGAAATGCATAATGGTACTTAAAATATGTACAGTGAAGAGTACCGAACATCTGGGAATAGTCTTAAAATTGACTGCTTGCCTTGAAGTTGAGACTTCAAATAGTGCACTGTGACAAATGCAGACTACAGATCAGACTAGTACACCAGTTTATAATAACCACAATGACGCTTTGGTTAGCGTTAGGAGCGCTCCCGCCTAGAAAGTACCTAGTCTTTTGGTTTGTAGTCTACATTTTGTCAGAGATTATTTTGGACAGATTAGCCAGTGACTGTAGAAATCTGACACAGTATGGCCGGCAGCACACTCACTAGTATACAAATCAAGACGCTAAAAAAAAAAACAGCTAAATTTTGAGTTACAGTACCGCTCAAATGTAAGTTACCACCTTCTCTCGAGAGGCGTCTCGTTTCTCTCGAGACGCGTCTCGTTTCTCTCGAGACTCGTCTTGTTTCTCTCGAGATGTGTCTCGTTTCATTTGAGTCGTTTCTCGTTTCTCGCTAGTGCACTGCAAGTACCAGTGCTTTGCATTGTGGTAAAACACAAAGACAACGTTCAAATACAATGATGTGAGTATTACAAATTTCCCTTTTAGGTGGTGAGATTAAGAAATGATCATCATTTCATATTGTTTTTTTTTACAGTGACCAAACTTAAAATTACAAAGCCAGACTTTTTTCACATCGGCTTATAGTAGTTTTCGTATCACTGTAGATATAAATTAAACACTATTCAAGTTCGCGATAGACGCTGACTTGAATCAATGCCGGGTTTTCGCAAATAGGGCTTCAAGGACAGTGTCAACACAAGCGTGTCACTAAGAGATGACTGTCACGCAATAAAAAAATAAATCGAACAACATCCAGTGGAAAACGTTAGGAAATTGTGATATTATGGAAGTTAAATAAGACACTTCTCCAAGTTTTTAGGTTTGTGTGTCTTCCCAAACTTCAGATATTCGTCAAAATGTTTCGCAGAATTGATTTCAGATCTTGTAAAAATGTTTTCACAATGCTACATGTATCTGCCTAATCCTGCCTCTGTACACTGACAAGAATGAATGACTTGCTTACAACGCAAAGCAAGTATCTTTCTGAAAGAAACTGCATGAAATATAAATGTTATTTTTCTGCATGATTCGGTACTGATTTACTTATACTTGTGGAAAGATCAAAAGACATAACGCTTGTGAAACTTCTCCTAAATTTAGTGGCGAAAATTTGGTTCATTTGCAAATGTAAACGTGAACTGCATGCTGCGTCATGCTGCGTCATTTTGTCTAAACTAATTCTCAAGCTTTCCGAAGAATTTGAAATTATGCTTTCCACTTAATCTGTTTACTCGTTACAAAACTTTTGCGGCTTAAAATGGCAAATATTTGAGCAATTTGGTGGATTTTGTGTTGACTGTGAAGTCTACACGTTTATATGAGAAGGAGTCAGGGGATGAAGGCTCATTTTCGACCGCTCCAGCGCCAAGCAGATTTGAATCCCCCGGCTTCAAAATCAAACACCATATAAACTGAAAGGTTGATGCTTCTTCTCGTGGCATTCAATCGAAGATCCATTAAAAATCCAAGTGCTAACTGTTGAATAATTTTCGAGAAATTTCTAAGCGATCAGCATCCTCGGCTGGGATTTCGTATGCCATAGAGAAGCAGTCACGCTCTTTGCTCCACCGTAAAGAGATTCGGAAGCTGACGTTTCGAGCATTAGCGCTTTGTCGGCTCCGACGAAGGGCTAACGCTCGAAACGTCAGCTTCCTGCAAAAATCAGGGGTATTTTAATAGCGAAGAGTTTAAGGTTAATTCAGTGTTGGTCATGACTTTTTTCAGATGTGGTGGCTCCTACAGGAGCTGTTTTGTTTATTGCTCTAAAAAGAGCTGTTCTCAGTGCCCGGATGCCCGGCCTTCCCGCTGAACTACCAAAGGCACAACCTTCTGTAAGTGTTCGATGTACTTTGTGCACTTCTCGGCCGTCATCCTTTCCTGCCAAAACCGTGTTATCCTGCTGAGCAGTTCATCCTTGGTTGAGGGCTTTTCAATGGTTTGAAGAAAGTGCTTAAGTTCGTGCCAGATTACCTCAATTGGGTTTAGGTCTGGGCTTTCCGGAGGTGTCTTCCACCAGTTGATTCCACTCCAGATCAAATGTTGTTACGTGTATATGCAAATAGCGGTACAAATAAAAATAGTGTGTTGAATGAATAAACAATGTGCTGTTTGTGTCGCTTCTAATTACGGTCATTACAAAATGCAGACTAGGTACAAACTGCAGACTGCAGATTGAGTACAAAATTCAGACTGACAAGACAAATGTTTTTTTTTTTTAACGTCAAAAACGCGTTGACATTCGACTTTATAACTTAGAGGGATGAGTCAACATGAGCTACCAGATTAGAGTATTTTGCCAAAGGCTAATAAGCTTAAAAACTTTTTTGTTTTAAAAAACGTACTGAGGTCGACACAATAAACTGGTCACCCATGCAAAAACCTTTCATCAAGTATTCACGGCCGCAACTGACCGCGACCACATCAGATCACAATTTATGACAAGATATTTTGTACCCCGCTGTTTTGATGTTCACTAAAACGCCCCTCCATTAAACTGACGAAACTGCTTGTTAGATGTTTGAACGCCTTGCAAACGCCGTTTCATGGCGTTTGAAATGCTTTTTGGCCCAAATTGAAATGTTCGATAACACGTGTTTCCCTATGGAAGGTCACAAATGTGTGTTGTGTTGTGAGTGTTGTGTTTTTGTTTGTGTGTCTCTCCGATCGACATATTCCAAATTAGTTTTAAGAATAATACTTGTTATAGCTAAGGCAAAATTATTCTGTAGGATAGGAAATCAGGGTAACATGCAAGAATTTTAATGTTCTAACTTTAAATGTTAGAGGCTTAAGAAATCGGGTGAAGAGGAAAAGCATATTTAGTTTTCTAAGAGATCAAAAGTGTGAAGCTTATTTTTTACAGGAAACTTATTCAAAACTCAACGACGAAAATATTTGGAGTAGCGAATGGGGAGGTGTCATTTTGTTTTCACATGGAACTACTCACAGTAAAGGTGTCTGTATCTTAATGAACCCTTCTTTCAACTTCACGTTTGAAAATTCGCACAAAGACCAAAACGGAAGAATTGTCTCAGTGGATGTAAATTTAAACGGAAGCAAATTTTCTTTATACAATATTTATGCTCCAAATGAGCAAAGACAACAGCAAGAATTTTTGCATGATTTTAACATTATGTCCAACACAGACATTGAAAATGTTATTGTAGGTGGCGATTGGAATATAACTTTGCAGGCAATTGACAAAACAGGCGGCACCCTTTGGAAGCCGACTATTGCTAGAGACAAACTTATTATGTTGATGATCGAATTCGCATTAGTTGACATCTTCAGAGAACGAAACCCACATAAAAAGAGCTACACGTATGAATCAAAAGCACTAAAACTTTGCTTGTGCATCGACTTCTTTTTAATAGCTCAGCACCTTACACAATGGGTCGAACAGATTGACACTAAAGTGTCAATCGCTCCAGATCATCGAGCAGTCAAACTCACCTTTAATCCACCTCACGTTAAGCAAGGACCGGGCCTATGGAAGTTTAATAATTTTCTTCTAGAGGATGAGAAATATGTCAAACTAATACGAGAAAATTTTACATGCATCAGTGAAAAATATAAAGACTCAGATGGGAATTAATTAAAATGGAATTGAGAGGTCTAACGATCCCGTATGCCAAAAATAAAGCTAAAAACGTAAGAAAAAAGAGATGGATGTTCAAAAGCAACTAGAGGAACTGGAAAGCCTCGTCTCCAGCGATGCTAATACCACCCGTATAAACCAAGCGAAAATGGAATATACAGCACTGAAGGAGGAGCTTCGCCTTATTTATGAAAACAAAGGTAAGGGCTCGATTATACGCTCCAAAACGAGATGGATTGAACATGGTGAAAAACCGACTAAGTACTTTTTTAACCTAGAAAAAAGAAATTATAATCGTAAGGTGATTAAGTCTTTAAAGCAATCAGATGAGCAAACGATTCTTGACGAAGCAAAAATATTAGAGGAAATCGAAGCATATTATAAATATTTATATACGTCTCCTCTGGACACAGCCGGTAGTGATTTGTTTGATGACTTCATTACAAACCTAGACATAACAAAACTTGAAAACAAAGTAAGAGATGAACTGGAGGGTGAAATTACCGTCAATGAATGCCAAGACATTCTCCGAACTTTCAAAAGGGGAAAATCGCCAGGAGATGATGGTTTTACCTGGGAGTTTTACAATTGCTTCTTTGATATACTCGGCCAAGATCTTGTGGATAGCTTTACTGTTTCGTACAACGCAGGTGAGATGTCTATCTCCCAACGCCGCAGCGTTATAACTCTTATCCCAAAAGAAAATTCTGATCTTTCCTCACTAAATAATTGGCGTCCAATTACGCTACTAAATCTAGACTACAAAATTGCATCCAAAGTGATTGCTAAATGAATAGAAAAAACCTTTCACTTCTAGTTAGCCCAGATCAAACAGGATTTATAAAAGGAAGGTACATTGGTGAAAATATTAGACTTATCAATGATATTCTGGAACAAACAAGAATCCAGAACATTTCAGGTATTCTCCTACAACTGGATTTCCAAAAAGCTTTTGACACAATTGAATGGAAATTTATCCAAAGGACAATTGCATTATTCAACTTCGGGGAAACTATCCAACGTTGGGTTTCTACTTTTTATACTAATATCCAGAGCGCTGTCCTAAGTAATGGTTTCAGTACAAACTATTTCGCACTCTCAAGAGGAGTTAGACAAGGATGTCCCTTATCCCCCTATCTTTTTATTCTCGCAGTTGAACTTTTAGCTTGTAAGACTAGACAAGACAAGGAAATTCAGGGAATCAATATCTTTCAAAGGGAATTTAAAATAAGTCAATTTGCTGATGACACTACCCTCCTGAATAAGAACAGCAATTCAGTCAGAAGAGCCATCACTGTATTAGATAACTGTGGCGACATATCTGGTTTAAGATTAAACCCCTCGAAAACTAAAGCCCTGTGGCTCGGGCCGTGGAGACATTGCGAAGAGAAGCCTTTCGGATTTAAGTGGCCAAAAGAGCCTGTTCGAGTACTAGGGACATATATTTCTTATGATGAAAAGCAAAATGAAAAATATAACTTCCAAGCCAAACTGCAGAAATTGCAAATTGCTCTGGACATCTGGAATTGCCGCAATCTTACAATATTTGGAAGATGCCTCATAGCAAAAACCCTTGGAATCTCGCAATTGGTTCACATGATTTCAAATGTCATCATTTCAAATGACTATATACGTGCTGTTAATTCTGCCATGATTAAATTTATCTGGAGAAAGAAAAAAGACAAAATCAAACGTAAAGTTATGATCTTAGACTATGCCAAAGGAGGTATACGCGCACCCAGTATAGATGTCATGGCAAAGTCGTTGAACCTAGCATGGATTTCGAGACTTTTACATGAAGGCCAAACATACAAGGAATCTTGGAAGGTCATTCCCAGCCACCTGCTGGAAAAATTTGGTGGGCTAAATGTTTTGCTAAGATGCAATTATGACAAGAAGTTCCTCGCGCGGATAAACTTACCCCAGTTTTACAAATCGATTCTTCAAAATTTTCTAGAGCTAAAAATATCCTACAAAGATTCTCTATATGAGGAATTTGTGTTATTCAACAACAAAGATATCCTGTTGGATGGATCAACTATCTTTTATAGAAATTGACTGAAGAAAGGTGTATACCTTATACAAGATCTTCTAAATTCGGATGGCAATTTTCTACTGCACCCAGAATTTATAGAGAAATATCAGGTAAAGTGTAATTTTCTTGCTTACTGGCAAGTTATCTCCGCAATCCCTCGACATCTCCTTGAGATGGCGAGGGCGACCGCCATAGACAAAATAAATTTCCTGTCAGAACAGATGTTCCCACTTTCATCAGAAACCTCTATAAACTTACTTAAAATGAAAAATAAAGATTATTATCGATTTTTAATTAGCACGGAGAAAACTGAACTCAAAGCGAAAACAAAGTGGGCTCGAGATCTACGGGTAGACCAAATCCCTCTGGAATCGTTCTTCAGTGAAATCAAATTTATATGCAAAGACAATAAGCTAAGAGAATTTTACTTTAAACTTTTGCATAGAATAATAGTTACTAAAAAGGAGTTGTTCTTGTATGGCATAAAAGACGATATGTTTTGTGAGTACTGCCAAATGAATGATTCAATTATTCACACTTTACAAAATTGTACTTTGACAAAACAATTTTTTTCGGAAGTTATAACGTGGTTCAATAATGAAAATGCCACATCCTTATGCTACTCACAGATAGAAATATTATTTGGTAGAAAATCTGAAGATAAAAATGTAGATTCGTATTTCGTCAAAAAGCTCAACTTCACCCTTTCATATGCGAAATATTATTTATATAATCAAAAGTTATTGTGTAATGAAATTTCCATGATTGATTTTATGGCAAATCTTAATCAGAAATATTCATTGGAAGGTCTTAGCATGTAACACTCTAATATTATTACAGAATGAATATGTCAATGATCGAGTAGATGATACCTTGCATATATTCTGTAGTAGTGCTTGTAATTGCTTTTCTCTTCTCTTTTTTTTTTCTTTGTGTGTGTGTATTCTCAATAATAGAATAAAAATAATTTTAAAAAAAAAATCATTTCTAGGCCTGAAATCGCTCTAACTCTGAGCACTATCCTAATCCTAAGCAATAACCCTAACCCTGAATGTTAACTCTAACCTCGACCCATACCCCTGACTACAAACGCCAACCCTAACCTTGTTCCATTATCCCAACCTTCAACGCTAACCCTAATTTCGAGCAGTAACCTTAACCCTAACTCTAATAAAACTGGGAACTCTTAACCCTAAGGGTTAAAGTCAGCATTTGCAAAAATTCAAAGTAAGACAGCCCTAATACAAAAAAAATTGGCATGCGAAGTTTGGGGCTGTTTTGTCATGTTCGATTTTAGCAAATATTCTAGGGGACATTCTTGCACGTGGCCTTCCAATTGAGCTTACAAGTTGTGTGAAATTAACTTTTCACAGTTTTCTAAGTGAAATCAAGTCCTTGAGCTGCCGTGATGATGAGAAATCAAAATTTGAACTGTCTGTTAATGACCTGAAATCAACATTGTCTAAGCTTGTGCATTGCATAAAATTAACATTTGGACATGTAATTTGAGTGAAATTTAACGTCTTTGTGGTCGCATGTTAACGCAAAATCAAAATTTTAACAGTTTTTACCTGAAATCAACATTTTCTCAAGGTTGCACGTTGCAGAAGATCAATATTTTGCTGGATTTTAAGGAAAATTACCATCTGTGCAGTCACCTGTTGACGTGACAACAGATACAAGTTTTTGCATGTGTAATATCTCGAAATCAAAGAGAAAACCAGCGGAAAAAAATACGGGAGTATTGTTTTTATATTCAATTGAAAACAGCATGCAAAATTTTAGGCGCTTTTGCAGAAAAAAGAAAAAATACTTAAGATCATCACTTAGCATGGTTTTGCACTCACCCTTTCAATTTTTTTGACCCTCCACGGAGTGGGTATGGATACTTTCTGAAAGTGCACATGTACATTGCAAACAAACTTTGCTACTGATATTTCCAGCATTTCTTCTTGGGGAAGAATCCAAAGTGGCCAGTTTTTATGATGGAAAACTGACAAAAAAAGAAAACATCTCCATGGACAGACTACTGAAACCTACTTAGCTTCAAGATCAGAAAAAAAATGCAAAAATAAATAACAGAAATTATTTAATATTAACAGTAAATTATCATTTAATATCACAGATTAATATTCATATTGCTTGTGTATCTTCAAAACATCAAGAATAGTTTTCCCCTAAAATTTCTACATGGAGATAGGTAAAAAGGTACTTGAAGTAAATGGGACATTGAAAAATAAAAGTGTAGTTCCAGAATAATATTGACATATACCAGTATAAAGACTACAATTATGTTGTCTTCTAATGCCAGCTGCCTAAATCTTTGTTAAGAAATATTCTTATTTTAATCAATGAATCAAACAACACTCTGATTTCTAAAAGATTTATATTTCAATCTTACAGAGTCAGAACATAATGAAGACCAACATGTACCAAGAACCGTCAATTTCTGTAAGCAATCCTTTGTAACAACTTACACCAAGGAGCCTCAAACTGTGACCAGTAGAAATAAACTGACATTTCTGTTGCATGTAGACTATCAAATTAATACCTAAACATAGCTTCAGCACATTGCCTGCAACAATGACCTTCAGGAACTGAACTTTCCTGGAGTAATAATCACCTTTTTGCTTGATAACCACAATAGCACAGTGACACCTTTGAAAAACAATGATAAATTTGCTACATAACTTCTATAACAATATATGAAAGTGAAGAGTGATCATCTAAAGATAACAAATTGAATATTTCCCCTCATGTAATTGTATTTTTTATACAACAGTAACTATTACATTTTTAACAAGAAAATATTTAGTAATTATGAAGAAGAGCTCTCAAAATTACCAAACGTTATTTCTCTTTTCAACAGCCAATGTTAAAACAATTTTGCTTTCATAAACTCGCTGTTGGATTCAAATACACCTGTCTCGCATTTACCCTTTATCTTACTATTGTTTTTAACATCCAACACTGAAACTATTTTGCTTTCTTAGACTCGTTGTTGGATTCTTCTACTACTGGTACACCTGCTGCAACTCAAGAGAGTAAGCATTGTTGATATATTATTATCTTCAACATTTCTATATATTAATATGCCAGTCCAGAAACTTCCCACCAATTAATAAAAAAGTCAAAAAGTAGATTAATATGAATCATATCCAGTCATACAAGGTAAACTGATATTCCCTCTAAATCTAATTTCAAGAGTTAAGTTAAATATTGGTCAGAACTACAGTGTTTGTATTATACACTGAAGCACATTTTGCAATTACCCAGTAAATTTTTTGAGTATTGTAATACCAAACACTAAAACTACCCTCTTCTTTTATACATTCACAATTGAATCCCACAAGTCCTCAATCTCCAAACTCTTCTCACAACCCATGTATGTGATTTGAATACCGACAACTATTTATCATTCTTAAAGCAAACACCTCTTGACCATGCTGTAAAAGGTAACATAAACATGTACTAGATCAGTGTGTAGCAATCCTTGTAGACCACCACTTACTACAGAAAATCATTTTACTTTTCAATTATGTTAATTGCCTTTTAAATAAAAATTGCTCATTAATTTTGACCTACAACCGTAGGTCAAAATGGCAAAATCATGAACTCATAACCATAATAGGCCTCTTGCACTAAGAGGTCACATGACCAATGCTTCCCTTAAACAGTGAGTTGTAATCTTGCTGATGCCAAGAATTGATAGAACACATAAAATTTATCTTACAGCCAAAATTTGAGAGGAAACACATCTAAAAGAGATATTTTATGGCACTTTGATTTTTCAACAAAGTAGCATGATTTGCATGAGGAGCCTCAGCGACTTTTTCGGGACACCGAATGGTGCCACGGTTGCTACAGACGCTGGGTTATTAAAAAAAATTATGTGTGACGGTAATTACTTTATGGTTAGGGGAACGGAAGTGGACCTTTCTCACAGCAGTGAAAGTGTCAGAACCAGCTTAAAATTGCCAGACATAGCTAATGCCGACTAAATGAAGTTTCATCAAATTACCATTTTAATTTCGACCACAATTTCATTCCACGTGAATATTATTCAGCAGTCATGGAAGATGCGGACGAAAGCAAGGCGCAAAAGTCAAAGCGCATAGTTAGATCACGCGAGCACACGGCAGAAGAGAAGAGGAAACAGAAAAAAGAGTGGAAAAAGAGAAAGCGCGAGGCCAAAAGAGCAATGTCTGAGACTGCTGAGAAAATTGCTAATGGTGTCACAGCAAAGCCAAGAGACCAAAAGAAAACCGCCTCCGTTTCCCAAAAGCCAACTCACTGATCTCCACAAAATGGGAATGATCAAATGTTTGCATCCGTTATTTCCTCGGCCTCAAAGGATCCCGAAAAACGAGTTGCAACGAAGATGCACGGGCACTCGAGGGGTGCTTTAATGCTGAAGTTAGCGAAAGGAAACATGTACAGTACTAAAACGCCGAGCTCCTCGAGACGACCAAAACCGACCCAGGAAAGAGCTAAGGATGTAACATCCAACATCTCAGGTAAACCACAACAACCATTACCGGGTCCGTCTAGGCGAACTGATTGTCATCCTGTTAAGAAACAGCTTGTTGTGAAGGAACTGAAAAAATTAGAACTAAAAGAACTAAATCCAGAGCACGTCGAGTATTTGCCTCAAGATGCTGTTGGTGGAGGAAGCTTCGGTCAATGTTTTCGCGCTCTCGCTACAGAGGAATTGACGTTGTAGTCAAAAAAATGATTCACAACGACTCAACAGAAGACAAGTTGAGAGCGAAAAGAGATTTAATCCACGAAGCAGAAGTGATTACCTCACTAGGTGATCATGAAGGGCTGCCTTTGTTTTTTGGTGTGATGACAGCAAAAGAGCCGCTTTGCCTTGTTACGCAGTTCCACGGAATACATGAGCAAAGCGTCACTCTTCAACAAGCAGCAAATGCGAGCATGATCACACCCTCGGAGTGTCTTAAAACATTTGCCGAGATTTGTCTCGCTCTACAGCATGTGCACTCTAGAGGTTTTCTTCATAACGATATAAAATCAAATAATGTCGTCCTTGAACGTAGAAGAGACTCTGAGAAATACAATGCAATACTTATAGATTTCGGTAAGAGTACAAAGGCCTCAACAATTTTACCATCCTTTAGTCGCAGAAAAAGAGCGCATCATCCCACGAAAAGTTATCTGGCCCCAGAAGTTTTGAAACAACGGCGATACAGTACTGCGAGTGATGTATACTCTGTGGGATGAATGATTAAGTCTGTATCAAAAGTTATGGGTTTTTACGACAGAGTTCGTGTTCTGGCAAAAACTGCATTCGCAGAAGAACCCTCTCTTAGACCTCACCTTGACAAATTAATTACTGAAATTAATGCAATTCAGTTTTAATTTTTTCTAGGATATATTATACTTAAACGCGTCATTTTGAGCAATGTCTTTTGTATATGTCGAATTTAGGCCAAAATTGGTAGCAAACTTGGGATATTTTTCAATTTCTCTCAATTCGCAGTTTATTTAGACTCCTTCGTAGGCGTTTTTGGAATGTCACGCAACGCTCCCAATTTTCTTTGGGGGGCATTGCGTGACATCCCAAAAAAAGTGGCTGCAAAGGAGACTACAGTTTATTGGAAATCAAACAGGTTGCTATGACAACATGTACGTCATAATAAGAAATTGATATGCAGTTTTATTGCGACGACATGTGTTTACAAACATTGTTTTTGTTGTTATTGAAATGTTTACAATCATGTGTAAATATAGGAAATTTAAGTTATAATTTAAAAATGAGTTTCACTTGATGTGTCTTCCCGCGACAATAGAGCTCTGAAACCTTGCGGCTTGTGCTGTCCTAACCCACTTCGACTGAAATCGCCAATTAAAATCTTAATAGTTTTCCTTAAAATATACCTGATATGTCAAACAACAATCTACCCGTAATTAAAACTTAACCCAAACACGATAAGTATCGAAATGTGCTTCGTTCCCCCAAAAAAGTACAAGCCTCGTATTTGAAACAAAAAACTACTCCTTGGGACTCCCCGAAATCATTTTTCTCTACACCCTGGTGGAAGGGTTTTGTCGAGCACGGCGGCCGCTCTGCAGAGTCGCCTAAGAACTTTAAGTCAGTTACTGTCAGTCACTAAGCACGCACACACGACACACCTACCACCATCGCTGTAACCTATTTTATTCATCACCCCATGGACTAACTCCTGGTCACCGGTGACTTATTTTGGAGAATTATCCAAGAACAATTACGTCTTTAACAGAAATAATATGCAAACTGCGGTAACAAACGTCTGTCACGTCGATTGTTACTCTGATATTGTTTTAAGACAGCGGTTTCGCCACAAAATAATGACCAAATATTAACCAGGATCACCGCGAACTTCTCTGGTTAGTGAGAGTACAACATTAACCAGGTTTACAATGGACAATAATTGGATTTGACTTTATTTGGAAGATTTTAACTCATGGCGCCACTTTCGAAAATGTATAGCTCGGTGTGACGGCAAGAGTTCTGCAGACGGATTCTGGAGAGAATGGCTGGCAGTAGCGATGGGTGTCTTGCTTTAAACGTAGTATTTTCCCCTGACTTGAACCCAGAGAAGCACTGGTACGCATTGAATTCAATGTTGTGTGGCTGTAAACCTTCCATATTCTGCTCTACAGTGTCTGCTAAAACCTTTGCCGATGAATATAAGCACGTAAGCCTCGAAGATCTACGTGGAGAGGATGGAGCCCAAGCGTCTTTCCGTTGGTTTTGTTCGCATCGAAGCAGCGAAAAAGTTTACGTGGCATCAGCGTTCGGTCTTTTACTCGGAATTTTACGTCTGAAAACTTGGTCCAATTGTGAATTCATTAAGTCTGAATACTTCAAATCGGCGGTATCTTCGCTCAATTCTAGAGGCTTCGGTGGAAAATTGGCCCATTCACAAAGTCAAGTAACGGCACAAAACAGCAATCTTCCCACACCACCAGCTACTCCAAGCCAACCAAAAAGTAGAAGCCCGCCAAATTGTGAAAGCCCGCCATTTTGTCAAAGCCCGCCAAATTGTGAAAGCCCGCCATTTTGTGATAGTCCGCCAACTCAAAGCCTCAACAATCCTCGGAAGAAGAAAAGGTCTATTGCGCAGCTGAAAGTCGATGATGACCTCTCTCCATCCAGTAAGAGGAAAAAAGTCCGACAGGCAGCAGCGGCAGTGATGAAAAGCGTAACTCGACTCTGCGAGAACGAAGGGGAAAAATTGGGTACCATACTCGGTGAATGCTGCCTCATGAAGGGAAACGATGGCCTTGTTGCTCGCGAGACTGTCAAGGCGGTGTTGGATGAAGTGGTGAAAGAGAAAGGAACCAAAGAAGCATTTGAAAAGCTCTTATCGGAAGAAACTTGGGACAAGAGAGTCCAATGCATGAGGGTTCCCGACTGGATCTACCTCCTTTTCAAGCTTAAGGCTAGGATTTCTGACAGTGGTTGGCAAGCCTTAACTAATTTGACAAAGCTTGCAAGAACTGGGGTAAGTATTGGTAGATTTTGTTTGCCTTCTTTTTACTTGAGAAGTGGCCGGGGTGGGGGGGGGGGGTGGTCAAAGTTGGTTACCTCCAGCTTAAGTCATTGTGGCGGTAGTTAATTGTTGTTAATTACTTAGTTGACTTGGTGTGATAGCATGACTGCATTAGGTTACTCAAGCTCATTCAGAAAAGGGCGATGCGCATAATTTTTCCCTTATTGAATTACGATGAGGCATTAAATGCACTCAATCTAACAACACTATGTGAGAGGTGTACCCAACTTAGCCAGGTATGTATCGATAGACTCCGGAATGAGAGCCGCCACCCCTTGCACCTTCTGCTCCCCAAGTGGGAGGAGTTTGTAAATAATTACAATCTCAGATCTGGTGTTATGTGTCACGCGTCCTTCTTGTAGAACTAAGCGCACACAAGAGTTTGTCACTTATAAGTACATCTAGTGGCTTGTACTGGCTTTTACATGATATGGTTTTAGTATTTGTAATTTACTAGTTATTGTATTTTTACTCTAGTATCATATAATATTGTATGTAGCTCAGTAATTCAGCTTTATTGTGTATATCGCTAGTTTATATTAGGTGATTGATTATTATGATCTTTTTTTTTAACAGTATGCAGCAGATGAACCCATTTTCCTTATCAAGAACTATATTGGTGCACTTCGAAGAGGTCATTTCAATGTCACAAGGAGTTTAATGAATATAGAAAATCTGCCAGCAGAAGTTCCAGGATATGCAGTTAATCTGGAAAACGTTGCTGTTTGGATTATCAGGGAGATGCGTCTGCATGGCTCACTTCCTGATGACATTGTTTTCAATCTAAAGATTGATGGACGCCCTTTCTTTGGTAAGTGTATGAGAACTACTATTTTATGTTAATTTAATTTAAACATGATCATGATGGTGACCTTTCTGATCCTGTTAAAATTCACATGTTTTTTTCTACAAATAGATAATTCCATATTAGGTCAAGTCTATTTTGTGGCGTTTTCGCAACAACTTTATTTTGCGATTTTTGGAAAAGCGACATTTTTCGAGACTGTACTTTCACAAATTTGCGGAAGAATTCATTTTTTTTTTTTGCAACATCAAATTATTGCAATTTCCTTAAAATTGAGACACAAATGATTAATATTTGACTTTGACTTCTAAAGTACTGTTGTTAATGATTTCAGGTAAAGATCAAGTTGCAGTTGGCATTGTTCCCCTGGATACACACCATCGATCCTCTCAAAGTGCTAAGTCTGTTTATCCCTTGGTCATAGCCAACTGTAAAGAAAAGAGGTTGGTTAAATTTTTAATTGTATATATATGAAACAGTACTGTCTGCAGTTAGTTATATTATATACATATAGATAGATATATAGCAATGACTGACAAAGAGATACCCATCCCGTAAATAATAAACATTAGAATGAAAAAGAAGGAAGAATTGCCCTGAGCGGGATTTTAACCTACATCCCCCTCAACACCGGTTGGGTGTGATGACATATATCTGTTTCAGTTTTACTTTTTGTTGTTGAGTTAGAAGTCACTTTTACAATTCAAGGAGAGGCCAGCTATTTTCTTCTGGTTTTCCAATATTTCCTTGTAAATACATCATAAAGTAGTCTTTAATCAGATGTTCATTGACTGACAATACCATTAATTGTAATTTTTGTCATTCAATATGTGTAGAGATGATCGCAGGAAGCTGTTTTTAAACTTAAACAAACAGAAGAACAAACTCAAGAAGATGGGGATTCGAGTGGATGGCAAACATTATAACATACGCTTCAAGGGTAAACTTTTTCCTATATTTTCTTACATTATTGATGATATGGCCCAGAGGTTTAGAATAACCCTGAGATTTAATATGATAAAAATCAACCCCATAATACATAGTCTGTACCTTAGGGTGGCACGCTCAGAGCTGTAGAATAATCCAGAGATTTCAATGTGACAAAAATCAACCCCATAATACATAGTCTATACCTTAAGGTGGGATGCCCAGAGGCGTGGAATAACCCAGACATTTAATGTGATAAAAATCAACCCCATAATACATATTAGTCTATACCTTAAGGTGGCACGCCCAGAGGTGTAGAATAATCCAGAGATTTGAATGTGACAAAAGTCAACCTCATAATACATAGTCTATACCTTAAGGTGGCATGCCCAGAGGTGTAGAATAACCCAGACATTTAATGTGATAAAAATCAACCCCATAATATATATTAGTCTATATCTTAAGGTGGCACACCCAGAGGTGTAGAATAACCCAGAGATTTCAATGTCATAACAATCAACCTCATATCACATAGTCTGTACCTTAAGGTGGCACGGCCAGAGGTGTAGAATAATCCAGAGATTTGAATGTGACAAAAGTCAACCTCATAATACATAGTCTATACCTTAAGGTGGCACGCCCAGAGGTGTAGAATAACCCAGACATTTAATGTGATAAAAATCAACCCCATAATATATATTAGTCTATACCTTAAGGTGGCACACCCAGAGGTGTAGAATAACCCAGAGATTTCAATGTCATAAAAATCAACCTCATAATACATAGTCTATACCTTAAGGTGGCACGCCCAGAGGTGTAGAATAACCCAGACATTTAATGTGATAAAAATCAACCCCATAATATATATTAGTCTATACCTTAAGGTGGCACGCCCAGAGGTATAGAGTAACCCAGAGATTTCGGTGTCATAAAAATCAACCTCATAACACAGTCTGTACCTTAAGGCGGCACGCCCAGAGGTGTGGAATAACCCAGAGATTTCAATGTGATAGAAATTACCCGATAATATGTAGTCTGTGCCTTAAGGCAGCAGAACCAACATTATAAAATAACCCAGAGATTTTAAACCTGTAACAATCAGCCCCATAATATACATAGTCATTGCTTTAATGTAGCATGCCCACAGGTATAGAATAAGCCGAGAATTTCAGTGCTACTAAATCTGTCACATTCTGTCTGTCTCCAATGGCAGAATGCCCAGAGGTACCGGTAGAGAATGTCAGAGAGATTTCCATACCACACCAATATTAATGAGTCTATTTTGTACATAGCAACTCTTGATTACAAAGGTTTGGTTCTACTGATGGCAAAGATCAATGATGATGATTTTCTGCTTGGGGGTCAAGGCCTGGCAATTGAGTTCTGCATCTTCTGCTTGGCATTAAGAGTAAGTTACCAACCATTCAGTTAGACTTATGAGAAACCTACACAAAATGAAAATATTCAAACAATTATAGAAATGTAATTGCACCTAATTTTTTTAATGTTAACTTAGAGGTTGGTCATCAAGGCTTATAGCCTTATAATTCGCAATCAAGAAAACCTAAACAGTTTTTTCTTTTACATTGAGTTGCATCATTTAATTTGTAACTCGTAAAAAGCATAGGTGGGTGGCCAGCTGGTAGAGAAATAAGGGTAGAATATTAAGATGTTTTGAAATCTAGAGTTTCTGACAGCGATGGTTTACCTGTACAGTATATTGTAATCATGTTATAATAGTAGCTTGTTCAGTGATAGAGTCATTCATGGTCAGCATGTGATCAACTAAAATTGTCATTACAGGTACTGTTGTTGACACAAGTTACTAAACTTGTTTGCACTGACTCAATAATTGGTTGTCTGGCTTGTGTCAGTTGTAATAAGGAACTGCATTTTTTGATGAATGTGCAATTTCTTTTATTTCACCCAGGCTTGTGATTGTGATCTAGGCAAGCATGAAGTATGCCTCGAGCACTTTCTTTCAACCAAGGCAAACATTGGCGGGTATGTTACATTGAAATCTAACATGACATTTCAGCTAAATTGTATTTTCTACTTTAATTTCAGTTGCTGAAAAAAAATTTTTTTTTTTTTTCAAATTGACAATTTCTAAATTTGGCTGGTAATTAATTTTAATTTGTACTTTAAGCTTTAAAGGATTGCGAGATGATTTGATGTGCATCCTTGATGAGGAACTGTCTTCCATGTGTCTGTGTGCCTTGCACTGTGAAATGAGGAACACAGAGCAACTCCTGAAGAGTGTAGGGTTGCTGGCCTATGAGATTGGGTCACTTCATGAGTGCAATGAAAAGCTTTCTGAGTATGGTCCAGCTAACTTCAAGGCTGATCGTATTACTGTGAAGCTAAGACCTGGACAGCAGACAGCTCCTGGACGAAACAATGTGTCGTTTTCTTCTTGTTCAGGCTTGTGTAAAATCATGAACTCAAAATTTGCTCTTTTTTTACAACAAAATGTTGGCTTTCACTTCTAGCAGATTTTTTTTGGCGTTGCATTTTGTTACTTTGCTGCATCTTGAGGAGGAAACACATCTCCTTTTCATCTTTCATTTACACTTGCCGCTAGATTGGAAGCACACTCTGATGAACAACCTTGTGTTCCCTTTTTTATGTTTATCTTTCCGTGTTTTCAGGAAGCACAGAACGACAGATTTTGGCCTCAATAGAAGACATTGTAGAAAAGTCTTTGCCTCTAAGAAAGCTAACCACCCATTTCCAGGACCCTGAGGCAGCAAAACAATGCATCCTAAACAAAATATCAATTTGTGAGGCACGGCATAAGGTAACTGTTCTCCCTGCCCTGTTCTGATATTCAACACAGAGACCACATTTGGATGAAATAGTCTAAATATTGCAATTGTTCTAGAGAATGATTAACATGCTCAAACTGGTTTAAAAAAAGTTTCCTCAACGTTAGGTTTGTAAATGGTCTGTAATTAATAATTATTATCATTTGATGCATTTTTTCTCCCTTGCCATTGGCCGAGAGCCCATCACATTGCCTGCAAATAACTGCCTACAAATAAAAACGGTCTGCTCATCCGTAGTGCTGCCTAAAAGTATTTTGCTGCAAATATTCTGCTCATGCGTAATTGAAACCACCTTTTCAAGTGAAAAATGGCAGAGAGCTTCCCTGAACTGTAAGAAGGGAGTGCTTGAAATATGAAAACAAACTTGGTGATTGAATGATAAAACAAATATATATATATGTAACTTGGTTATCGCAAAATGTTGTGATTTACAAGTGCATACAGTGCACTTGGCTGCTGTTTTTGTGCTCTTTTTATGCGAACTGCTATGTTGGCCTTGCCCTTTTAGATTTTTTTCTGAAAACTAGATTACCTTTATTTGTCAGTATTTCAGGGAATTGTTGGACAGTGGCATTTTTGTACGTGACTTTGGCACAAGACTGGAAGAGATTGACTTGACAAACTCAGGTATTGCAGTAGAATTGGAGCTGAGAATTTACTAATGTGATATATATAATTATAAATACACTTGTGTATATACAGGGGTGAGAAAGGAGATAGAAGTCCGAATGAAACATTGGACAGAAAAGCAAGAGGAAATTGAGAGTCAATTTAAAAAGCTCTACAAGGCCACACACAGCCATGCAAAGTCCGCCGTAATGGAAGGAAGTCCCAAAAAAACAGAAAACAGCAATGAAGAGCTTAGTCGCTATGCAGGTTCATTAACAAAGGAATTTTTAATCAAGGTTAGGTCCATTGCATTTCTCCACTTGCCAAACTTAGATTTATTTGTCTGGTATTTCTTTAAGTACAAATTTCTGTGTGTAGGTCATCTTCTGATAATTATTTGATGATTATTTCTGGTAGGTCTGTTAATGTCCAAAGTTTTACACTTGGGAAATTTAGCAGCCCTATATTAAGCATTCACTGGCCAGTCAATCAGTGATCAGTTGTCAATGTCCTTGAAATTGCACTACTCAAAATTGCTAAACATTTGCACCTTGTCCACCAGTCCTCTGTTACTTTAGTATTTTTTGTAGACAGTCATTGAATACAAAGTCTTGGATCAAATGGTCACTGACATGGGGGTTTCAATAAGTTGATCGCATAACTCCTTAGAGTAGGGGCCTGATTGCAGTAAAGTTCTTGAAATTCAGGTGAATTACATGTACACATAATTTCATCACCTTTTAATAGAACCTATGTTAAATAAGGATTTCTCGATGAGATTTATTGGCATTTAAGGCAGTAGGGAGAATACTAAGAAATTGCTTCCTTTGGGTACTGAACTGGGTTTCAGAAAATGGAATGAAATACCAATCTTGTCTATTTTGACTGCCTGCATGCACATCCCTTCTTACTATGTTTATGTGATTTGTCACCATTTCTCTAAGTTTTTGAATTGCTTACAGGTGTGTTCACAGTGGAAAGAAATTGCATACATCACAAGAGATGGTGAATTCAAAGAAAATGAAGAACATCTCATTGACATTTTTGATGTCCAGGTTTGTTCTTTTAATTCTTTGTTACTCACTTAACGCGAGTTATCTTACCATGGTTGCACTACAGTGTTTTATTTTATTGTATCAAACCCATTGTCCCCATGATGACACCGAAATGATAAAACATTTATTATGTTAATAGTATTTGGCAGGCAACTTTTAAAGTATGTTTTCTCTTTCAGTGCAAAGAGTGGGGTTTCCTTCTTTTGGAAATGTTTGGGACAAGTCTTGGCACAGGTGATTACGGCCACCTCACTGTGGAACGTGTGCCAATGCTTTTTAGGATACATCGCTCCTTGAATCAGTTGTCCAACCAGGGTTTTGAAGCTGCACACAAGCTTCAAAGGCAGCTCTATGCCAAAGCAACCTCACACGACTCTTCAGGCAACACTTCCTCGTGTAAGTTGGTTTCGTGTTCTGTAACAAGTCATACATGATTTGCTATTTAACAATTAGACCCGTAGCCCGAAAGGGCTTTGGGCCAATAGCCCATGAGGCGAAGCCAAATGGGCTATTGACCAGTGGCCCTTGAGGGCAAAGGGTCTAATTGTTTTAGTATCACCCAACTAGTCAGACAGAAAAGGCAATACTAAAGTTAGCAAATGCAAGTTGAAAAAATACACATTTGGGAATAAAACAAACGAAAGAGTCACGCTCGATTGCGCCAATTTCGCTACTCGATTACTATTGCTAATAGTCAAACAGTAGCGCAGCCAATTAAATTGCAGGATTTGCATCAGTCCACTAGTTGGGTGATACTAATAGCCATTAGACATTTTAATTTTTAGTTGCTCTTCCATTTCTGGTAATCCCCACTCGAAATAACAAAAAAGAGCAATTAGTAACTGTAACATATAAAAATCATACTCGGACAAAGTGTGGTTGTGTCCTCTGTTCATCACACTAAAGCAATCAAGTAACATATTGATGACATAACAATTAAATTCTTGTATTGTAATTTGACACCATCGACAGTTTCCCTTATGACTGTGGTTAATAATTGGAATTAAGTTAATGACAAGTGTAATATTTTTTACTCTGTAGTAAATGAAATGATTAATCACATTTTTTTCTGTTCCAGTGGACCAAATCTTAACTCATCTGTACACAGAGATGCTTCTTGACATGAGACTTGCATTTAGAGAGGCTGTACGTTGTATTTCTAAAGGTAGGGTAATTAGATGCAGCTGCTGTTCCCAAATTTTATCAGCGAAATTTGCAAGTGAACTTTATGCAGTGAACAATGCTGTGAACTGTTGTTTAATAAATAGGAATAAAAAGGTTATCAACAATATTATTACATGTACCTTAGCTTAAAAGTAAGAAATCAACCCTGTAATACATTGGGTGTACTTAAATGCCTAGGAAACACATCAGCTCTTGTATCTAGATAAGTTTTGTTTTTGTTTCGTTTTGTGTTTTCACCAACAACTTTGCTGCTTTTTATGACACAATACAATTTATTTGTCTACGCAATGTTTTTTGTAACTGATATTAATTTTTGCCCTTGGAAAGATCAATCAGTAACTTTCTTTTTTTGTACATCTTTTCCCCACAGGAGAGCTCTTCTACTATAGAGGTTGTGGTTGGAAAGCGAAGAGGATGAACTGGACAGAAGAAGACAAAGCCTGGATTTGCAAAATGGATGAGCTATTTAGCAATCTGTTTGGGCCAGTTTATTGTCTTTATGGGTACACAGAGACAAAGCACTGTGAGGTTGAACCAGGGCAGTTTCCATTAATACAGTATAATCATGAAAAGTGGGAAAAAGAGTGGAATGAAACTAACTGTGGCAACACCAGCACTGCAACAGGAGCACCTCAGCACAGTGGCACCACCAGCAGAACAACAACAGCACCTCAGCACAGTGGCAACACCAGCACTGTGAAAACAGCACCTCAGCACAGTGGCAACACCAGCACTGCGAAAGCAGCACCTCAGCACAGTGGCACCACAAGCAGTGCAACAACAGCACCTCAGCACAGTGGCACCACCAGCAGTGCAATAACAGCACCTTAGCACATTGGCAACACCAGTACTGCGAAAACAGCACCTCAGCACAGTGGCACCGCCAGCAGTGCAACAACAGCACCTCAGCACAGTGGCAACACCAGCACTGCGAAAGCAGCACCTCAGCACAGTGGCACCACCAGCAGTGCAACAACAGCACCTCAGCACAGTGGCAACACCAGCACTGCGAAAGCAGCACCTCAGCACAGTGGCAACACCAGCAGTGCAACAACAGCACCTCAGCACAGTGGCACCACCAGCAGTGCAACAACAGCACCTCAACACAGTGGCAACACCGGCATTGCAAAAACAGCACCTCAGCCCAGTGGCAACACCAGCACTGTGACTACCTGGATTGCATCTCAAGAAAATACTTCTTTTCTAAAATGCATGTTTCAGGATAACTACAGTAATTCTTGAGTGCTCGTTAGCTAATTTTCATTGTCAAGAACTGATCGAACACATGAATTTATAATTTTATGCCATGCATCAACGAGCAAGAGTGCACAATTTGAAAAATTTATTTCCATGAACAACAAATTGACATCAGTTTTCAATGTGGCAATGAATTTTGTCATAATATTGTCAAAGTTGTCTGTGGACCCACTAGGGGATCCACAGCTACTTTGACAATGTTATGAAAAAATTCTTGAAGATTAACAGAAAAGGCACATGGAAAACTGGCATCAATTTGTTAGTTTTACTCATGGATGTTTCATCAGTGTCAAAAGTTTCCATAGGGTTATTTTCATCATGTAGACTGATTGGTTAAGGTCAATTGGCATTACTATAGGTGTTTGAATTACACATCCATTGGTAGACTGATTTTTAATAAATTATTTCAAAACTAAAAACAGCAATGCATGGATATGATTAATTTCTGCCCCAAAATTGGGTTTGAAAATAATCAGGAATAAATTGAAACTGAAAAAAAAAAAGAGAAATCTGCTACTACCTAATATGTTGAATTCTGACGTTTCCCTATTGTCGTGTTTTCTTTTTTTTTCAGTTTCCTCTTGCTGTGATTCACACTGCCATGCCTCCCTGCAGAAGTTGAGCATTTTCTATATAAATAATGTTGATAATCTGATGCCATCCCCATAAAATGTTTTTTCTTTCTCTCGCAAAAGGGAATTGGTTTGTCGGTTAAACAAATGGTAATTATAAAGCTGCCAAAAGAAGTATTGCCAAGGTAGTAAACAAACCATTTAGCAAGCCTTTTTTTCTCTGAGGCTGCCAAAATTGGATATGCCAGGTAATGAGAAATTACATTTTGTAGGGATGGCCTAAAATTAAAAAAGCTGGTTGATGCAGAATTTAGTAAATTGCACTGGTAGAAATAGTTCAAACTGATTTGCTGGAGCCTGCTGTACACCCACTTATTGCTTGCTGCACAATGGGGAAAGTGGGGAGCACACCCTAACTGTTAAACAACAAATTGCTATGGCTTTGATTTAACTACATGTTCACTGTATTCTATATCACTACAAAACAGTTCTGGATTGACTTGCCATTCCAGCAAAAAGAACAAGAATTTCACCCAGACTTGTGAAAGAGTGTTGAAGAGATCTCTTTCCACTGAACAAAACAGTATTGCATGATTTAGTTATTCAGTGGAACCCCATCTTAGAGTAAGCTTGTACAGCCACCTCCTTACAGTGTATTACCTCCACAAATGGCTGTCAAACTACACTACACTTTGGGTGGCTCAATAATATTGTAGATGGATTATCGAGGTTCCACTGAACATTAAGTCATGCTTTAAAAATAATTTAATCATAGGTGGTTTATTTACTTGCATGTAACAACATAAACATTTTTTCATTTGTTGCTAAATATTATTGTCCCTATATATCTGTATCAAAACTTCATACCTATCAACAGAAGTCACAATGTGATTAACATCCACATGTTTCTGGTTGGAACTAAATACTGGTACATCTCTGTTACCTCAGAAGCTACTGAAAATCAACTATGTTATAATTATTAAAAATTACATTTTTCTATTTTTCATTCTCATAACCATCTGGCCATGCTCAGTGTAGGTGTACAAATTTGGCCACCATATAATTTCAATCTCCCTTGTTGCACGTCCCTCTCCATACCCAACAACCAGCGATGACTTTGATGAAGGCCTCTTTCTTTTATTACCTGGCACATGGGCACGTTGTTTAGCTCGTGCAATTTCCTCCGCTGCAGATAATGTAGAAAATTGATTGCCCTCATCACAGGATTCATTGCCAGCAAACAGCACTTCAGTATTGATGTTTGCTATAGTTTGCTCTTCCAAGACATCCAGTAGTGTCTCCAAGTTGAAAATTTTGTATGATATTTTCAGGGTGGCACCCTTGTAGCTTGGCTGTGCCTTGTGACAAACTTTTTTATGGAGTTCACTTGGACTCCCATTTGCCCAATAAAGTACTCAAAGTATGGTTTTGGTACTTGGTGGGAGTCAAGTTTCACCCATCTGCCTGTAGGGAAAATGTCATGTTAGCTACACAAACAAAGGCGACCCAGACAATACCAACTAAAGAATGCACCATTGAGGTGGGCAATTGTCTGGTTCTCATTTAGTCGAAAAACTTGACGGCCAACAAAATATAAATATGTACATATGTTTGACTTTTAATCAGGGGCTACTGTGGAGGGAAACACGAAAAATTCCAGAGCTGCGTTACTTCCACATGACCCAGGTTCAAAACGTGAATAAGTGCATGTGCGTCAGAAATGTATCCAAATACTGACAGTCCCCCTGGCTTGAGCTCTTGTCAAGATTGGCCTAAATGATTCAAAAAATCTTTCGATGAAACGAAAAATTCACCTGGTAATCGAGGGTGAAATGTTGAGTTCATCCTCTCGGTTAACCCTGCCAACCACGTTTGGTAGCCGCTTTGATGACAAGCGCCCAGTGACTTTTCTGGAGTGAATTGGAATATTTCTCCCTTATCATCTTTGAACACAGGAACAAGGGAATCCTCATCGGTACAGTCGTGTCTTTCACGGACATGCTTCTTCAGCGAATACAACGTTTTAAAAACTTTATCGCAAAGTGGGCAAGTGACGGAAAAGGTAGTCATCTTTACATGTAAGCTCTGAAAACGCATTGAGTCTGGGTAAGCCGCGATCTTAACGCTTACGGGCGCAAGGCGACTGTGCGCTGCTAAGATTTTGCGCTTTTCTTCATCAGGAATAATCCCGGAATGTAACCCCAATTTTATTATTTTATGTTATTCGCAGTTTGAATTATTTCATTTTGAGGAAAATTTTCGGTTTATTTCTCATTTGATGGCGAAGCAAAACCATCGCAACAATCGCCGGATGTGTATTAAACAGGCGACGTCACAACCCAGGCACCGCGACAAATTGGATTGAAATTGCAGCCAAACAGCGCCGCTTGTGTAAACGGGCCTTTAGGCATTTGTGAAGAAGAGCCGCTAGTTTGATTTCTTATCCCCTTATCGCTCTCACAAGTTCTAAGCAAGAGTCGTCAGTGTACGTTCAACTTAGCGGACCAAATGCAAAACAGTTGCAGTTTTCTATCAAAATAATGCTTCTCAACTTTCATGAAAACGAAGCGTTGACGTGTGACTGACGAATAACATTCGTTTATTACCGGCCGCAGGAGAATCCTACTGTGAGCTCTGTCAAAGCCTTCCATTGTCTTATAGCCGGTAGGGTTCAAAGATCGGTCATTTCAGATGACCGAACTTTCCGTATCTATGACCTGCGGCTCCTCATGATTGGCTGCCATGTTGGAGGGCATACTCTTGCCCTCCAACATGGAGGCCAAAACTACTTTTAGCTTATACCTTGTTAAATGTTTGATAGTTAAGTTCAGATGTGCCATAAATGTTACCACATCATCTTTACAACATTTTCCTTGAAGTTAAAGTGCAAAATTTGTGTCAGAAAATGGTAATATATAATTTTAAAAAATCAAATTTTGGTCACGTAACCAACTACAGACTTTCTCATTTTAAGCAAATGATGCGGGTTTGAAAAACCAAATCACTATTATTTTGTTTAAGAGATGACCCACTAATAGCGTTTTGAAGACAAAATCATGTAACTTTCATTTTCATAAAAACAATATCACATGACCTCTTAGTGCAAGTAGCCTATACCTATTGAATAAGTGCCAGCACTCCCATTTGCCCTTTCAATGTTGAAAAAATAGTCAAACCCAAACTTGTGTTACAGTGTAGATTAAAGTGTTTTGTCAACATTGCACAGGGGTGGGGAAGGGCAAGTCTCTCGCTAATTGTAACAAATTGCACGGTTTACAGCAGTTTACAACTGCTTTATAAAGAAAAGTTAAAAGAAGTTTTTTTATACATGTATTCCAGGGTTAAGCATTTGTAAACCGATGGAAATTTGTGGCAGACAAGTTATAAGTATACCAAAAGATGTCATCTTGAACAGTTTTGTATCCCGATTCCAATTCCTTAAACACTGCATCTATTTTGCTTTTTTAGACTCACTGTTGGATTCCTCTAATACCGGTACACCTTCCTCAACTCAAGAGAGTAAGCATTGTTGATATGATTATCTTCGATATTAACATGCCAGTCGAAAAACTTCCCACCAATTAATAAAAAGGTCAAAAAGTAGATTAATATGAATCATATCCATGGTCATACAAAGTGAATTGATATATGTATTCTCTCTAAATCTAATTTCAAGAATGTAATTAATAAATGAAAGTGAAGAGTGATCATCGCAGTAAATTTTCCAATTTAAGCAATTGGAAAGAAGCCTGAAAAAAATCAGCGCTTCAACGGGATTCAAACCCGTAACCTCCGCGATACCGTTGCGATGCTCTACCAACTGAGCTATGAAGCCACACATTGGGAGCGAGGTCAATTTATTGAGTTCATACATGTATCTTCCTGTGCAGTGAGATGATGTAAAGTATATGTGAAATAATTCATATTTATACTGCGGTAGTAAATGAAAGTGAAGAGTGATTATCACAAAAATTTTCCAATTTAAGAAATTGGAAAAAAGCCTGAAAAAAAAACAGGGATTCAAAGGGATTCGAACCTGTGACCTCCATGATACCGGTGCGATGCTCTACCAACTGAGCTATGAAGCCACACATTGGGAGTGAGGTCACTTTATTGAGTTCATATCTTCCCGTGCATCTCACTTCACTTTCATCTACTGCCGCAGTACAAATATGAATTATTTCGTATATACTTCAGAATGTAATTAAATATTGGTCAAGAATGTAATTAACAAATGACAGTGAAGAGTGATCACCGCAGTAAATTTTCCAATTTAAGCAATTGGAAAGAAGAAGCCTGAAAAAAATCAGCGCTTCAACGGGATTCAAACCCATAACCTCCGCGACACCGGTGCGATGCTCTACCAACTGAGCTATGAAGCCACACATTGGGAGCGAGGTCAATTTATTGAGTTCATATCTTCCTGTGCATCTCACTTCACTTTCATCTACTACCGCAGTACAAATATGAATTATTTTGTATATACTTCACAATGTAATTAAATATTGGTCAGAACTATCATACACTGGAGCACATTTTACAGTTACCCAGTAGATTTATGACTATTCCACTACCAAACACTCAAACTACCCTCTCCTTTTACAAATTCACAATTGAATCCTGTAAGTCCCCAATCTCTAATCCCTTCTCATAATCCATGTGTGATTTGAGCAACTATTTATTATTCTTAAAATAAACAGCTCTTGACCATGTTATAAATTAAAGGTACATATAGCATATACTATCAAGGTCAAAACAGAAAGTCAAACACTATAAACAAAACCTCACTGGAAAGTTACAAAACTTAAATCCAAATTCTGGCTTATCCTGGGTTAGTTTAATCAGTTTATACTATCTAGTCCAGATGCTTCACTTTCAACCTTAGCTAAATTTATAAAAAATATTTTTTTCATCTTTATAGATCACTATCACTCTAGGCAGCATGCCAGACGTAAGTACTTCATAAGATAAAAGAAATGTCCATGTTGAACACAAATTACAACATATAATAATAAATACAGTTGATCTTCCCATAAACAAAAAATGCAAAATGTCAAGCCTAGGTGAGCGCTTATGGGAAGTGGAAAATTGTGCATCAAGTGCTAGATTTTTTCTTGAAATTAACTTTTCATTTATGTGAAAAGTCAATTTCAAGAAAAAATCTGGTACTTCGCATTGTGAAACACTGGAACACCTTATTATCCAATTCACACTCTATCATCTGTCCGCATTGGTCACTTATGGGAGGTTATAAACAAAAGAAAATTTGTGACCTTCCATGGGAAAACATACACTAACGCTTTACCGTTAAACAGTCACGAAAAACGTTTGTAAACGGATACTAAAGGGCTAACTCAAGCGTTTAAACGGTTTCCATAACTGTTTAAACAGATAGCAAAAAAAAATTAAACAGTTGACCAAAGTCCAAAAACGGATAGCTGAAAGCGTTAAACGGTGACCCGAAAAAATAAATGGTTAGCTCAAAACGTTAAGCGGTTGCTATCCGTTTAAAACAAATTGTCATCCATTCAAAAAAAATTGTCATCCGTTCGAACAGCTCGAGCTATCCGTTCAGAAGTACAAAATGCCATCCATCAGAAAAATTGGTCAACCATTCTAACGAACGACTTTGCCAAAAAACAACTTTCCAGATAGTATCCGCACACGTCACGAACTTTGTAAACACGCATTCTGGAATTCCGCAGCATAAACATGAATGAGAATAGTGACGGTTTTTTCTGCTCCTTAGTCATCTTTGCTTTTATAACATTCGATTACGCATTATTTTTAGTCAGAACTTAAGTTTTATTCAACAAGTTTCCCGAAAATTTTGATCTTTGACAGTATGCAAATATCAAGCGCTTTTGAATTGAGTAGATGATATCTCCCGTGGGAATACGGTGTTGGCTTGTTTGTAGCCTGCGCCGGGAAAAAACACAGAATATATTTATTGCTGTGCAAAAGAGGTCTTCACTGCCATCATCTTCATTCATCATTTCCCTCATTTTTCCGGGAAAAATCTTTTGACTCGGCAGGGCCTTGAAATCAAACTTCACTGCAGCTTAACAGACCTTTGCGTTTCGCACATTCGCTTTGACACTCACAAGTTATGTTATTGTAAGGCGTTGTTTGTCTTTGATTATGCGCTGTGAATTCGAGTGCCTGAATTCAATGCTGAAGTAACACCAAGAATGCGTGAAACTCTGCCTTCAGTGGCTGCGTATTTTTTAAAATGTTTAAATCTTGGGTTCACTAACTTTAAGTGAGTTGTAGAAAATCAACGCACCCAACAAATATTAACACGCGCTTCTTTGTTTACTACAATAAAACATTATTTTGCTCGCACTCAAAGGAACGAGAATCACTGGCACTTCGGGAAAATTTTCGTCTCTAGAACTAGTGCTTTTAGTTCAATAGAATGGGGAAAGTGTCACCTACTACATGTACATACGCAGTGTTTTGACGAGCGAGATTCCGAAAGCCATTGTGTTACGCATTGTCGAGTTGTGAACGCAGACGTCTTGTGTGTATGACGATCAACAATTCAAAACCATAACATGGGAACCAAGACAGCGTTATCTCAAGAGAAGTGCATCGTACTGAACAAGAAAGATCGATGGCAGAATCACGGTCAGAATGAATGGCTTCACCAGCTCTCAAAACTATACGTTTGTACAAACGGGTATTTTAAGTTTTTTGTCGTTTGTCCAAGGATGCGACAATTACTCGCATTCTATAAACACGGACAAGTTGGAACTAAAATAAAATATTGCCTGCAGTTTACGTTCTGCGACTATCGAGCGATCGTTTGCTTGATAGTTCTGCTCGCAGGGTTAACTTTAAAAAGCTGCTAGTTTTCTTTTTAAACGGATAAGCAAACCATTTTCCCTAGATTGTTCAACGGATGAGCAAACCGTTTAAACGTTTTTTGCTAAAGCGTTAAACGGATGCAAATTTTCTTAAACGGATAAGTGAACTGTTTAAATGTTTTCACTAAAGCGTTAAACGGATGCAAATTTTTTTAAACGGATAAGCAAAGCGTTTAAATGCTTGTATGAACCGTTTAAACGGATATAAACGGATTGTAAACGGTTTTGTCGTATAAATGGAAAAGCGTTAGTGTCCGTTTTCCCAAAGAAGGTCACATTTTACAAAATTATCTTCAATGATTACTTCTACACTTGTTACTCCTACTTAAAATATTAAATGGCCACACTCAGTTTAAATGAACCTTCTAGATAATAGACTCGATATAACGCCACCATTGAACTTTTTCTAGATCACAGACCACAACCCTACACATCCCACCACCATCAACATCAACACAGTAAGTATGCACTTATTTTCATTACAAAGTTTAGCAGAAATAGTCATTACTTGCTATAAATGTTAATTTATGACTTTCAGCATAGTAGTTTTAACCACATGTAACTTACACATGTTCTACATGTACTACACAAGACCCCAAAATAACAAATGTATTTAAATCTGTTTTTAGACCACAATCATGCAGCAGCTGTAAACGCACTATCACAACGTAAGTAGTAACATACTGTAGTGTCATTTTTTACTTCATCATGACTACTGTTTTGACTGTCATTCAATTGACAAATGAACAACATCTTAG
Organism: Micromussa lordhowensis; assembly: GCA_964020085.1. Taxonomy (NCBI): domain Eukaryota; kingdom Metazoa; phylum Cnidaria; class Anthozoa; order Scleractinia; family Lobophylliidae; genus Micromussa; species Micromussa lordhowensis. The sequence goes on from OZ026595.1 coordinate 31,462,458, forward strand.
TACATTCAATAGTTTGCATCATAAGAGCTGCAATACTTGCACACAAATAAACCTTGTAGCATTGATATTGCATATTCTTTGCATAAACATAATGACAGCACTTATCTTTTAGGAAATCTTACAATAAACTGCACTAATTACTGGAATTACCAATACACATGGATGAATAATGACCTCTTAAGCTTAAGAGGACAAATACACATGCTCCATCCGGCAACCATAACAAGAACCCAGGTAACATGCCCCAGACTTGAAATATATCAATACTTGATATTTACATGTACTTCCGATTTTTAAGCAGTCAAAACATAAATTATATCTAAAATAAATTTGATTGACTGAAAACTAAAAATATATTTTTCCTTTAGATTCCAACCTCTGATGCTCAAAATCTTGCAACACTTGCGAACAAGTGCAAAAGGGTAAGTACATTAGTTGAGTATCACAAAAACGGAGACTCTGAAAACTCAGACCTGACCTCAGACCCTGAAAACTCCTCGATTGTTTAAAAAAATGCATTTTTTCTAAAAAGATTTACATTGTAAACTCATCTCAGTTCTTATCACCTAATGTTTTATGGTCACGCAATGTTCATAGGGATCACGAAAACTCAGACCCCAAAAACTGGGACCCCGAGAACTCAGACCTCGAAAACTCAGACCTCTCAATTTTGTTTAAAAAAAGATTTACATTGTTTTGAAAAAGATTTACACTATAAACTCATCTCAACTTTACCACCTAAAATGTTTTATTGTCACACAATGTTCATAGATAGAATTGAGATGTTTACCTTTTCCAGTTTAAAAGTCACTGTGATGTCCGGTGGATATAAAACTGACTTTAATTTGAACAACATTATATCGAATTCGGTAAAAAATTCGCCAGCAAATGTCATCAAAGTATTGGCTGCTACTCCTATCCATATGAAAAAGATCTCCATTAGTTCAAACAGGTGAGGTTATCCTTTCAAAACAAAAAAATTACGTATTTAAATAGCTGAGGTTATTATTTGAATTCAAACAGCTAAAGTTAAGCATTCCAAAAAGCTAATGATCTGTTCAAACAGCCGAGAGGTTATCTATTTAAATAACACTGCAGTGGTTCAAACAGCTGTTACCCATTTGAAAAAAAAAGTACTCAACTGTTCAAACAACTGCTGCTGTTACATGTACATTTACGCATGCGTGACATCATCCATTTAAAGTTCTTTTTCGCGATTTCAATGATCTAGCATCATCCATCAAAATTTTTCCATGACCATTCAAACAGTATTTGAAACAATTTCAGACAGCTGTCTCATCTCATCTATTTGCTAGCTTTGTGTTAAGCATTTGTTAATCATTTATTTTGACCATTGAAGACAGATATCAGTTAGTGTACATCTTCCCACCAGAGTCACGTACATGTATACCTAGGGAGCATGTACTGATCATATGACGTCAACTGTTTCTAATTCAAATCTTGAGCTCCAAGACAAATACATACAGAAATAATTTTGTTCACATGCAGATTACCTTGCTCTCGGGGTCATTCATTCATGCAAATGGCTGTTGAGAAACCCAATCCACTCGTCTTCAGTTACGAATTTCAAGAAATATTTAATCCTGGTATATTTACTGAATTAACTGAGCATACTGAAAGTAAAATGATAATTTTTACAAGTGGACCCTTGCAAAGCTTAAGACCCTTTTTTCTAAATTTTGCATACAGTCAGTAAGGATGTGGACGTGCCTGACGTCCACCAAAACTTGAGTTTTGTCTAGACACTTTTGCACTAAAGGTTGAACATGAAATTTCATAAATTACCACTTCATTGGACAGCATTACCGCCCAGTGCTTTGAGACATCTCTTTCCCCAAGTGACTTAATGAGCAGAAGAGGCAGCTAAAATTCAGGCTATAAATAGATAGATAGTTTTATTTGAAAAATATCTAGCAGCCAAAAGGCTATATTGCATGATTATTTACAAAATAAATAAGAAAAAAAAAACTATATAACTATTGCAGGCTATATTTAAAAGATTATAAAACTATTGGCTTTTCGCACTCATCTACTTGACGTATTGAAGGAATAAAAGTGTTCATGTAGTGTTTTGTACAGATAACAGGGCGCTTACACTGCTGCTACTTATATAAATCAAAGTGCTCTGTGAGCAAACTCGTGAAGCGAACAAACGAATTCAAATATTTTTTTTGGATTATGTTTAATATTATTTGGTTTTGGGAATATTGTGGCTGATTTTCATATTTAGAGTACGAGGAAATTAACCAACGGAAAATCCTCGTATAGACTCGAGCCCGCTGAGTTGTCCGAGGTTTTATAGTTGATACTAATAAGAATGTTTATTTTTTTTTCGCTTTCTGCACCTGATGTTGACATAGCTCAGTGGTACTGCGTACCTCTGCCGTTCAAGTGTACCGCGATTGACTCCGGGTGTAGGCTGAATTTTTTCCTTTTTTTCTTTATTTTTAGAGATACAGAAACTAATTGCTCTGTGTTTATATCATTTCGCTCGTTATATGCCCATTTACCATACCATAAAACCGTACTTCTTCCGCTTTTTTGTAAAATCCACACGAATTTGGCATCCAGTGAGAACTTGTGCTGCTCATCGATTTTACGATTCTCGATGTTCTCATTTTCGGTAGACGAGCCTTCTTTAACTTATATCTTTTAATTTAGACCTTTAAAACAGCTTATTTTAAAACTCTTTCTAGTCCGACCCTGTAAATTTCAGATACTGAAGTCTGATGACTTAAATCGTGACAGAAAATTTGCGTTACATCTGCTTTTCACCAAATTTGGACAGTGAAATGACCTAATAATTATCCACTCACAGGCCAATTTTCAGCTCTTTTCGTGCTATCCCCCCCTCGGGAGAAGTTTGCCAATCTGACAAATTAGTATGCATTTGGCCGTAATGGCGGACATCGCGAAGAAATGTTTAATTTGGCCAAGAATTGGGCCAAATCTTTCGGAAATGGAATTCAGGACATTTGTAAGGCTAGTGTAAGTATTTTTGGAACCATTCGCTGGCTGGTAAGGCTGAAATTATCCAGAAACAAGAGTTTGTTTGCGTACGTGCAGCGGCCCACGTTGAATAAATTATCGGCTTGTTTTCGCCTTGTCATGCCTGTCTGCTTTGTTTTTCGTTTCGCTCTCTTATGTAGCACTCAGAAGTAGTTTTTTCGTCTAAATTACTTTAGAAAAGTTCGAAAAAGATTTTTCCATTCAAGTTTCAGCTGTTAAACGATATTTGTGGATTTTGTGGACCAAAACGGCTTTCGTGTGTTCGCCCGTGTTTTTTGGTTGCTACGGGTTACCGCCCTAATCAAGTTTACTCAAACACTTGAGCGAGATACAAAAGATAAAATTCTAATTCCGTCTGGTTTTGTTCGATTTTGCTGAAATTTTAACATGATGAAGCTGGATTGATAAGGAATAGATTTTACTTCTGCCGATGTGTGGTATTTGTCAATGCGAAAGTGATATTTTGCTTCGAAGCCAGAGTTCGAATGGAATTTTGCGTAACGCGTGGGTTTCGATGTGACATTGTAATCCGAGATTTATTTTTATCTCAAAGAACAAAATAGCTGAGAAAGGTCATATTCTTGACCTTTCAAACGAATATAAATTTACACATGTCCCGCAATGACTTTTTAGTGAAAAAACATGATTTTTGACGAAACGGTGAATCTCGAATTTTTTTCGCGGCAAAAATCGAACAAGAAAGTGTTAAAGATAGACAGCAATTTAAAAGTAAGCTGCGAGCGTACCTCATTTGCATAAAGTTTACAGCCCATCGATCGAGCGACACATTTGTCCACAACTCACGATAACTCGTGCTGCGCATGCGCTTCACGAGTTAAAAATGAGTACAATCTAAGTAGTCATATTGTGATACCAGAAACAAAAAACTATAATATCTAAAAGCTTCCTATGGAATCCTCCCCCCAAAACAAATGCTCAACGGTCAATTATTTCCATCCTGCCCATACAACTTGCAAAGGAACTTGTTCAGAGGCTAAAAATATTTCCATTCCGAGTGACTTCCTTTTACTATGAAGTCATTACCACCATGAAACATAGTGCATTAGACAGTGATTACTCTGTTTTATTACATGTAACTATAAATAAACAAACTATCTTGTATCCATTTATAGATTAGCAAACAAATTTACCAAGATTTAAAGCACCAAATGTTGTACTGGCAACATGTAAATCCATTAATTCATTTGATTTTTTTTTCACTTACTCCCTCAACATTTTACCTTTTTCTTAGCTTTCAAGAGGTGCTGGTTATGACTTAATTCACCTTTCAGTCCATCATCAGTCTCATACAAAATTCTCATAAACTCCCAAATTACAACCACTCCACATTCTATTTCTACATTTTGTACTTGATTACTAACTTATTCATAACATTCCTGTCTAATAATAAAATTCAAGAAATAAACACACAATGTAATGATTACAGTGGAACCTTGAGTTAACAAACCTCTCTTAACGAAGTCCTCGATATAACGAACGATATTCTATGTCCTGGCCAAAGTTACAGTAAAATGTATGAAACAGAACCTAGATATAACAAACCCTGATATAACAAATTCTTCAACATGACGAACATAATCCAGAAGCCCAAACGTAAAATCTACCTCGATATAAAGAAAGACCATGTCAACTCACAACACAAGATAAACGCTGAGCAGATTAACAGTCAACAAATCCTTTAATCCTTATGGTAAAAGAGACAGCAACCTTTCAGTCAACGGCTTATTACATGTACATCTCATATGCATTGCCACCATAGTATTTCCACAGAAGTCACTGTGTGACAAATCAATGGTGTAACTATAACCTCAATATAACAAACATTTTGGTCGTTTCCCCTCAAATTTGTTATATCAAAATTTTCGATATAACAAGCCCTCCATTTAACGAACAAATTTGGCTGGTCCCCAGCAACGTCATTAAATCGAGGTTCCACTGTACAAACCACCAGCTACTGGTAATTTTACTCTACCACAGTTTTGTACTTTTTGCCTTAGGGATTGCAGCATTACACACACGCAAAGCACATGTACCAGACTACACGTACATGCAGTGTCTACACAACTTACACACAAATGTGTATAACTAACATGTGTGTACATAATTACACACATTAGACATGACATCGCAAGAAAAGTGTATTCAATCTTTCAACTGGAACACAACTGCGTGTACTTGAGACAAAATATTTCAAGTGCATGTAACGAACACAAAACATTTACCATGTAACATTTTACTTACTGGACTGCACAGCAATACAGTTTAGTCCTTCATCCTCTCACTTCTGAATGTCAAACATGTCCAATAGAATCAACAAGTTTACTTAAACTGAGTTACAGTTTTACAGTTAACTACTTTTTTTCCATTTCAGTCTCAACAAGTGGTGCCAGAAATTAATCATAAACCTTTTATGTCACTTTCAATTTCAAATTACAGCAATAAACCAATCCAAAGATTTATCATACATATTTCCTACTCCTAAGGGTTCTGACCTTACCAGTCTTCAACGGCTTTTCCCACTGCATTTTTGTTCTTTTCACAAGAAACAACAACAGCCCCAGCAACTGATGAACTGGGGCTTGATGAACATGAAATAACAGTGTACTAGGATTAACTGAGAAAACAGAACATGAACACATAATGTGGCTTTCAATTTTAAATTACCGCAATCAGTGCAATAATTCACAGATTCATTAAAAATATTTCATACTTCAAAACATTCAGAGTTTACTCATGTTTAAAAGCTTTTCCTATCATGTTTTTTTCTTTCCATGAGAAACAAGAAGGGCACCAGCAACTGACAAACTTAGCCTTGACCGACACAATAACAGCAAAATACACTATTTTACTCAAGACTTTCAATCAGTTATCCTTCTTTAAGTACAAAGTGCCTTCAAAGATTAGTCATAAATATTGAATTTTACACACTACATGCACTTTACTTGTGTGCAGCTGTGTGCAGCCCTTTGACCTATCATGATTGTTTTCATTATTAAATATGCACAAGCCTCTTTAGAATAACTTTTATATTACGAAGTATTGGAGTCTAAAAAATTATGATTGTGACTGAAATAGAGTTTCCCTTTACTATTATAATAAAGTTTCCATATAACGCGCGTTCTGATTGGCTAAAACAGCGTGCTTTATCAGAGAACAGAGCACGGGTTGGACGGTAAGCTGGCTTCTTCAAATTTTTGCTTGGGAATTTTGCCAAATTTGACCCAAATTAAACATCCCCTGTGGCTCAGACAAATGCAGTGGAAACGAGCTATCTTTCTGCAGTAAATATAGCTGCACTTAGACCATTGTTAACAACAGACATGCTAATATAAAACTGTACTAAAATGACAAGTTTTGCTAGATTCCGACAAAACACGCAACGAGATAAACAACTTCTCATTCTCAACCTAGCGAATGCTTCGATTAAAGACATTACGAAGGCAGAAATTAAACTTAAACTCACCTCATTCCTGTCAGGCCCTGCAAATATCAATAGCTGATTATCGATGACTAAAATCGTGACAGAAAATTTGCGTTACATCCGCTTTTCACCAAATTTGGACAGTGAAATGACCACATAATTCTCCAATCACAGGCCAATTTTCAGCTCTTTTCAACCTATCCCCCCCTCGGGAGAAGTTTGTCAATCTGACTAATTAGTATGCATGTGGCCGTAATGGCGGACATCGCGAAGAAATGTTTAATTTGGCCAAGAATTGGGCCAAATCTTTCGGAAATGGAACTCAGGACATTTGTAAGGCTAATGTAAGTAATTTTGGAACCATTCGCTGGCTGGTAAGGTTGAAATTATCCAGAAACAAGAGTTTGTTTGCGATACGTGCAGCGGCCCACATTGAATAAATTATCGGCTTGTTTTCGCCTTCTCATGCTTGTCTGCTTTGTTTTTCGTTTCGCTCTCTTATGTAGCACTCAGAAGTAGTTTTTTCGTCTAAATTACTTTAGAAAAGTTCGAAAAAGATTTTTCCATTCAAGTTTCAGCTGTTAAACGATATTTGTGGATTTTGTGGACCAAAACGGCTTTCGTGTGTTCGCCCGTGTTTTTCTGTTGCTACGGGTTACCGCCCTAATCAAGTTACAACTCAAACACTTGAGCGAGATACAAAAGATAAATTCTAATTCCGTCTGGTTTTGTTCGATTTTGCTGAAATTTTAACATGATGAAGCTGGATTGATAAGGAATAGATTTTACTTTTGCCGATGTGTGGTATTTGTCAATGCGAAAGTGATATTTTGCTTCGAAGCCAGAGTTCGAATGGAGTTTTGCGTAACGCGTGGGTTTCGATGTGACTTTGTAATGCGAGATTTATTTTTATCTCAAAGAAAAAAATAGCTGAGAAAGGTCATATTCTTGACCTTTCAAACGAATATAAATTTACACATGTCCCGCAATGACTTTTTAGTGAAAAAACATGATTTTTGACGAACGGTGGCTCTCGAATTTTTTTCCCGGGAAAAATTGTGACAAGAATGAGTTTTAAGAAGTAAAATAACGACAGAAAACACGAACTGAGCTGTCTGTTTACGATGAGAAGCTTTATTTTTGTAAAAATGTTCAAACAACACTTACATGCAGTGTAGTAACGCTCGTTTGCTAACTGGCGATCTCCGGTCATCTCGGCGAAGTGAACCTCAACAATTTCGTATCATCGCTCACTCGACGAGTGATCAGTGGCTCTGATATTCTCCTTTACTCGGAGTAGAACTAGTGGAAGCAGTCTAGTCTTTCCAACTTTGACCCCAGTTCGTGCAATCTTGCTGCAAGCGGCTGCAAGCCCGGCGTAAACAACTGTACTGCGCTCCTCTGCAGCTCCTTTCAAATACAACTCAGCATTCGCTAGTTTTGAGCTCCTTGTTTCTTAATTGCCATTTGAAACGATGCACATTTTTATGAGCCACAATGCGGCCGGATTCCTTTGTAGTAGAAACCTTTAGATCCTTATTGAAGGATTAAACTAAAAAACGAACTTAAAGGCATCGTTCTTCTCCTGGATACCAACTCGATACTGAAAGCTTAGCAGACGTTCAGTTTGTGAGTTTGGCTTGAAAATTGAGCCGAATGCGTGGAGAATTTGTTATATTCTTTATCATAAAACAAATAAAGAAGCCTCGACTGTACTCTGTTCTGTTGTAAAGCACTTAGGAAGCAGTAGAGCACTCAAGAAGTAGGGAAAAACACTCGACTACGTCTCGTGTTTTCCCCTACACTTCTTTCGTGCTCTACCGCTTCCTGCGTGCTTTACAACAGAACAGAGCACAGTCGAGGCTTCTTTATTTGTTAAATATTACACCCCTAATTACTTTAAAATTTTGTAAATTGTTTTCATATGCCAGATTGCTGACACTGCTGAATCAGAGGAGGTTATTAAAATTAAAGAGTCTAACAATTACTACTCATACAGATCATAACTTTTATGAGTACAATTGGACCCTATAAATTAAACTTCAGTTATTTTGAATCCAGAGAGTTCAACTTATTATAATTTCCAGTGGCGAATATAATAATTGAACATTCTGATTGGTCAAAAATCTTAGCTTATAACACGAAATATTTCCCGCACTGGCCAATGAATATAACATTTCTGAGCTGGGTTACCAAGCTTGCCACCTACAGTATACCAAGCTCAGTTTAAGTAAACATAGCCCATTTCGCAGATATGGCGGCCATTATGAATTCTATTGTTTTAAATGTCCATTATGGGATGCTCAGGGGGCAAATAAATATTTATTTGCCCCCAGAGCATCCTATAATAGATATTTGAAACAATAAATTCAAAAATGGCCACCGTATCTGCGAAATGGGCTATGGCAGACAACTGCTGAATGAGACTTTAACTTATCATTTTGAGACACATCACTCTAAGTCCATGATATTTGAAAGAACAGTCCATTTTGAAAATGACTCCTATCACCCTTTTACCAAAAATCTTTTTAAGAACTCATATTTGAACCATTTAAAAATCATAAGCACAACGGTTACAGTATGTTGATCAAGTCAAATCAATGGACAAAAATTTATTATTCTTCAAATTCAAGCTACTCATTTTAAGACAATACTGACAACAGTAATCAATAGTCAACATCGATAAAACAAAGGTCGCAGAAGAGTTTATTTTTCTCAATGTTTTGCTTCTTTGTTTCACTGCCAAACTTAATACGTAAATTGATTACAAATGCATGTACATGTAAGCTTATTTATTGTTAAGCTACCATTTCATATGTGTATGCAAATGAACAATAAGCATAAAAACAGTCTGTCTTTTTACATTGCGCTCCATTATTCCGCGGCCTTTGATGTTCACCTCTGAAAATTATAATGGAAAAATTATTCACCTTCAACAAATAATTGGTAGAGATGATTTTCAGTCTACTGAACACTGCACAGCCTCAGCACCCTATTGTTTATAGACAAAAAAAATCTCACTCGATAGAATACAAATCAATGTTATTTGTCACAAACCACACATCTATCTTTGAGGCCTTTCATATTTTTTTTTTCAAAATGCTTCATTGATTTTTACAGCTGTAGAATTATTTCATCAACTGATATCAGGGAGAACGAAACAAAATGGAATTCATAATAGCAATTAATTGACATGAATGAAACTTAAAATTTACTTCAATAATTAGTTGCAAAATGTACACATTAATTTTTGTGACATTATACATGAAACAATACAAAAAACAAACTCTTGAGTAAGCACAGTACAATTGGAAATCATCTCTAAATACACATTTTTTAACATGCAACAAAAGTTCCCAACAATTCACTGCAATGTAACATCAAATTTCACAATACATATGAAGACAATATTATCTCTAACTCAACAAAACTTGCCTCCATTTTAGGAATTTACTGGGTAAATGAACAAGGCCCTTAAGTGACCATACAGGTAAATCATTTAATAGACCCTTTGGGATTTTTCTCTCTCTTAAACATCACCAGAAATCACCAGAAAAATCTACAAAAAGTTTAGCATTTTGACATGTGTCTGGCCTACTGTGTTGACTTCCAACATATCTACCACAATTGAATTTCAATTTAAAAAAAAAACTTTAAAATAACTATGAATAAATACTTGATATATGGTAAAGAAGAAATGTTCACTTATAGCAAGTGTAAAACAAAGAAAACATCTGAGCCTCTCATACACTTTGAATTCTGTCAATGAAAAATGAGCATTTCATCTTTATCTAGTAATAATAAAATTTTTTATCCTCTTCAACATGACAGAGTAGCAAAAACTCAAGTCCAAATGCTCCCCTGGGCAACTTATATTACCCTTTGTCAGCAGTCTTGCAAGTCAATAACTAATAATTTCCAATCAAAAATAATTTGAAAACGTAAACCTCTAAGATGGACAAAGCAACCAGTTTTAAGCAAGGATTAATTTCTTATCCAAGCATCCTTTGCTTGCATTTATTTCCTAATCATCATATTGACCACCAAATTGGATGTTGTGTACAAGAGAAATCTGTCAGTCCTAAGAAACTAAGTAAACTGTATATCATAGATTTGAATTGTTAACAAAAAAATACAGACATTATACCTTCCAGTTTACCGTTGCATCTTAAGAGTGATTTTCTGAGAGTGTCGAGAATTGGAAGACACTCACGAAAAATCGATTTTTTTATAATTTCGCCAAAACATACCTTTGGGTGGACTTATTCAAGGAAAAATAGTTTAAGGTTCCCACGATTTATTTTACGGGTGAAATTTAGGAAAGTTCGAAATTTGCATGTAATGGTGTTTTTCGCGGCTTGAAATGTTCAAAATTTCACGCTTCTTTACGAAAACAGCGGGGGCGTAAAAATGATCCTATGAAAACGAAACTTGGCACAAATATTATTTCATTCTTATACTTCAAAATCGTGTGATAAGTTTCTTGAAGTTTTGTTTGTAGCGTTTTAACTAAGCGTATTTGTACAGCCACCATATGCGTCTCTTCGCGAGGAACAATTTAAGGCCAACTTTGATTAGTATAAATGGCCTCTGGTATATATCATTTGGTCAAAATATCTACATTTTAGGAAACTTTGGTTATTGTTTTTCCCACCAGGAAAGTTATAGCTGTGGGAATTAAAATGTTCCCTGTCAGTAAAATAAACAGTTGCGGCATGTGAGCGAGTTCAATTTTATGCAAATCACAGGTTATTCTTTGGAAGTTAACGGTTTAAAACAGGAAAGAACGACTCACCGTTACTTACGTTCCTTCAGCTGCTATAGAAATGATTTTAACCTTCCAGTGTCCTTTTGAGTTGTCCTGTGAATTATGTCCAGAACTACAGCAAGCATAAACGGCCACAAAATTCGACAAGGTCGATCGGCAACGTTTCGGTGCGACACTGAATCACACACACAGATGTGGCTGTTTTCATTATCTTGCTTGAGAGTTTTTTGAAAATATGATAGAATACTACATTTCAAACGGTAAGAAATGTCATTTCCAATGTTCAATACCTCATGAGTATTTAAATCAGTCCCCATAAACTGAAACAACACGAATAACCTCTGAGGTCAGGGGGTCATCTGGTATTCCCCAGCGTCAAATTACACGCGTAACACCGCATTGAATTCTTTGTTTTCATGTGACGTCATCATTTTCCAAAATTACAAATTAGCAATCTTATAGAAGTTTCAGCGTCATCAGATATAAGACCCCATCAAAACTTGATGTTTTATGACGTTTAAGCTCAACTGGGTTCCTCATTTTGTTATGAAGGATATTTGAATTTCCAAGTTTCTGCGTTGCGTGACATTAAGTGGTGGCCAGAGAAGGATCTCGCGTAGGTCAAAAGAGCCGTTATAGCCTACATGTATGTTTTTTTCTAACTGAACAGTTTTTGCACTAGAAGAAGTATTACTTTCGATGTGTCAGAACTCTAGAGTAATAATTTTTCGTTTTAATGGCAAAAATCAATGACAAGATGTTTTTGTTGCTTTGCGGCCGCCATGTTGGTGCCCCTCGGAAGGGCACCAATATGGCGTCTCCACACAAAGCTCTATAAATTTAGGTGAAACTCTTTTCCGAATAATGCGGTAATGAAAAACCGCGCAGACCTAAATCTCGGCGAGGTCGTTCTATCGTATACCTGATTCTTGACTTCATTTATTGAACCGTTACGATTTTTATTTTTGATGCAAACCACCATCAATTATTTTAAATCTCTTTAAAGCCATTTCGTTTTAAAAAAAGAAAAAGAAAAATTTAGACATAAATGTTAGCTTCTAGGATATCGTTCATAGATTCATGATACCCTATTTTCAACACTGGTTCAGGCTTAAGGATTCTCTTTGATGTTGACATGTCGACTCGGTGTTTTGGGCTTAGTAACATTAGTGACACACATCTAAATGTCCCGGGGGGGGGGGGTACTCCCCATAATGGCCTGTACGGGGAGGCTCAGCCCGAAAGGGATACCTTTTTGAGGCTTCAGGTATATAAAAGGGTAGGGATTTCACAAGCTGAGGTATATAAAAGGGTAGGGAAATCGGTCATTTAGGCATTTTAAAGGGCCTTTAATTACAATATTTCGAATAGACGCCCCTTATGGCTGTATCAGGTTATGTATTAAGCCCTACATGAAAATGAGAACAAGACTTCCCAAAGTACCTATGTGAAAGGGGTACCTTTTTTCAATAAAAGGTATATAAAAGGGGTAACTTTTCTGCCAAAATGGTATATAAAAGGGTAAGGGGTTGGACCTCGGGGCGGAGCCTCCCCGTATTAAACTTTGTTAAGTACTCCCCCACGCCCCCCCCCCCCGGACTAAATGTGCGTAAAGATAAATACTTAACAATGAGAAACCGATTACCTTCAGGAAATGCTGGGCCGGTGAAGATACCAATGTTTTAAATTCTGCAAATTATTTATTTAAGTTACGCAAGCTATCTGCTACCAGTCACGCTTCGTGTCTCTTAGCCTCTTAATTGTAAATTAAGTGAGAAACTTGCTACATGTAAATAAAGGCTTAGTTACATTTTTTTTTTATTTTCCTATTTTTCTAATCTGAAATTTTTGTTACATTTGAAGGCTTAAGATTCTCCCAGACCATATTTGGAAGCATTGCTTCTCGTTTAAATACAGAAAAACCTTCCAATCCAACTCTTGAGGAAGTTATTTGCCTGTGTCATTGAAGGCGTCAAAAAATGTTAGGCATTTATTATTTACTTGTTGTTGTTGCTCTCTTACTCATTTTCTGATGCACTTGTCAATACCTATCACTTCCTTACAATTCCGGGCTTTGCAATTCGGTGGGAAGATATTACTACTTCAATTAACAAACATTTAACATGATCTCTAGTTTCAGTGTCACAGAGTTCATCCATTGTAACGCTAATATGGCTTGTCGCAGAACTTGAAATATTAATCATCGGGCTCATGGCAAGTGCAATAGGCCCTTTGCAGGATCCAGTCACGTGCTTGGATACCACCTAGCAATGCTTTGCTGGGACGCAAGCTTTTCAGTCGCCATCTTGAAAATTGTAGCGTGACTGAGCGACTTTGTGGGTTCTCTATCAAAATATTGGCGATCTGTTTGACTTTGAGACTTTTTTACCTTGGTGAACTATAAATAGCGTCTTTTCGTGACTTTTGGAGAAAAACACGAAACCGGGTCTACCGTGACGACCTGTTGACCTCATGACGAGCAATGAAGGTAAGCAGCTGTCACTGTCGTTTGGGCTTTGTTTTGCCTGTTTGTGCGGGAAAAGATTTGAATATTTGCATATTAATTAAACGATGACTCCATGATGACAGGTTTCGATTTGATTCACCAACATTTAGTCCTTACGAGAGCTGCTAGGGCACTGTTTTACGTTCATTTCATGGCATAGTTAGTTAAAAGATCATGTGTTGTTGTTATCTTTTCCCGGAATGATTATCACTTTGACTCTGGTAAATTATAGTTCAAATATGTACTGCAGTGTGTAGCAGGATTGTAACCGTTCTCATTGATTTTACGTCGCATACTTCTGACTGGTGTTTGGTTGTTTTACATACTTACTTGATACATACATATTCGTACATATATGTATACATAACATGCATACTTTGTCATGTACATCATTAAATGTCAGCTAAAAAGCTCATGTGGACCTACAAACTGAAGTATAACTACAGCATTTAGATGAGAAAAGAAAAGAGAAATAACCTTAAGAAAGTGAGGAATCATTTTACAATGATAAAAGAAAATATAATACACAATACAAACATTTACAATATTTGACTGAGTTAATTAACTGTGGCATTGATTTTAATAATAAATAATAATAATTATAATAGCTAGTAAAATAATAATAACAATAATAACTTTGTATTTCGTCTCGTAGTTGATAGCAGGCCAAGTTCCCCAGTCTGCAAGAAGGGAGGTGATCGATTATCACTGCTGTGTGCCGCAATGCACTGGTGACAGCCGCTATGACAGCTCAATGAGGTTCCACCGTATGCCTAAGAAAAAGCAAAATCGAAGCCGATGGATTGCTAAAATCCGGAGGGATGTTGGCCCATATTTCAAGGTTACTGTTTATTTATTTTGTTTTTGTGTTTGTTTTGTTGTAAATACTATTTCTAGTTTGGCTTTCATGCTTGTTGTCTGCATGACATGATTTAATACTTACTTTGTTTGCAACTTATATATAAATGTATATTAATAGATAACGTCCAAGACAAGGGTTTGCAGTAAGCACTTCAAGGAAGAGGACTACCATTCTCCTGACCGTGCAGGCAGGTGCCTGCTCAAAGAAGGAGCTATCCCCACTGTTTTTAATTGGGCAGCTGCTTTAAAACCCAGACATGAGATAATCAGACACATCAAAAGGTGCATTGAACATTTGACAAAAGTAGTGTTGTAACATTAAAGCCCTGTATTTCATAACTGCTGTCACTGTTGTTTTCTTTTAATACAGCTAATCTGACCCTACAATATTTAGAGCAATACTTTGATCCTTTTTAACCGAAGTAATCCCACTCAGACAGAGGAAAGTGACAACAATGATGATGCTCCTTGTGCTCCTGAAAATGATCTCCAAGCAATCTTAAAAGAAGAACTTCAACAGACTAAGGCCCAACTTCATGCTGCACAAGATTAACTTGAAGAGCTAAGAAGAGAATTAGAAAGGGCCAATGAACAAGCAAATGCTGCACTTGTTCATGCGCAGCAAGAACTTCAAAGACACAAGGAACAAGCTGCATCTGAACTTAACATTTTCAAGTTTGGCATTGGGAGATTCTCTACAGATAATGATGCCATCAAATTTTACACTGGATTCTGTTCATATAGACATTTTATACTTTTTTATAATTTCGTTAAGCCTACAGCAGAAACAATGATATATTGTTATGCATCTGGTATCCTTGAAAACCGCCCAAATATACGGGCTATGCAATTGACAGATGAATTTTTTTTTGTTTCTTGTTAGGATTAAACTAGGGCTTTTTGAGCAGGACCTTGCTCACCGCTTTAATTTACATATTTCATCTGTTAGCAGGAAAATTACCACATGGGCTAATTATTTATATTTTTTGGGGGGGTTCACAACCTATTTGGCCTTCCAGGGCTGATGTGCTTGCCAAGATGCCAGAGGAATTTAAGAAACACTACCCAACTACACGTGTTATCCTGGATTGCACAGAGATTTTTGCCGAGACTCCATCATCTCTTCTTTTGCAATCTCAGTTGTATTCTTCATATAAGAGTAACACAACTCTCAAGAGTTTAATAGGTATTTCACCACATGGTGCCATTACTTTTGTTTCTTCTTTGTATACTGGGGAAATTTCAGATAAAGAAATTACAAGATGTTCAGGGATACTTGACCTAGTAGAGGCTGGTGATTCTGTGATGGCAGACAAGGGATTTGATATAGAAGATCTTCTTAGAGGAAAGAGTGTCAGCCTTAACCTTCCGCCTTTTTTGGAGAGTAGAAGCCAGTTTTCTGCAGCTGAGGTTCAACAGACCAAAATGATTGCAAAGGTCAGGATTCATGTCGAGAGGGCCATAAGGAGGATCAAAGAATATCACATTTTTGATTCAGATATTCCATTGTCCATGTTAGGCTCTATCAATCAGCTATATACAGTTGTATGTTTATTAACAAATTTTCAAGGACCCTTAATTTTAAATGGAGATAACATTTAAAGCTTTGCAGTAGTAGAAAAATTGGGTGGGGGGTGGTATTTATGACCTGAAAAATATTTGACACCCTATTTGTGACCTGACTCTTAAATCAAAACCTCTCTCTGTGCAGCATTATAATAAGTTCCCTAGTTCAGACCAATGTTAAATTACCGTAAACATTATTTGTCAAGGGCTTTTGTTCAATTTCTTTTTGATTACGATGAAAAAGTGGCTTCTTCTTAAAAACATACCCACATCAAGGCTAGAGTGCAAAAACCATACCCTATTTATGACCAAAATGGCCAAGATCAGCTAAATAATTGATACCATATTTATGACCAAAACAGCTGAAAAACCATACCCTTTGGGGATGTACATACCTATAATGCCCATATAAGGGAGTACCTCCCCAGGGGGGTTATTGTAATAAAGTTTTTATAAGCTGTTTACTTGTGATTTGTGTTTTTTTTTTTCATGCTTATTACATTTATGCAGCTAGGAAATAGTCAAGAAGAGTTTGTAAGCTTTGTTCGTGCTTGTACAACCAGAAGAGTTTTTTGCGTAGCTCTCTACTTCAGCAAATGTTAGCTCAGGGAACAGCTGAAGATCTTGTGTCGGATTATCTGTAACACATCGTTCTACAATCAAGAAAGTATTTAAGCTTTATAATACAACAATACATGATCTTTTAACTAACTATGCCATGAAATGAACGTAAAACAGTGCCCTAGCAGCTCTCGTAAGGACTAAATGTTGGTGAATCAAATCGAAACCTGTCATCATGGAGTCATCGTTTAATTAATATGCAAATATTCAAATCTTTTCCCGCGCAAACAGGCAAAACAAAGCCCAAACGACAGTGACAGCTGCTTACCTTCATTGCTCGCCATGAGGTCAACAGGTCGTCACGGTAGACCCAGTTTCGTGTTTTTCTCCAAAAGTCACGAAAAGACGCTATTTATAGTTCACCAAGGTAAAAAAGTCTCAAAGTCAAACAGATCGCCAATATTTTGATAGAGAACCCACAAAGTCGCTCAGTCACGCTACAATTTTCAAGATGGCGACTGAAAGCTTGCGTCCCAGCAAAGCGTTGCTAGGTGGTATCCAAGCACGTGACTGGATCCTGCAAAGGGCCTATTGGCCACGACTTTTTCAATTAAGTCCAGATAGATTTTTTTGTGGCGAATAGGCTTGGGTGGTACCTCTAATTCCAGTTTCTGACAAAGGCTTGGTAGCATGCCAAGTTTTAATCGCTCCAGTGATCCATCCTTGGCCATGACGCAAATATTATATTGATCAAACGTGATGGGATGCTGGAGCGTAATGGCCATAGCAGTTTCCCTTGCTCGAGCAAAGTTGTCTTCTTCTTCGCTTGCTCTGATGTCGGCGTCATTGGGAGGTTGTTGGCGGACCTTAGCTGCACGACAAGAGAAGTAGGACGAGATTTGCTGTGGTGTCAGAAATTCCGAGACTCTGAAAAAGTGTACACCATCTGGCCCGAGTGCACGTCTCATTTCATGTGCAACTGTATCACCATCTAACTTTTTGCCAGTGGTTTGACCAATAGCAAATTTCGCGTCAAGGTAGGCTTTCTGTTGTTCGTTGCAACGATAGGCCTTTTTGCCACACTTGAGAGCCCAACCTTCACAGATGCACTGGTCAGTTGCAGTCTCCTTTGGGACTGTAACGGCAGCAGGGATGGAAATGCAGCCCCCACCCTCCTCTAGGCGGGATTTGTAGCCCAGTTTAGCAAGGTCTAACAAAGTCCGCTTCTCTAAAGACCGAGTACATTGTTCCAATGACAAGTGTTTTTCTAGAGAAGATAGCCTTTGGAATACCTTAACACACCCATCTTGAGGGCAGGCAGAGATTGCTGTTGCTTCTTCAGCACCTACGTGTGTCTGTTCGGGCATTCCCTCCGTTGGCTTCTCCTTCTCTGGGCGTTTTGTGCCGAGGGATTTGAATCCGCCAGGGGAAAATTCTGACATAAGCCATCTGTTATTAGGCTCTGAAATGAGAGCGAGAAGATATTATTAAATGCATTCCATTACATCATTCAGCTACTTATCTGTAATCCTTGATTTTGTAAGACCTTGTGGGAGAGATTCCTTGTTTGGCGCCAGGCACAGACACGTATGCGTGACACGCATAAATGTATGGAAGCAGATGAATGTGATTAGTGACTTGACATCTACATCTTTGAAAACCAGTTGTGCATTGAGATATCACCAAATTAACTGTACGTTGTTAGCAAAAAATTTGAGGTGGTGGCCAGTGGTAGAACATAGTTTATAATTTGAAACTAAAAAATGACAATAAACAACGAATAAATAAAACCCCAACATATATTTTCCATTTACAGTTACCTGATGATGTCTTTTCCAATACGAACTCTTTACCCTTTCCAACGTCATACGCGCGCCAAGCTGTAATGCTGTCGCCGTGAAATGCAAAGTTGTTAAGCTTGCTGATCGTAGGGATCTTTCTGTTGTCTTCTGCCGAATCTTCAATGGTCTCCATTGCAACAACCCGTACCCCGTCTATCCCTCCATGTGAAAGAAGAGCATCTTTGAGCTGCTGTGCTGTAGTTACGTCATTCCCTTCGTTGATAAAGATTCTGACATGAGATTTGCATGTTGCTGCTAACCTATCGGCAGCACCTTTTCCGCCTTGTGGATCAGAAAAGTCAATACGGTGTATCTTGACGCCAGTAGAGGCTGATATCAATGGGCAAGAAAGAATAGTTGAAGATGAGTGATAACAGCCGGCGTTGTCTTGTCGTAAATATGCCCCGCTAACTTCTTTGTTGTCCAGCTTAATGGTGCCGAGTACATCTTGCATTATTTTCACCACTGAGGAACTTTCTTGGTTGCATGACTCGATGATATGAAAAAAGCCCTGCCACTGGAGCACACCATCTAAGCGACGGTACACCACAGAGATGTGCCAAGAAATCCCTCGCTTACCGAACCAGTCTGCTTGAGATTCTCGATATCTCTGCGGCAGAAATTTCATTGCCCAGTCGTTAACAATTAAGATGTTCTTCTCGTCAAGTTGTTCCAACACGTCCAACCGTGCCCGGTCTTGGTTAGTTGATCTCAAGATGTGACTTTTCCAGGAGAGGATGGCACGTTTTGCTGTCTGGAACACAGCCTCATCCTTTTCATCATCCGATGAAAATTTTGTTTCGCTGAGGATGCGTTCAATCTCTGTCAGGTTTTCGAGAAGACCTTGGCATCGGTCACACCTGTCCGTGTGGTCATGGTCACAACGTTGCTGATAATGTACTTCGCTATTGTCGCTAAGAGCAAGCACTGGACAGTGGTCCGTAACTTGAGAGGGGCTACTAATGTGAACCTGTTGATAACACAGTAAGCGTAAGCCCAATATATAATCAGCTAAACAAAAAGCAGGAAAGTTAACGTTTAATTTAAAGAGCTCAACACTAAATTTTGTTTTAAGCGACAAGGTTGAATTTCTCCCCACTTCTTTTGTTCGAATGTGCAATAGTTATCACCTAAATTAACTAGTGAATACCTTGAAGTCTCCTTTTAGATACAACTTGTCAGTCTTGAGAGCTTGGGCGATAAACGTCTCCCACTCATTGCCTGGACCAAGGCGAGAAATTTGGCGGGCAATGACAGATAAGTCATCAAATGAGCGAGCACCCTCGGCTGCAAAATAGTCCAACCCCTGTAGAGATTTTCTTACAGAAGCACTGCATTCGGAGAGTACCCGCAGCATTGTCGATTTACTGAATGGCTTGAAGTTAGTTTCCATACAGTACTGCTTATATTGCTGTACCACCCTCTGTGGTATCATCAGGCGAACACGTTGGGCACTTTGATTAATTCACCTGAAGAAAGCTTTAAATGTTTTTGACCAAATGGAAGGTTCTGCACTAGGTGTGGACTCGTAATGAAACCGAGGAAGTGATCGAGTTGACTCAAGTCCATTCGAATCCTTGTAGTGGGCTTTTGTGGTACCTGAGCTCCTCTGCCAAACTGCAGTTGATGAAGCTTAGCCATGGTGAAGCGGTACCTTGTGAGACCTGAAATGTACTGAGAAATGTCGTTGAAGCTTGCAACCCCAGTCATGATTGAAAGAACCTGCCTGCGAGTGTCCCAGCTTGATGCGTTGTGGTACGCTTCACCTAAGGCCTGTAAATATGATTGTTCTGAAGGTGATAACTTGTCAACACCCAGAGCCTCATTCATGGCCGAAGAAGAAGTTAGGTTTTGCCACAAATTACCAGCATTTTCAGGAGAAACTGTCTTCAAAACGGCTGATACTATTTCGGTGGTTCTCTTAGTTTGGCGTAGCTTCGTTCTTTCAGTTGAATCGCTCCAGCTCATCCACGGTTTTCCAAGCGGTTCAAGTTTGCATGACAAAAGAAACTCATTTAGCTTTCCTCGTGGTTCGTTTGATGTTATGGGCTCAGATTCGTCACTATAAGTTGATGCAGTGCTTGCCGTGTCGGGTGACAGAAAGGTCTCGTCGGTGATTTTAAGCTGGCCAAACGTCTCTTCAAAATTCTCGATAGACTTTTCAAGTTCACTCTCCTCGGCAGATGACATCTTGCAACCCTAAAAGATAAGGAAGCAGATATGCAGATATATCCGTTGAATAATGCAGTATTGACAGCCGAAAGCTCATGTTATTTTTTGAAATATGCCAGCGAACGTTTTTATCTTTTGACTATGTCCAATCCTGGCTACGCTTCAATTTACAATCAGTATCGCTTTTCGAAAAGGGTCCTGGGAAACTGCGAACGAGGTAGTTGGGGTCAATACGCAAGTGACGTTATAACTCAGACAAACAAAAGAGACTGGTGGAAGATTTGAAGCTTTCTTCGAGCGCGTAAGGTAGTGTTCCTACAACAATTTTCAAAACGAAAATTCGACTTTCATCAGGTTTCCTCCAGTTTCTCTCAGAACACGTTTATGTTGTCTGACTCTCGCGGGGTTCCAATAATTTGCCTTTTATTTTTTGACTTCGCGCGCTTCGCGAATTACAAGAAACAAAAACTCCTTTAGTGAATCAAGAACACCTGCACACTAGAATAAACATGTGGTTTAGCACTCTTGGCTTGAAATCCTATGTAAGACATCATAAAACCATAAAGCCGCTAGTTTCCACTTTTGCCATAAGCCGGTACTCGGCGAGGAGTTAAGGTTTGTGTTTTTTGTAAATGTACGATTTTTTGTCTATTTTTTGAGAGGTTTTACTGAGAATTCGATTAAAACAAAACCAAATAAAAAGCAAGCTTGCGTTTGCGTCCTGCGTAATGACTCTCAATGTTGAACGGTACTCTTTGGAGACCAGTATACAAACATGTCCTTTTTACTTACTTCTGCAAAAGGTTCCACACATGATTGAACTTCTATTTCTGGTGCGACCGATTTTTCTCGCTCTTCGTGACTGACGTCTAGCAAGTGTTGCTTGCACATCTTACATATTGCTAAAATAAGAATAATAATCCGCCGTCACATTTCTTTCCATGTATTCTCTGTCTTTCTTGACCTCTCTAAAAGATGTTTGGTACAAAATGAAACGACATTTAACTTACGAGATCCAACTGGAACGAGCTTTCCTGTGGCTCTCAATACAAATGCAGATTGCATGCTGTCCAATCGGCGGTCACCCTTAACTGTGTCTGTTTTATGTGCAGCTATTTCTGTGGGAACGCTACATCTCACTTTAGAGCATCTCCACTGAATACCAAATTCTGCTCTATGACGGGGACATATTGTCATAGACTTGTGGGACTCGTCCACCGAAAAAATCCCTGAAGCACAATAATTTCAACGATATTTCACAATGAATGATTTGCTTGAAAATAGTCATAACAGTGCTAATTAAATTGCTATTTCGATGTTTGTTTATTAGGGGTGAAAATACATTTAGAGCCTTTTCAGGGGTGTTTTTGAAACATTTCTGAGGCATAACCGTCATTTTTATAAGGGAGTACGCTCCATAACCCTAGTCTATACGTGTATGTTACATTCTTGCTGCTTTTATGTGTGTGTTTGGGTGGCGGGGCGGAGAACGCTTCTTCCTGGAGTATTAGCGGCCACGACTTTTAAAATTACTTTTCTTGGGGTTGGGATGGGGTGGTCTAAACTAATAATAACAGCGAAATTGAGCGTCATAAGTGACTGAAACTGATTAAAAACACAGAAATGCAGGCTGTGTCGTTTTAGTTAGCAAAGGCTGGTGATATACGAGCAGCGAGAATAAAGCGTAATTTTCGCGTGGGATTCGCATTTTCAGCTCGCTCCTTTTGTGCCTCTAAATCACGCAAGCACTCTTACCTTTCGAGCTAAATTGAAGATAGTATGAGAATTAAGTTTTGAAATTATGTCAAGGAAAACTGGAGCCTTACCTGCTCTGGCTAACAGCAATTTCCATTCACTGTCAAGGGCATTATCTCCACTTAGCCCGTGCAACTGACGATGCCTGGAGATATCTCTAGTACAATTCCTTAAGGATTCAACTTCAACCTGACCCGGATAGTCGCTGCTTAAACCACAGGCAGTCGTGTTATCCAGTAGCGCGGAAAAACTGCACGATGGTGATGCCATTTAAGTCACTTTCCACTTGGTTCAACACAACAGTAACTCGGAGAAACGACTGCTCTCACCAGCTGACAGCGCTTTTTTATTTACTTTTATAAACTTAATTTGATTAGTAGTAAATTGCGGGATGTGTAATGTTGACTTGTCCATCTTCAGAAATCTGTGCTATGTCTCCATAATTTCGTAATTAAATAAATTTTTTCGATTTTGGTTTTGTTGCTGGATTGAAATCTCTTTAAACATTTAAAATGAATGAAACGAATACCATTTAAACACGGCGTTACGCGTGTAATGTGACACCGACAAAGTAACATAACGACGTAGGTGACCTCCTGACCTCAGAGATTATTCGGGTCTATTCGTGTTGTTTTATTCAGTGTACGGGGACTGATTTAAATACTCATGAGGTATGGAACATTGGAAATTACATTTCTTACCGTTTGAAGTGTCTATTCTATCATATTTTCAAAAAACGCTTAGGCAAGACGATGAAAACAGCCCCATCTGTGTGTGTCATTCAGTGTCGCACCGAAACGTTGCCGATCAACCTTGTCGAATTTTATGGCCGTTTATGCTCGCTGTAGTACTGGACATAATTCACAGGACAACTCAAAAGGACACTGGAAAGTTAAAATCATTTCTATAGCAGCTGAAGGAACGTAAGTAACGGTGAGTCGTTCTTTCCTGTTTTAAACCGTTAACTTCCAAAGAATAACCTGTGAATTGCATAAAATTGAACTCGCTCACATGCCGCAACTGTTTATTTTACTGACAGGGAACATTTTAATTCCCAGAGCTATAACTTTCCTGGTGGGAAAAACGATAACCAAGGTTTCCTAAAATGTAGATATTTTGACCAAATGATATATACCAGAGGCCATTTATACTAATCAAAGTTGGCCTTAAATTGTTCCTCGCGAAGAGACGCATATGGTGGCTGTAAAAATACGCTTAGTTAAAACGCTACAAATAAAACTTCAAGAAACTTATCACACGATTTTAAAGTATAAGAATGAAATAATATTTGTGCCAAGTTTCGTTTTCATAGGATCATTTTTACGCCCCAGCTGTTTTCTTAAAGAATCGTGAAATTTTGAACATTTCAAGCCGCGAAAAACACCATTAGATGCAAATTTCGAACTTTCCTAAATTTCACCCGTAAAATAAATCGTGGGAACTTTAAACTTTTTTTCCTTGAATAAGTTCACCCAAAGGTATGTTTTGGCGAAATAAAAAAAAAATCGATTTTTCGTGAGTGTCTTCCAATTCTCGACACTCTCAGAAACTCACTCTTAATGAACAATTAATATTAAGCTAAAGCCAAGCTTAAAGCTGAAATCTATTGGCCTACTGAATAACTGGATTTCAAAATTTCTTCCTGTCCTTCGCATGACAAAAATTCCCACCTTCATTCCTGCCATATAAGAAGTCCCTTCAAATCTCACTAATCCAAGAATTTTTATGTCTGAATTGCTTTTTAAATGCTTCATAGCAAGCTATCAATGCCTTTCAAGAAAGTCACTGTGCATATTAATAACGCTTTTACCGGTCGGTAAAACGCAGTTAATGGAACATGACACCCCTTTAAGGGTTAGGCTGTTTGCGTTCATCACGCAATCCAGTAGAATCAACAATAGTACAATACTGAATGCTTAGTTCATGAATGAACGCTCCCTTAGTCTAGCAGTTAGTACAAACACTATTCATGTCTGTATTTTAGCTACTATCTTGCGGTATAATCTTGTGAAATATCTTAGCTTCTCTTAGATTGGCCCATATATTTGTTAGCCCTATTCATTGCTCACAAGCTCGCCACGTTGTGTCTAGTTAGTTCATAGTACAGCTGTACCTATTGGTCGAACTTTGAGACACTGTCTTGCTATATAAATCTCAATACACTGTCACAGGGCATTATCCTGGCAGCTTGCACAAGAGTACACAGTTTGTAACAATTTAGCTTTAAAATTATGGTACGCCCACGTTCTAAGTCTTCGAAGGCCACCCGCACCAACGACTTCAAGAACCTTTCCAGCGAAGTTCTTCGCCTTCGCCTGCAAAATCTCAATCTTCTAATCACTGGAAGTCGTGCCAGAATGCTCGAAAGGCTGAGGCTGGCCACCACTTCAGCACCAGCAGTCGTCCAACGTCGCCCTAGAGGTCGCCCTAAAAATGGACGAGTGCACAAAAAGAAAAACAAATCTTCGTCAAACGTAAGTGTACGTCCCCGCCCGCAGCCTAGTGTTTCTGCGGAACAGGCTGACCTGGAGACCGACAGTTCTGACGAAGACGGGCGGTCGGACGTTGATTCAGCTGTCGAAGAACTGTTCGAGGACGCAGAGCCACAAATCCTCCAGGATGTGGTATTCTCGCCCGCTCAGATGTCCGCCATCCAGGAGACCGTGTCGACCTCCGTCCACGAGGGCCACGCACGTTATTCAGACGATTTTTGCACGCCTAGTCCTCGCTCCCAGAACACAGCGACTCCTCTGGGCCTGCATCGTCCTCTGGAGAAAAGCCTCGAAGACAAAATACTCCGTGGTGAGTACATTGACTTTTGTTTGTTACTGCCTGACTTCATGTATCGCTCCCAGGCCCCCACTCTGCACTTACGCTACGAGGACGCGTCCCCGGGCTCCCAGGGGTCCCCGCTAACTCTGGTTAGAAGAAAAAAGCTAGTGATCGACACTTTTCAAAAGTGGCTAGAACCTTTTACTGCCTAGATGCTGGTGATTGTCGCGGTCCATCCTACGCATGCCCTAGAATTAATCAAATACCAGCAAACTATCAGCAAAGCCGTCACTAAGTTTAAGAGCCTAGCCTGGCTTACCTACGACGAACAGTTCAGACGCCGCACTGCGTACGACCTTTTAAAGGCCTGGGACAAAATTGATCTTGAACTCTGGACGGTCACCTTCTCCGGCCTAGCTAAGACACATTGTTCTGTGTGTACTAGCCCGTACCACCAGGCGGAGGATTGCCCCAACCAGGACCCAAGCAGAAAACCTCGCCACCAAACCCTTGTCTGCTTTGACTTCAACAAACCCTCCGGTTGTCAATGCCGTTCCTGCCATTTCCCGCACAATTGCTGTCGCTGCAGCTCAGGGAACCACGCCCAGTTCAACTGCCCTGGTCCCAAACCGTCCGGAAGCAGCAGCAGACCAGCCAACTCTAGCGATCGCAGCAAGAAATAAGGTGGAGCAGCGCCAGCTGGACCGCAACCCTACAGTATCCACCCCACTTAATGTAGATAAATTAGCACTAGAATTAGTTAATCACCCTAATAAGTCTTTTGTTAGCAATTTAATCAGTGCCCTGCGGTACGGTACTCGCATTGGTTACCTTGGCCCCCACAAAACACGGGTTTCGCGTAATTTGATATCAGCCTTTCAACATCCCGACGTCGTTTCTGGGAACCTAACTAAGGAAGTGCATTTGGGAAGAATTGCAGGTCCCTTTCCCTCCTCGCCCCTACCTAATTTGCAGTGTCACCCCATAGGTGTAGTCCCTAAAAAACACTCTGTAGAATGGCGTACTATTTATCATCTCTCCTACCCCGAAGGGGATAGTATAAACGACCACATCCCAAAGGAACCTTATTCGTTGCAGTACGTTCGTGTTGATGATGCGATCACGATACTGCGGTCTCTGGGCCCTGGGAGTTTTATGGCCAAAACGGACTTGAAATCTGCCTTTCGCCTTATACCAATCCACCCCGCGGACTGGAACCTGTTGGGCATATACTGGCAATCTCAATACTACATAGACCTTTACCTCCCATTTGGGCTTCACAGTGCCCCTTTCCTTTTTAACCAAATTTCTGATGCTTTGGAATGGATTCTTAAGCACAACTACCGCCTCCGCCACGTTATTCATATTTTAGACGATTTCTTCATAGCGGAGCATACAAAAATTGCTTGCCTAGGGAGCTTCACTACCCTTCTAAAGGTGTTTATGTCCCTTAGGGTTCCCACCGTCGCCTCTAAGACCATGGGGCCATCACAAGTTCTAGAGTTCATGGGTGTTGTCCTAGACAGTAACCGTATGGAAGCACCTTTGCCTGAGGACAAGCTTGCCAGGATACGGCAATTATTGGACTCTTTTACCAACCGCCGTTCTGCCACCTCGTAGATCTCCAATCCCTCATAGGCACTCTGCAATTCGCCTGTAAAGTCGTAGTCCCGGGTAGAACCTTCCTCCAGCGCATAATAAACCTCACCCAGGGGGTAAAGAATTGTTTTCATCATATCCGTTTGAACAAGGAATTTTCCCGGGATATTCAGATGTGGAAAGTATTTCTCGCTCAATGGAACGGGCGATCCTTTTTCCTTGATTCTCGGGTCACCTCTTCTCCTGACCTGCAGCTATATATGGATGCAGCTAGTACAGTTGGGTTTGGAGGCTTCTTCAATGGGAAATGGTTCCAGGGCAGGTGGCCCCCTCATTTACTCATTAACAAGACCAAAGGGATAAGTATTGAATGGCAAGAACTCTTCCCCATTGTTCTTTATTGCGCACTGTGGTACCCCCATTTTTCCGGCAAACGCCTTCAATTCTGGTGTGATAACCAGAGCATTGTTGCTTTCATTAACTCCGGTCATTCCAAAGCCCCTCGGGTCATGGATCTGGTTCGTTTCTTGGTGGTTATTTCCATGAAGCATAATTTCCTGGTTAGGGCCCGTCACGTCCCCGGGGTGAACAACGAAATAGCTGACGCCCTGTCCCGTTTTCAGGTTCAACGATTCAGGGAACTCGCTCCCGGTGCCGACCAGACCCCCTGCACCATCCCGCCTTCCTTCATGACCCTCTGAAAGATGAAGTCGTTAAGTATGCCAACTGGGCTCTGTCGTGGAACACGAACCGCACGTATACCTCTGGGGAGAAGCGTTTCCTTCAGTTTTGTCTCATGAACAGACTAACAACTCCAACAGGTGACATTCTCCCAGCGTCCGAGGGAACTCTTGTCTATTTTGCTTCCTATTTGGCCCGTACAGTTCGCCATGGTACAATTAAGACTTATTTAACAGCCGTTCGCAATCTCCACGTTATGTCTGGCTACAAAGACCCTTCAAGGGGAAGGCTCCTCCTAAAAAAGATTTTAAGGGGAATTCTCTGTTACCAGGGTTCTCCTCGTATCCGGAGACAACCAGTCATTCCGGCTGTTTTATTAGCCATTCGCCCCATCTTACGTAGTTGGCTGGGGCCAAGGGATTTCTCCATGATATGGGCTGCCTTTACCCTTGCCTTTTTCGCCTTTCTTAGGTGTAGCGAGTTCACCTATCCGGGGGTACACAGTTTCAATTCTAAGTTTAACCTTACCAAGGAATGCAATACTTTTTGTCCTAGTCTGGCCTGCCCACAGCACTTGCTTGTGACTCTTAAGTCTTCAAAAACGGATAGTTTTCGGGCAGGGCAATCCCTCATCATTGCCCATTGCGTAGCGACTTCCCCCAAGCTTTGGCATTGCTTGTGTCTTGCCATCTTATATCCTTGCCTTTATCTTGTCCAATCCAGCCTGTGCTATGCTGGGGAGGTAAGAAAGGCTCTGCCAATACTCTTGTTTTATTCCCACGTTAGTGGGGGAATAAGTGAGGCCTTTAGTGTGTGCACTTGTCATGAAGTCGCGTAAAAACCTACCACAGGGCTGTGTCCCCCACAATTACGCCATATTGTTGTTTGCATATTTTGCCGTGTTACCTTTTGTCTGGTTGCGTTACATTCTACACTTAGTTTGGATAATGGAATAGTGACATTAATAACGCTTTTACCGGTCGGTAAAACGCAGTTAATGGAACATGACACCCCTTAAGGGTTAGGCTGTTTGCATTCGTCACGCAATCCAGTAGAATCAACAATAGTACAATACTGAATGCTTAGTTCATGAATGAACGCTCCCTTAGTCTAGCAGTTAGTACAAACACTATTCATGTCTGTATTTTAGCTACTATCTTGCGGTATAATCTTGTGAAATATCTTAGCTTCTCCTAGATTGGCCCATATATTTGTTAGCCCTATTCATTGCTCACAAGCTCGCCACGTTGTGTCTAGTTAGTTCATAGTACAGCTGTACCTATTGGTCGAACTTTGAGACACTGTCTTGCTATATAAATCTCAATACACTGTCTGTCACAGGGCATTATCCTGGCAGCTTGCACGAGAGTACACAGTTTGTAACAATTTAGCTTTAAAATTACCCACCCTCCCTCCCTTGGAGAAGGGCGTTTGTTTGTTATTTGCCAATAAACTGGGGTCACTCCTTGTGATTCGGTTAAGTCTGCGTAGCGACTTCCCCCAAGCTTTGGCATTGCTTGTGTCTTGCCATCTTATATCCTTGCCTTTATCTTGTCCGATCCAGCCTGTGCTATGCTGGGGAGATAAGAAAGGCTCTCCCAATACTCTTGTTCTATTCCCACATTAGTGGGGGAATAAGTGAGGCCTTTAGTGTGTGCACTTGTCATGAAGTCGCGTAAAAACCTGCCACAGGGCTGTGTCCCCCACAATTACGCCATATTGTTGTTTGCGTATTTTGCTGTGTTACCTTTCATCTGGTTGCGTTACATTCTACACTTAGTTTGGATAATGGAATAGTGACATTAACACTAAATTTGGAAACATAGTATTAATAGTCAATAAAATCTTCTTAACGCCCGTTACACGTGCAATTTTTGTCGCAGCAACTTAATGCAACTTTTGTCACACCAACGTTGCACTAGGTGCAATTTTCGGTGTGATTTGTTGCCATGATATCGCATGGGCTTTGAACATGTTTGATGTTGCAACTTTAGCCCAACAAAATTTGCATTTGAGTTGCTGCGAAAAAAATCCATGGGGCA
>OZ026595.1:31497053-31509553 GCA_964020085.1 Micromussa lordhowensis
AGGGAAACATATGATGCCAAGCGACTGACAAGAGTACACGGGACTGAGAATTGTGACAAGAAGTCGCATGCCGTTATACATATACATTATACATTACTTTATTTACCCTCGGATTTTAGAGTAGCTTATGCAGCTAATATCTCCGAGCATTTAACCATCAGACGAGAGATAGACCACCACACTAGGAACTATGTCCCCTCCTCTTTTCGAACAGTGTGAGGGTTCTTTTACGTCCCACAGAATTAATTATGAAGAGCTGTGAGACGGGGCCTACGGTTTATCGTCCTTATCCGAGAAGACTAGAAAGTTTAACCATTTGCAGATTACAAAGGCAGCACTTTCTCCTCAGTTATTTAAAGACCCCGAGTGTTGGTCCGGCTGGGGTTTGAACCCGCGACCTCCCGCACGCTAGTCTGGAACTCTACCTACTGAGTTAACCGGTCGGCGGTCGTTCTCCTTTCTACGTCACAGCTCTACTCGCCCCAGGACCTAAGCCAAATAGTTGGGCAGACTTAAGCCAAATATCTCTCGACTTAAACCGCACATAAAAATTTGAGAAATCATTCAAATCAAAATATTTTATCCCCAATTTTCTTCATGAAGCATAAACATTTATTGGAACTGCAAATATATTTGAGGGTTAGGTGCACTTTAATACAGTCCAGTAGAGCACATCATAAAGGCTTAGGGTTAGGGTTAGGGTTTATCGAAAAAATACCACTCTGTGTCATTCTAAGTGGCATATGGGAACGTTCTTGCTGTATGCTAACAAATCTATTCTCCCGAGCCCTGTATTTGCTAACACATGTTAATGTATTTCTGGGTATTCTAAACCATTGCTGTCAATTGATACCAAATCATTCGGAATAGTGTGCACAAACTGACTGGCAAAATGATTAACACGTCACAACATTTTTAGTTTAGGTATGGCTTTCTTTCAGACATGTCAGTTTGTAGTTCAAGCTCAAGTACAAGAGAACAACAGGATGAGAGCATAATTAACAATTAGATTATGAGCTCGAGATTTTTATGAATCTTATGAATTCTAACTGAAATTAACGCAAATAACGGTTTCCAATGATTTTCCCACGCATTATTGAACTTTACCCGTAAACAAAGTCGAACGTATCGAACTGTCCTTGGCAAATTTGCAGTTGTTTACGCGCGTACCCGCTTTTTCAATATTTTCATGTTTTTAAAGTCAAGAAACCTTAAAAGTGCTTCTTTTAGTCTTGTCAGGAATTTAATTACCCGTTTACATCTAAATTTCCTTCCAAAACTTCAGAAAAACTATAAAAACATCGCATTTCTTGGACGACCGGCAGCCAACTGTACTCTAATGGCTGATAGTATACGAGTAGCTCAGCCAATCAGATTGCAGCATTTGCATTAGTATACTAGTAGAATTCTACTAATAACCAGTATGTCCCCCAAATATGAAAGTGCCGATGGCAGTTTTGGCGATGAAGACAGCCCTGAAAGTGCACAATCTGATCACGATGACGTCAAGGTAGAATCGTTGTTTCAGTTCATGTTTTGATTTGATGTCAGTGATTTATGTCAGCTGTGTTTTGTTTTAATTTATGCAGCAACATTCCTATTTCACAATGGAGGGTTGGGTCTTTTTTCTTATGAAGTTAATTATATAGAGGATATTACAGAGCTCAGAGATATGAATTTTATATCCGAGTAACAAAAACAACTTTCACGAGTGAGTGTAGAGAAGAGTGAGATAAAATTGTTTTTGCAACTCGAACATAGTCATATCTTCGAGCCAACGTCTAATGTTCTTTTTATTACCTGTAAAATAAAACAGAAAAATCACACCTGTCACTCTCCAACATAATTTTTGTGGTAACACGCTAAAAGCGGGCGATTTACGGGTTGGCTCAGTTATCAAGATGAATTTTGTTGTCTGTTCACATGGGTAATTTCAGCCAGTTTGACTGGAATGAAATGCAAGAAACAATTATTATTGTGGCACATAAACTTGTATCGTTTTCGGCTGTTGCAGCTTCTCAGTTGTGGACTCTTAGCGGGACTCTTAGCTACTCTTGTAAACTGGTCAGGGTTTTCAAATCACTAAATGACCAGCAACCAATAATCAAACGAGCCCATCCAGTTCAAACTATAAGATGTCGATTTAGAACTGCCAAGCGATCCATAAGAGCTGTGCCTGTGACGTAAATTCGTATGTTTAATTTGTGTGGTGATCCTGGTCGCCGGAAATGTCATCTGATTACAGCCGGGACAGCTCCACATGACACCTACGGCTCGAAACATTTGTACTAGCCTGCGTTCGTGTACAAAGCAAATGAAATTTGGGCCACGCGAAGGAGTTTTACACATTTGACACGAAATTCGTTCGCTTCGTACAGGAACGCTTGCTACTCAGGCTACATTTGCACAGATTTGCACATTTGCCGCTCTCTTTTTGAAATTTTGTTTTTCCAGCCTATTTTGTTTCTGCAGAAGAGTGCTTATATATACATGGATACCGTGTTCCACATAGGCTTGATAGTTCGGGGAAGAGCGTAGGCTCCTTTCCCGAACAGCGGCTAGTAATTCAGCCTATGTTCCACGGAAATGTTCGTTTTTTGAGTAGAGCAGCGCCGTTCGACTGCAGTTTACCAACCTGATCATCCATGTCAAATGTGAAATGTTGGTGTGCATGGTTTCCGCTGTTAAGTTGTTACCCTGTGTTAAATAATTTAGTGTTAAATAATTTTGGCCGGCTTTGCCAGAGCCCTCTGTCCTTAAAGAGGGTAATACATCTATTTGACCGACTGTACCATCTGGTCTCTTGAGCTCAATGTTTATAGTCTTTGATGACTTGTTATCTGATGCTCGGGAGGCAAAAACATTCAAATTTTCTCGACCCTGTTGGCTAAAAAGGGAACATCTTGGCCATCGACCAACTTTTCTACCATTTCTTGTTGTGAATTTTTAAACATTTGATCTTAATTGTCCGCCATCCCAGGCCGCACTCAGGTACATTAAGGACTGGCTCTTTGTAAAAAAAAGTTAAAAAATCGCGAAAAAAAAATATAAAATCAATGCTACCAGCTAAAAACATTTCATACAGACCATTAGACAGAACGTGAAAAAGAGTTTCTTTGGCAGGTGTCGTTGTCATGGTAACTAATGACGTCATCAGACACGAGGTGCTTAAAAAGCGACTAGATTGCAAGCCCTGGCAGTCCTACTAAACGAGCGAAAATCAGGAGTACTGGTTTTTCACATAAATGCACAATAGTGGTAGTTGTTTGAACAAACTGGAAATCGTGTCCTTAAAAGGGCCTTCAGGAGTCACAGCCTACACCAAACGGTCCTCCATCCTTTGAATCTGTGGAGGCTGCAAGAAAAGACGGAATTGTGAAATTGAGGAAGAAAGATCAGGGAAAAGGCAGAAGAAAAATCACTCTGGAAATTTTGCCACAATGACATGGGACAAGGAAGCACTAAAAAAAAGAAGTTGAAAGCAAAAAGGATGGTGAGAAAATCAATTGGTCAGAGGTTGCTCGCCGACACCATGTAACCAACAAAAGGGGAGAGGTTGCTAGAAATGGTGGGCAAATAGTCCAGGAATGGCTGGTGAATCAGGGAGTGAATATTCACCGTTTCAACCCTCAAGGATTCCCAAGCAAGTCAAGGGCAAGACGAAAAAAGAAGAGAGGACAAGGTGGTGAAATAAGCATTCCTGTCCCAGAGACAAACGACGAGCTCAAGGAAAAACTCAAAATGAAGATAACATCTGGTGAATATACCGTGGGAGAGCTTATTGTGCCAAGGAAGGTAATCTCACTGCTCACTTACTTGATCATTATTTGGGAAGCAAGAAAGCTGAAATTGTTAAAAAAAATTAAGCTTTGCTAATAACTTGTTCATAATTTTCTATATTTTGCAGTATGAAAAACTGGTCCTTGTTAAAGATGGGAATATCAAAAAGACAGAGTTTGTGGTTGAAGGAAGGAAACAACCACTGGAAGAAATCCGCAAGAAAACACTAAAGCTCCATGGAAAATGCATGAGAGTCAAACCAGATGAGTTCTACAATGAGATGCCCAGAGAGCAAGTGGTATCCAGGTTAAAGGAGTTGAATGAGTATGATGAAAACGATGGTCTGACAAAAATGAGAAAAAAACTGACAAAAATGGAACGCACACGTCACCTGCAAATATGGCATGATCATTCAACACTAGCCAATCATGGGCACATCCTTTTCATGGTGTCCTGCCTTTATGACCCAGCTGTGCATCTTACAAACCTGGAGTATAAATTGGAAACAGGGGAGGAGGTGGATGTTCAGACGGAAGTGGAGAAACCAGAACTCTACATTGTTGCGAGATGCCGTAGCAGTGACACAGAACAACTTGCCTATGTAGAGAGTAGGTTGTGCTGCCTCCAGCACCTTCAAAGAAACCTCACAACTGAGAAAAACGGATGCATGGTAGAAATAAATGACAAGATGAGATTCTTCCATGGTGACTCACCAGCCCAGAACTTTGAAAGTGGTCAGCAGAAGGGAGGTTATTATTATTGCTCTGGATGTGGTGTTCATGCAAGCCGTGTATTCGAGCTGGACCACACTTTCAAATGCAAGTTTGTATCATTGAAAGATCGCCAAGATCGTGTATTAAAGGGTGCCATTGGCAGGAGGAACTCTGTCAATAAAAAATCAAAGCCATTAAGCAACTTAAAGAAACAAGATCTGATTCATGAGCTAGCATCAAGGGGAATTTTTCAAGGAGACACAAAAAAGGAGTTGGAAGATAATCTTACTACTAAGCTGCGAGGTGTTCAACGTGTACCAGCTTTACTGTTTGAAAACCCAACAAAAGATCTTAAAGCTATAAACATTGAAGATTATGAAATTCTTGTGTGTGAGCCAATGCATGATGTTTCAAAACATATTGAGAATGTCCTCACAGAACTACCAAGTCACATAGCAAATGCTGAACACAAAAAGCTCATTGAAGAAACAATTGCATTAACTATTGGTGTCAAAGAAACCAAGCGAGCATTTGACTACCGATGTGCCATAATAAATGTTTCGAATCGAATCAAAGGAGTTCTTGATGCCAAAGTCCAGGCCTTAGTTGACACTCTTGTTGACATTCAAGAAGTTCTTTACAAAGGTGATGACCAGAGATGCCCAAGAAATGTTCTCCGCTTACACAACAGCACATGGTATCATGCCATCTTATGTCGGGAGGTTCTTGGGTTTAAGCTAAATGAGATGACAACAAGGAAATTCTATGGCACATATTTTCATGACTTGACAGCTCATGCTCCCCTTCAGCTAAGGCTTGTCAGTGGTAGAACCGCAAATACAGAAGAGGAAGAACGCATGTTCAACACAGTCAAATCCATTACATCATCAACTTCAAATGGACACCCTGACCACATCATCGGAAATTTATTCATTCGCCTTCAGGCTGAGGAACAGCTTGGAAAGTCGAGAACAACAGTGGCAAAGCAGGAGTCACAGGTATCAAAGCTAGCAAAATCTCTTGGTCTTCGCACTAACACTATCATCCCTATACCAGTCATCAAAAAACATGCCAGGTCATGGCAAGCCCATCTTCAAAGAATAGCTGATTTTCTTCTCCCAGAGAAAGGTATTTGGTGGTGTCAGAAAGAAGGCAGAATTGAATTCTTTGATTCACAGTGTGCTTTAAAGGGCAGGTCAGAGGGTCCTATTCTTCATCACTACCGTTCAAGCAATCACAAAATTGAAGAGTCTTACCTCCATACCTGTTGGAATGAATGCCTTGACAAGAAGTTATGCATTCCTAGTCGTGTCATCTGGACTGAAGATAAGCATGGCAAAGTTACAAAAGATGCCACTGGTTTCTTGAATGACGCGGGCCCTGGTAGCCATGAAGATGAAGTAGACATCCCAGCATCAATTGAAACAGCCCAAATTCTTACTCCAGATGATCTGCAAGAGGAAGAGGATGAGCATGTTATCATGTTTAATCTTGTTCCAGAAGATGAATCCATTCTACGTCCAATGGGTGATGATAATCAGAGTTATTGCTACAATGAACAGGAAGTGGAAGCTGCTGATGTCTGCACAACCCTGGAACCAGACATAATAGATCATGCATCACAACCCACCAGTGAAGTTCAGAAAGACTACCTCATGACAGGTAAGCACTTTATTTAACAGAAAAGTAGATTTTGAGGTTTTCAACACCACTACCAGCTCAAAGTCACAAGTCATATCATATCAGAAAGCAAGATATCATTACGGGTACAGTACCCAAAGCTGTTCTGAATGCCACCAAAGATAAAGTCACTGACAGGTTCTAAACCCCAACCTTACACAATGAGGGAGGTCAAAGTGGACCTACAGAAATGTTAATTTGTTTAATTTGTTAACTCAGCTGGCTCTCTTACAATGAAAATATTTTTCACAAAATATAGTGAAAATGTGTACACCATTCACTTCATATTACACGTACGTTTATTATAAAAAATACTACTGTTGAAATATTATTACATGTACTAGTAGTTGTCCAATGTTCACTATGGTCTGAAATACATTTCTAATTGCAATAAGTTAATTAATCCAAGGTCCACAGAAAGGGGCTGTGGCAGAAAATGATGAGACTCTAGCAACTCCATGTGCCAAGCCATCTACAAAAGATCTCTCACAAGAGCATGGCCAGGCTGTGACAATGAAGTCTTCAGAGAAATGTGCAGTAACTAAATTGCATTGCATCATAAGTTATAACATATACTACACTGTTAACGTTAAGTTTTAGAATGCAAATACATTAGTAAGCACCAAAATTAGTGCAAGCATGAGACCATGATTACAATCGGCATTATCCTCATTGAAAGGGAACAATGGAAATACTATTATAATAAATACAAACTTTTTTTTATATAATCACTTCTAACAGCTGTGTATTTTGTCACATACAACTGTACATGTACAATAACTAGACATTGAAATTATTTACTGCAGTACAATTCAGTGAAGCAATGCCAGAAGTGAGTAAGCATCAGAGAGGGAATCCCTTTTCAAAAGTTTTGTCAAACATATTGTTATTTCCTTTTCTGCACAAAACTCTCACAAATTTATTGCACCATTTTCCTTTCAAGGGAGGCAGCAATGACAGTCAACTTCAGACTTCACTGGGAAAGAGTGTTGCAGTTGTACTTGGAGTTACTCCAGATGTAGTTCTTTTCGACAAGGCAAGAAGTGAATACAAGAAACACCCAAAAGACACATACTGTTATGAAAGGTTTCTGGATGAACTGGTAAAGATTCAGACTGGCGTTCTGAAAAAGCAAAGGGAGTTGAATGTAGCATTCAGGGAATGGGACAAAAACTATTATTTGAAAAATAACCATTTACCAACCTCTGCTCATGTGAACCAAGATGAGGAGGGTAAAGCTACAGTGTACATGTAAGGCCAAGCTTTATTTGGTATAATTTTAAGTTATATATAATTTTATACATGTATGTAAGATTAATTCAAAACAACTGCATATAAGGCAAAGTTCCCTATAAGGATAAATATATAGACTTACAGGCTCCAGAGGAAATTTAAATGCAACAGGAATGTATACAAGGAGCTGTGTATTTCCTTGAGGTGTGAACTTGAATGTGAAACAGACATTTTAAAACTCAGTCTGCATGAGCTTTACGAGATTTAATATTTGTAATATACGCAACTAACTTTCTTACCTTAATGATCGATGAATCAGGACCATATTTCTCCAGCTTGCAATAAAAAGAATTTATACTTCACTACTCATGCTGTTGTTTGTGAATGTGTAAGTAATGTTATTTGATCATACCCTGTTCGTTGACGAACAACTGAAAAATCAAAAAGTAAACCTCTCGAGTAAATTATCGCGCGTAGTTGCTAGGCAATTCAGGGCCACGCATCTGGGAATTGCTCCATCCGCTAAGGATTTGAACCGTGGACTCAGGTTATTTACTGGACTGCGGGAGTTGTGCACAGCGGTTAAACAACCACAAACATATATTTTCGCGCACTTTCGCGCACAGATTAAGCAGGAAAGGCTCACTTGCTACGATTTCGTTGATTCCAGAAAGAATAATGCCACGATTTACCCGTGAAAATACAATTGAAGAAAAGCGACGAATGAGAAACGAATGAAACAAAAGGAAACGGCTCTTGAGAACTGCGAAGAAAAGGGAGGCCGTGGGAATGCTAAAACAAAAGGAAAGAGCTGCGTATTCACGAGTGAAAGAAATGGCGTGCAGATTTTACTTTAAGTGGAGACAACTACTTGAGCAGAACAAAACCAGGACCTTGGACAGAACCAAAGTAAGCTTACATTCAGATACGTCAAAAACGCATAAACAACGTAGTTTTAAACCGTCTGTTGTTAATTCCAAGGCACAAGCCCTCGACCTCAAATTGTAGTAGACAGAAAGGGAATATGCCAGGGTGGGCCCATCACTTGAAACTGTACATGCACTTGTCTAATTTTTGTTTACTGTTTCACATTTTAGTCACCGTCACTGTATGCTTTTTAATTATTTTATTTATTTATTTATTTATTTATTAAACTTCGCCTTCTGAATAAAGTATAACAAAACATGATGACATAAACAAAAAGTAAACAACTACTGGATTAAGGCAGGGTGTCCACAACAGCTGACGCCAATTACTGTGGGTCCAAGATTAACAAAGTTCTAAACACTCGAATAAAATAGTAAAAATATAGTGAACTAATAAACAAAGACTGGTATCCCATCCCCAGCAGGGGAGGGGGAGGGGGTTGCAGGAGTGGGGAGGGGGGAAGGCAAGTATTATACTCCCAGAAATGTCTTCCCTAGTTAGCATAATAAATCAGCAAGCCACTTGATACTCTACATTTAAGATTTGACTACAATTAGTTTTTCTCTATTTTTTAATTAATTAATTAATTAATTAATTAATATATTTATTATTTCTGAAATAACTGTAACTAGGATTATAGTGATAATATAATTACAGGTACATTGGTAACTGGGGTACCAAACTAGTAATAATACAAACCTTATGTACTTGGGTGCCCCCATGATATAATCTAACATTCACAATTTATGAGAATATTTTCACTTCATTTTCTAGGTTATTGACAGGAATGTCAAATCAGCACCCTCCTCTACCAAACACTCCAACGTTAATTTAATTGATCCCACTGAACTTCTCCCAGTCAATGGAAAGAACATAATACTGGGAGAAGGATCATTTGGTCGATGCCTTCTGAAACACTTTGCTTAGCTAGAAATACAGGTGGTTGAAAAGCAGTCTCTCAACCATAACACCAGGGAGATGCTGCTGAAGGAAGCTCAAATTATGCAGGCACTGACACATAAAAATATTCCTGCCATAATAGGTGTACAACTTAAAAAGGAGCCCATCTCTTTAATTATTGAGTTCAAAGGAGAATGTGACACATCTGTAACAATAAGAAACTTTTGTCATGTGACTGTGACAATGAAACAATAGAGAATGAAAAAGCTACACTTACAAATAATGATTGGTTAATAATTTCGCATGATTTAACAGAAGCCCTTTGGCATATTCACTCTAAAGGTTTCCTTCACTGTGATTTAAAATCAAACAATGTTCTTGTAAGTAAGAAACGTGGTTACATCATCGATTTTGGGAAAGCATGCGACAGCTCATTTCCTACTACAAAAAAGTACACTGCATGTTATCCTCACATTGCTCCTGAAGTTTTTTGTGGGTCTCCATGTAGCAAACCCAGTGATATTTTTTCCCTTGGAAAAGTTCTCTTTAAAATAGGTGTTAAGCACAATATTCCACTTTTGGTTTCCATTGCTCAAAAATGTTTGGATGCTAACCCTGTAAGAAGACCAACTACAACGGGTATTATGGCAACACTGGCATCCATGATATCTTACTGAAAAGAATAGACTGTAGAAGAAAAAGAGAAAAACAAAGATAATTACTTTAATTAAGGTAAAAGGAACTACAGCCTTTTTACGACAGGTGTATTTCTCTTGGGCTTTGTGATAAGGCCAACCACACCTAACACATTTTCTTAACAGGGTTACAAATTGAATGACTTGATTATAATTTAAGCTCTTGACAACTGGTTTATAGCAAGAATGAGAGGGAAAATTATAGTGAAATGTGTAACATGCATTTAAGTCAAAAGAGCCATAGCCTTCTCATAGCAGTAATCTTTGGGAAGAGTGAAATAAAAATTATTGCAACTCAGTCTTGTAACATTAATTTTTTATTTTCTCCCCTGAATTTGTGACAAAAGCAAACGATCCTGCTATGAAGATGGCACATCTTTTCTTAGCAGGACTGCCAAGATGACACATCTTTTGCCAGTTTGTATGCTTTTGTCACAATGCCCCTTGACGATGAAAGACGACAACAAAAAATTAATGCCTTGTGGATAAAGAGGGAAGGCTTTGGTTAGAAACAAAATTTCATAATACATGATAGTCCTTTAGAATGTTTTGGTGGAGTCACTGAGAACCAGTATCCTCAAACAATTGCAGTCAAACCTAGAACATGATGATTTCAAGGAAAAGTGTGTAATCCTGTGGGCCTTATAACAAATTTATTATGAATTAATGCAATGGAATTTTTTTTAGGTTTTGTAGAATGACTCAAGTGTTGATACAGCTTGATTATCAAATCAAGTTCCTGAAAGAATTGCTTGACAGTAAATAAAACTGGTTTAAACCTGGTGGGCTCCCTTTGGATCCCACCAATTCTGGTGTGTTGATAATAGCTTCCTACAGATATGCATGGATAAAGTTGTCCTTTTTTACGATTGAACTAAGCAAAAGCTTGCATTAGAAAAGTACAGTAAAGAAAAATAATGCAGAAGCTTAATTGCTTATACTTAAGCTAACTGTAGCCTAATTTAAACGTAACAAAACAGCCTGCATCAAAAGTAAACTCACCTTACTACTTCAATATTTCCAAGATTGATTGCCTTCTATAATATACAATACAACTTTATTCAACCATTGAAGCTCCACAGATTGATGTAGACCTCATGATCAAATTGGGGATGTAATTTTTAATTAGACAATTCTTGGGATATAATTTTGCTTGCTTGCATTAAAGTCAGAAGAGCCATATTCTTCTCATAGCAGTAATCTTTGGGGAGAAAACAAAATTAAAAACAAAAAGTGTAACTTAGTCTTCATGAATATCTTTTTTTACCCTGAATTTGTGGCAAAAGCAAACAATTCTGCTATGAAGATGGCACATCTTTTCTTAGCAGGACTTCCAAGATGACACATCTTTTGCCAGTTTGTATGCTTTTGTCACAATGCCCCTTAGCTGATGAAAGACAACAAACAATATGATACCTTGTGAATAAAGAGGGAATAGAGAATTGTAAGAATTATGTTATGCAATAGGAGGCCTGGCTCCTCAGCTCCACGCTTCGTTCGCTCGTCATTCAGTGATGAGGTCTTGATTCGAGTGACTAAAATATCAGCTGAAACGTCTGAAATGGATTCATTCCTATTTATGACGAGCGAACCATAGCTGGCGAACAAGCCCACGCAACATTTTGGCGTCCTACCCGACCTCAAGAGTGAAAAGAAAGCCGTAACTTTACGCTTGAAAGACACGCTGTTTACAGATCGGCCGCCATCTTGGATTATCACGACACGAGCAACGCCTCCGTAACTTGAGCAAACGCCAAGATATCGCCAAAACACTGCATTACACGGCTCCACAAGCTCACCAAACATGCCAAAGTATAAATGCCCGT
This sequence comes from Micromussa lordhowensis, assembly GCA_964020085.1. Classification (NCBI taxonomy): domain Eukaryota; kingdom Metazoa; phylum Cnidaria; class Anthozoa; order Scleractinia; family Lobophylliidae; genus Micromussa; species Micromussa lordhowensis. Next base: position 31,508,808 of record OZ026595.1, read on the forward strand.
TCCCGGAATGTACATACGAGACCGACGATGTCGAAGATGCACTCACAGCCGTACTGATTTCGGTACACTCGACTGGCACACCAGGGCAGCACCAACCAACTCACAGCAAACTAACGCCGCCAAGATCGAAAGAGTCAAACGACCCACGATCTCTGCCGCTGGATCCAGCAAAGAGTGGACCTATTTTTTAACCCGCTGGCAGGAATACGTCGCTGCTACGCAAATTACGGGTAAAGACAAAGTATTACTCTCTTGGAATGCTGCGATGACAACCTACGCAAAGACATCACTCGAAATGTAGGCGGATCACTGGCCAATAAGACAGTGGAGCAAGTCCTGGAAGCGGTCAAGAAGCTTGCTGTCCGTGAGGAGAATGCCATGGTCGCCAGAGTACAGCTTAGCGACATGAAGCAGGACAGAGACGAGGCAATACGGAACTTTGGGGCCCGCCTCCGTGGTCAGGCCAGCGTTTGCAAGTTCACCACAGCCTGCTCATCCTGTAACACTGCCATCAACTACACCGACAACATTCTAAGAGACGTTATCATTAAAGGCCTTGCAGACAATGAGATACAGCTTGACCTCCTGGGCGACCAGGATATGTCCCTTGAAGAAGTTTTCCAGTTCGTAGAGGCTAAAGAGGCAGGAAAAAGGTCTGCTGGGCGTCTCCTGCAGTCCCACGGCGCAGAGGCTATCTGTAGCCAGTACCGTAAAACAAGGCAGGAGGAAGTCAAGCAAAACGCAGG